>JAPYKE020000097.1:55000-352500 GCA_028554795.2 Sinohyriopsis cumingii | reverse complement strand
ACAGATGAACTGTATATAGTTAATATATGAATGCACGTTTTGTTCATTCATCGGAGTATGAAGTCGAATATGTCGATAATATTGTTTATTTTGCAAAACCATAAGCGAAATGATGCAGTATATTATTTTGAGTGGTTGTGACTTTCTGTGTTGTCCAAAAAATGGAAAGTGGTCTGCGCAAAACCTGGACCTGACTTTTGGATCTACTGGTTACTTACAGATGAATTTGATTTTTGCTGCCCAATGGGAATGGTGGATAAGATTTTACTTATATCTGCTTTCTTTTTAGTAATAATAACTAGCAGAGGAATCCATCTTGTGTCCTGACATAAACATAAGGTTTTTAATTTCTGGGTAAGGATCATACAAGTGTTTTGTACTTGCTTTTACCCCAAGCATTTTTTGGAGCAAATATCAGACATAAACAATTTAAAAGCTGATAATTTGCTTCCCAGTGTACCAGTTTTCAGAGAGGACTGGAATTAATAAAGCGGTCTTGTCAGTGTGAGAAAATAGAGCAGGTGCTTTTTGCGTCATTTACTTAAATACATATTCAATGACTTAAAAGGCACATGTCTTACCCAGCATCATATATTTTCTTCTGTCAGCAGCTTTGTCTAAGCATGCTTTTGTCCTTTGTTTCATAACTGAATACTACATATTCTGAGCCCGATTCATCAGACTTGAAAAAAAACAACAAAAAAAAAAAACAAAACAAAAAAACAACAGAATTTGGTGTCAACTGCAGGTGCAATTCAAATCACCACTTAAAAAATGGACAGACAATTTAATCGTGATTGGATCATATTTTGAAAGGTACGAATAAATGGCCTCCTCTAAATCTTGATTAGATGTAATATCCATGTTTTAGATGGTCTAGGAAGGACATGGTTTTAAATTCAGTTTCAATTTAGTGTATGTCGAAGACCTTTTTCGACGGTCATCAGTGCATCTGCTTTTGAAACCGCTGAAGCTGTAGCCGCCAACCGCAATGGAATCGCCACGAGAAATGGATTTATTCCACCGCTCTTCTTCATTTGTGCCGCCTCTGACTTTGATAATTTTAATGGTACCGAGGGGTGCTTTTCTTTGGCCTCTTGAACATAGTTAAGTTATGTTTGAGTTAACCACAACTGGAAATTTCCAGTTAACGTTACCAAAGATGGCCTCAATCGCATTTTATAGCTGTTTTTTTGTTAAGAGCAACTTTATCTTCATGATATGACACGAATTGTTTCAATTAAAACTGCAAGCCAATTCGACCATCTGGACCCTCGTCTGTAATTAGGAAGGAGGTGCTTAGTTACACGTACATGAATGTCAATGTCGACCACGGACTCCATGGACAGGTCTAAATGCTCGAAAGAAACTGGATAAATCGGGTACAACGTAGTTAAGTCTTTCTGGCAACTCTTAAGACCTAATTAAATATGTTGATGGAGCTGACACAACTGAACTGGACATCCAAATTACATGCATAGCTTGTAATATGCATGTACGTCTTGAATGGCCTACAAATCGAGAAAATATTATCCTTAAGGCCATTTAACCACACAAACAGGCTCTAATTTACTATCCAATACCAATTCAATACACTACCATATATCGCCTGCGTGGATAAAGTTGCCTCTAGTGGTGAAGCCTCCACGTAGAGCATTTGTGCGAAAGGAATTACATGACGTTCACTCGAATAGAGAAGTATTACCAAGAATGTTTTGGGGATCTGTTCGTGCCCCTAACCGTAGGTAGTAATTATATCATGGAAAATACATCGCTTGCTATTCAGCGTGGAAACGTACCTTGGTGTAGCGGTATACACCCATGAGATGTTTATGTGACCGAATACGATTTTCCGCTTGTGGAAATTAGTGTCGTTCCTGAAGACACATCCACGTACATGTATTTACAAGGTGGGTAACTTCTTTAGCCTTCTTAACATTCTTATTAACTTCTTTCTAACTTTCAACCAGAATCGAGCACATTTAAAGTCACACTCCCACGTATTCCTCGATGGATTTTCCGCGCATTCGTCCTTCATTTTCTCCTCGACATTCTAGTTGACATTGTTTAACAGCGGATATTCATTCGGGTATTCGCTGTATCGAATTCGAATGTGAGTGATGACGAACCCATATACGTGTATACAACTTTGGTCTGAGTGTGCATACGTATACAACATTTTAATTTTATTATCAAACCGCGTCTTCATGAGTAATAGTAGAACATGTCAAATTTAACAGCAGCGCACTAACATACACGTGTTTCGTCAACTTTACGTTTGATTTCCTTCCATGTAGGCAACGAGTCTGCCATCTAATATATTAACGTGACTCCAGTGCCTTAACAGGAAGTAACCCGCGACATTTTTCTTCGTCACTATCCCGGACAAAGTCAACGCGAATTCGCAGTTTTTCCCGAACACCACATTTCTCACTAACTTGAAGAAGTCCTCTTTCAAATCATTCATGCCCGCCGTTTGCGGATCCTAATTCATATGATTATAAGAGACCATCCGTGCACGTTGGTGAAATTGTAGCACTCAACAGATTCGCGTCACACTCATTCCCAACAACAACCCAACAACAAACAAAACTGCACGTTTCATTCATGAACGACATAGCTGATTTATGGGCGCAGATTCAGAACCAGCTTGGTACACTGAGTGAACGTACACCCAGAATCGTCTACGAGCGCACACTGGTACGGTAACAATCACTTGCGTGGATCAAAACAACACTTCTGGTGCCAGTGAACCATTGCGTGTGTGGTGAACATAGTCCGTGTTCTATGTATTTATTAGGACAGAACGTTTAAGTAAAAGTATTAAGATTAAAATTTTCTCTAAATTGTATTAAAAGTAATTTTTCATTAAATTATATTGAATGTAATATTCAACTAAAATATATTGAGATAAATTTTATATATTTGTGTAATGTAAATGTATTCTATTTTATAAAGATCGCGCTTTACGAGCAGATGAAGAAACCCATAAAATACATTTCGCTCGTATCTAAATGTCAGCAATTTAGATTTGTGGGAGCTGCTGAACAGACAAATTATTATCTCAATAATTTGATGAGTTACGCAGATGGTTCATACAATTTTCCTGGGAAAGGTCAAGGGTCTTGTTCTGACTGGACTGAACGAAACCAAAAATTGTATAAATAGAGAAGCGGGCTTACGTAGGGTTAGTTCGTTCCTCGAGTCGGAACAGCTCTGTCTTTTCCTTGTAGCGATTCCGTACCTCATTCCCCAAGATGTAGCCGTATCTACACGGTTATTGGTGACACCCTTGTTAGAGAGCCTGAACTCCTTCTTCTCACTCTCTCTAACCATGGGCAAAGACATTTCTTAACTTATGAGTAATCCCTTCTCATAACAAGAGATGAGAAGAAGGTTATGATGCAAACCGTATCATGTTAATATGTTAATGTCTACACCCACGGGATCTATCCACTGAAACTCGCGTACTGGCATCGGTTACATCATCGCCCACCATGCAGGGTGTTCAAGATACATGTTTAGGAGGGCGAGGTCGTATCCGTCCATATGTAGATTGCTTGTGACTCACCATGGTAATTCCTCTGCAGATACCATGTTCGATATCCCGAGCCATTCCGAACTTGGAAAAGAAATGTGCTTGGTCGAGAGCATGGCAATATTGCGGAAAACCTCAAGAACACCGGCGAGCAGCAATACATCCGTACGTACAGACCATGGTAGTCAACTAGGTTTTGAGTAACACTTTCGCGGCACAACACGAAAAGGAATACCGCAGTCGTTGGTAAATGAGTTTGAGAAAATTCCTACCAGTTACTAATGTACTTGTCGAAATAGATTAGTTTGCTCGTAAGCAACCTGAACTTATTAAATTCAGTTCCACTGCATCAACTGGTAATCGTAACGCTATCTTGGTTTAATGGTTGACGACTTTATCCAGGCTGGATTTGAGAAACTGCATCAAATCAATGAAATGCGACTGGCCTAGTCTTAACATCTTTCATTGTTTATATGTTGTTGGGAATTGTTCTTAATTTGCTATTCGTCGAACAATTGAGTAACCTTCATAAACTCACTTGTTTAGCAAACATGTTTGCTGTAAATTATATGTCCTGTGTACACGACACTGATGTGGCAGTGATTATAAACGTTTTCATTAGTGAAAGCTCCTTCGCAGATTCAGCATTGAGTCGCTGGGAAAAACTCGCGAATGTCATCGTATGCCATAATCAAGTCTTAGGGATAGTGAATCTGTTGTCTGATACATTACACTGTAACCTTAAGCGAATTAATAAACACCTGTAATGAGTTCTTGCCACTGTACTACATTGGCGACTCAGTTACTCCATCAAATCCAACAACATTGTAGCAAAGGTCGCATGGAACTTGTTCAGCAATTTGTTACTTATTTGATGGAACCATATGGAAGGCTTGAACGGGAATGTTCAAACATTCAATGTCCGCGTAAATGAAATTAAAACAAAAACCATGTGTGAAAGCATGGTTAAAACCATCAAGGCAACTTTAGATTTATATTAGTATCGATTGGATTATAGACCAAAATGATCAACGATGTAATATTTACTAAACTGCACTACAAGTTACAGGCTGAAGCTGAACAGTAAAAACAGATACAAATGAAAATGTTGATCAAGACGTGGTTGATAAGATCGGTATGACACAAGGAACTGTTAACAAAATAGACAAAATACATGCATCTAATGAGAAAAGATTTCAATCATTTAAGATAGACGTTTACAGCAGAGAAGGATAAGCTTGAACCAAGCACAATACATGCAGTTAGAACTCAAATAGGTAAAACGGCTCCTGCATTTTTTGTGTGCAGAAATTATTAAATTAAAACCTAAATAAACGAAACCCGAGACATTCGTCAACTAAACTGGACATCCAAATTAGCAAAAGGAATCTTGCACTGCGTATTACATCAAATGAAATAAATAAAGAAATCGGTAATCACAAAAAGAAGTTTCATGAAAAATCTAATCAATTCATGCCGCATTGCACCAAAATAAAATTAAATCAGATGTAGAACAAAAAAAGCACAAATGTAATTTCGATTGCTAAAGAACACTAATAAGCTGCTGATGAAATCAGTAGTACAAAAAGTCTGTTGGACAGGTTTGGTTCAGAAACCCCGTCCTAGACATACGTTTTCTCCTGTAGGATCACGGACTTCTCCTCTGGTGTATCTTATCAACTTTATATATTAAAATATATATGCCTTGACTTCTGTCAGAGGCGTCCGACTATGTTTAAATGAGTACTAATTATTGGGTTTCCAAGCGAGTGTTTCTGCCAAACGAACAGCTATATCCACGACAAGGTTGCTTCAGTCGTAGTCGAGAGGGTTGTTGAGGACATAGAAGGGGATTGTTACCGTAATACGCAGACATGGTTTTATATGTCAGTACGAGTAGATATATGCATTCATATACACATAACGAAAATGTCAAGCTTCTGGTTATTGTTGTTGTGGGGTTTAACGCCATTTTTCAGCACACGATAGGCTATGCATAGCGGCCAGTATTAATGGTGTAGGAAGAACCCGGGAAAACCCCGGAAAGAGCCACCGACCCACGAGAAGCTACTGGCAAGCATTCTCACATACCCTCATTGTCCGAATCCTAGACTGGAACCCACGCAGACAGAGGTGAGATGGCAGTGATCCGTAACGGAGAGCGCTTTAGACCACTCAGCCACTCAGGGCCCCTCAAGCTTCTGGAGATAGGACAAAGACATCAAATTAAGATACCAAAGTTTTTTTTAACGCAAATTTCATTTTTAAAAGTATACAAGTGTATGATAACCCTAATATTTTAAGAACAGGTGCAACTGAAGCTAGTGTTATGATGCTAAGATATTCAGCATTAATTGCAGATCATTATTGACTGTTTATTATAAAATTAATCGAGAATCATGTACCGTACATAAGTTGTCATGATACCCGACTAGGATCAACATAAAATCAAAGATTTAAGGTGCATAACATTATCATTATTTTAATGAAATGTAATTAACTGCTACAATGGAAAGGATATTGAGTGTTCCCTCCCAAGAATACATCAGCAATTGTCATCAGCCCGAGACTGAAGGCTTTACATGGTTGGCCGTACATTAGTCGGATTGTCTTCCTCATTCATACTCTTCGCTATAATCGTTTCCAGTCAGATAACTCGAAAGAGAGTCCGCATAAAACTGTCAGCATGGCATTACAAGATTTCTAAATAAATGTTGAGGACACAAAGGACGATGTTTTAATTACAGAAAATTTTTAAATACCTCATTGGCTCGTTACAGTTCCATGGGATTTTATTGTTGCTCCCATACTTGAATCAGCTGCTAATTACATCGAATCAACCTGGATCAGTTGATAAGTTCACTACTTCTTTTATTTAAAGCAGCACTGTAGCTAACCTTCTTGACACACCAGTGTTATTTGATGCAGGACCTTTCCGAGTTAATGGGGAATAATTGCCATCCTCATAGATAAGCCCGTTTAGTGCAGGCATATTATTACTTTTTCATAATATGTTTAAACTAATAAAAAGTCCATTTGTTTTCTTTTCCATTGTGGCAACAAGCCTTTAATGTTAATGACTATGTCCGTGGGCAATACTTTTTCAGCACTGAAAGAAGCTCAGGGGAAGCGACAATAGAAAACATGTACAAACTTCCAGCTGGTGAACTCTGATCTAAAAAATAGGAGTGTCATTAAGAACGTGGGAGAGACGAGAGAAGCTAGGAATCAACATCAAGATTCACGAAGGTTGTGTTGGTTTATATTTTAACGAGATTCGTTTAGAAAAAATGATAAGCAGAGCAAACAACTTTAGAAAAGTGCGTCCCAAAAACTTAAACTGTTGGGCACCGTCCAATGTACAAATGTCATAAAACAACTTTACCTGTTGGACACCCTCCAATGTACAAATGTCATAAAACAACTTTACCTTTTTGACACCCGCTAATGTACAAATGTCATAAAACAACTTTACCTGTTGGCCACCCTCCAATGTACAAATGTCATAAAACAACTTTACCTGTTGGCCACCCTCCAATGTACAAATGTCATAAAACAACTTTACCTGTTGGACACCCTCCAATGTACAAATGTCATAAAACAACTTTACCTGTTGGACACCATTTAATGTACAAATGTCATAAAACAACTTTACCTTTTTGACACCCGCCAATGTACAAATGTCATAAAACAATTTTACCTTTTTGACACCCGCCAATGTACAAATGTCATTAAACAAATTTACCTTTGTGACACACGCAAATGTACAAATGTCATAAAACAACTTTACCTGTTGGGCACCCTCCAATGTACAAATGTCATAAAACAACTTTACCTGTTGGGCACCCTCCAATGTACAATTGTCATAAAACAACTTTACCTTTTTGACACCCGCCAATGTACAAATGTTATAAAGCAACTTTACCTGTTGGACACCATTTAATGTATAAATGTCATAAAACAACTTTACCTATTATGTACAATCCAATGCATGACTATCATAAAATGACTTTACCTATTGGACACCCTCCAATGTACAAATGTCATAAAACAACTTGAGCTATTAGATACAATCCAATGCATGAATGTCGAAAAATGACTTTACCTATGGAACACCCTTCAGTGAACGAATGTCATAAAATAACTAATCTTATTGGGCACCCTTCAATGGACGATTGCTATAAAATGACTAATCTTATTGGACACCCTTCAATGGACGATTGTTATAAAATGACTAATCTTATTGGACACCCTTCAGTGAACGAATGTCATAAAATAACTAATCTTATTGGGCACCCTTCAATGGACGATTGTTATAAAATGACTAATCTTATTGGACACCCTTCAATGGACGATTGTTATAAAATGACTAATCTTGTTGGACACCCTTCAATGGACGATTGTTATAAAATGACTAATCTTACTGGATACCCTTCAATGGACTATTGTTATAAAATGACTAATCTTATTGGACACCCTTCAATGGACGTTTGTTATAAAATGACTAGTCTTATTGGACACCCTTCAATGGACGATTGTTATAAAATGACTAATCTTATTGGACACCCTTCAATGGACGATTGTTATAAAATGACTTTACTATTAGATACCCTCCAATTTATGAATGCATTAAATAACGTTCCAGTCATTCTCAAAATGTGAATGAGCGGATATTATAACATTTCCATTGGGACTTCTTCAGATTTTATCCCAGGCTAGATATTAGTAGCAAATAATTAGTATCGTGATGCTTCTTAGATACGTCTATTCAGCATATAAGATTACGCAAGTATGGGAATCCATATGACAAGTGATATAAATTATTCCCAATGACTAGAAACAAAAACATTATGTCCCTATTTTTATGACACGGTGGAGCATGCTTGTTAAAATGGTTTTTTAAAATAAAAAAATGCCCTTAAGAAGGCCAAACTAAAATATTACAGAGGAAGGTATGAGAATAAAGTTCTGTCAAATTTAATAATTGAGTTTTATCTCGGCAATGTATTATTTGTTCGATTAGAATTGAATTACAAAATCAAAATACTCTATATATGTCTGGCGTTTTATTTTCCATTCACTATATTTGCTTAAGATTTTTGTTTGCGGAGCTAATGAATATAAGAAGTGTTCTTGACAGATGGAAGACGACCTTCATATTTCCGATCATTTTTATATATAAACAGTTATAGTCTTGCTTGGAGACCAAACATTCTCTTCAAAACAAAAATAACATCAAATCTGATGTGTCATTTTAAGACCTAAATTTGACCGTCGGTTTTCCGACTTTTTTTTACAAACATCTCTGTATATTGTCAGTTAAATCACTGAAGGAAAGTACGCAAAGATTAGAAGGGAAATCTCATCGCCCACGTAGGAATAAAATCTTCACAGACGACTTGTATGCTTGTGATGGGATATATATCGTTACATTGTAAATCTTGGCACTTATGGCATCCCGTAATGATTCACAAGCTGGATGGCTTCAACGGGATAAGGGACAGTCTGTCCACAAAGTACAATAAAAGTGTGCCACAAACCATCAACACTGCTTACATCTCTAAGTAAAAATAGATTCTTATTTATGTGTAAAGAGATTTTTTTTTACATTCTTAAATGTAAAAGATGCACTCAGTTTGTAGAATAGGTTAAATATGACAGAGGTTCTATTGTGAATTTCGACTCACTTCCATTCAGATTTGTGTGCTTACTTCTAAAACACGCCTTTAGTTGCAAAGTCTTTAAGAATATTCTTTTTAGTCATATATGGAGAACAGTCATTGCCACAGAATAATATATGCATGATTTAATAATTTTGTTCGCATATAAATGTAATTTTATGTATGATCTCTCTCTCTCTCTCTCTCTCTCTCTCTCTCTCTCTCTCTTATTATGCTGAAGTATTACCGTCAACACAAAAAGGAACAAAATAATCGATTTAAACTAGCAATCTCACATATACCGTCCGTACTCGCTTATAAATTGAGTCAAACTGCAAACAACAAAGCTCATGATCTGCTGTAGCATAATGCGCCTGCAGATTAGGGTCTATGCTGTTTGTACTACTAATTACTCCTAACAAACTGCACAGACTCGGAACTGCCGGCGCATTACGCAAAGGCGTATTTAGGTCTATGCAGTTTGCAGTTGGATTAGACTTATAAGCGAGTACACACGGTGTGTTATAAGTATGTGATTAAATAGAAGCTTGTAATTGCCTCACAGGACCAACATGCTGGGTACACTTTATCCAAACTTGATGAGACTGATGCTATTCTAGTCTCTTGTAATTCAAATGTCGTGCATGAGATACTATTTAATTTTCTGAAGACTGGCGGCAGAGCAAAAGTGTTTTGCAAAGTCTAACAGACCATGATATCTTTTAAATTGGAATTTAAGTGGAGTAACATAGAACTTATCACAGCAGAGGAAATGATAAGATTATGAGGCAATAATGTCAAAATGACACGACAAACTGATGCGCTGTATCGCTGTGTTTTCGTGATTCCACTCTCTTTGGCCGAGATATCAACACATTTATTGTGGAACTTTGGTGATCATATTTCTGCCTGTGTCTTATGGACACTTCCATGAGACTTGTCTCGTCACTTTCAGATTTCAAATGCAAGACTGGCTACAACTGCAATGCAGTCGACTTCTTATCTGCTATCTAGTTAGATGCAACAGAGGAGAAAAAAGTATTCTTGGAATAACTCAGCACGTGCACATTCTGATGCTATCGTTATAATTAGGTAAGATTAACACGGTTCAAGTACAATTTACCAGATCTGCAGAGAAATAATACACTGCCTGTTCATACATCACACTAACTGCACAACCACTAATTCATTAGATAAAAATCGAGCAGCGTTACGAACCTGGATCTGGCGATACCGACTTAGAGGCTAAATATGGATCTCACTTGTCAGCCATTTTGAGACATATTTTAGAGGAGTTAATACGGTTATCTTGATAAAGAGTTACGTCCAATCTGATTAAAATAAGATCTCCCATGTCATACGTGAAGATCTGACAGCGACCACTTATGGGTTATGTTCCGGTGACCTTTGAATTATCCAGTGGAAATGCAGCTTTCAGAAATCTGAAAGTGAATAAAGTCGTTCGGTACGCATTGATGCTTTAAGCTATACTCACCAGTCTCCCAAACACAAAGATATAAGACTTCGTCTGATTTGCTGATAAAATTAGCGTGTATGATAATAACAAAGGTCCCCATGAAACGACCCCGAAGCAGTCGCTGTCAGATCTTCGCGTAGGACAGAGGAAATCTGATTTTAATCAGATTGAGGTTACGTCATAATGATGATGACGAGGATGTTGTTGTTGCTGTTGATGATGATGATTTATTTTGGTAGACAATCGTCAGGACGAAATCTGCTTTAGTTTCTTCAAACCTGTTTTTAACAGATACATGTTGATGGGGGGTTTTCCCGGGCATTATGAAGAAGTAGAAGATAGGAAAGAAGCAGAAGTGACCGTAGAACTTTAGGATGAAGCGATAGTGGCTAACCTTTTGAACAGGATACTGTATCGATGAACTATTGTCATGAAATAGAAGTAGTGATATTGATCGGTGGGGCGATAAAACTGTCAATATCGGAACAAGGGGATTTAACATTTCGCCTCCATTTCGGATTGGGTTGGTATACGGATAAGGACTAAATTTAAGTTAAAATCTTTCATAGGTTTAACGTTTTGGTCCACTTTGGAGTATAACTGGAATTTAACATTGTGGACTGAGTATATATAAGGGCAGTAGGTCACCCATTGACTTATCATACAAAGTTCACATGACTCGATGAAATTCAAAATGAAATAAGTCAGAAATATAGTGCTGAAAGGTCCGGGACTGAAAGTAATTTTAAATTTACGAAATTTACACTGAAACTTGCTGAGACAAAATAATTGGAAATATTATATTTAAAAAAAACAAAAAAAACAAACAGAACAAAACTTTTATTAATTATACTAAATCTCAGGTCACACATAGTTAGCATGTGATAATACCACCACGGTTAAATTTTATAAGATGACGTCACTAACCTATGTATATAAGCATCACATCACTGGTTAACGTTTATTATCATAACAGGACTATTAAAGATTCGGAAGGAATAGGAGAAACATTCTAGGACAAATAATAATCACAGAGTGTATAAAAGTGTAAAAAAAAGTTTAATGAAAAGAAATAGTATATCATCATGAAGTATAAACAATTTCCAATTCTACAAACAGCACAAACTTTATGATGTTTTATTCCCAATTAGACTAACGCATTTGGCAAACGTGGTGAGAATTTTGTGATTATTGGTGACAAACAAGTTTGTGATTTTGCAATAGAGAGTTTGTGGTAATAGAACGGTTTAGAAACTTACTTCTTTCTTTGTAAAATTTGGGAGAAATTGATAAATAATTTGTCATTTTTATCACAATGATTATAAATCTTATTTCCTCAAAGATTGTATTGTACTGGTTTCAACAAGGGGTCTATGCTCGGAAATCCTTGGTTTTATCAATATTTAATATTGATTCATAGGTAACAGTAATAAATTGTTTTCTGTATTGAAATCTTTCAGACACTGCAACAAAAATCCCTTTGAGGATAGAGTTACCGACAATTGCATTTTCTGTATGTAAATATCATTTGAAGTTTATGTTATCATGCGTTTTGTTTTTCATTATTATAAATTCATACCCTAAGGAGATCTAGCCTCCAAACAGTTATCAAAATGTTCCGCTTGCTTTTCATTTCTATATAAGTAGCGTTAGCGTTGGTCTCGTAAAAAGTGTATTTGATAACGGTATCTTGATAGTTTAGCCCATTTGCTACTGAGGATAGCGATCCAAAATTCAATCATTCGGGACTTAATAATTATATCGTTCGGTTTCATTCCTTGTTCTGAACAGAGCATGGAAATGTGAACATTTTCCCTCAATTTTAAAATGTTTCTTAACAATCCGATATGCAAATTTTCAATAATTGCGACACATCGGTAAAGTAGTTACAGTGCCTTTTAGCTTGATCAAAGATTTATTTAATTGGTTAGAGCGTCCGCCTTCGATGCGGGAGGTCCAGGTTCGAACCCACATACCAAAGACTTTTAAAAAATGGTACTAACAGCTGCCTCGCTAGGAGCTCAGCATTAAGAGGTTAGTGTTAGGACTGGTCGGTCTGGTGTCAGGATAATATGACTGGGAGGGACATCATGCTACATGTCTGCGGCATGATGCCCCAGTGCTATACATAACTTTAAACTGTCACATTGCAGACATCGTAGCGATATGACTGAAAAATTGTTAAATCTACGTTGTTGTTGAGTTTAATTATAGTGGCGTGCGCACAATTGTGCATGTGCCACTTTTTTCTGACTGCACCGCAGCCTGCTAGCTGTTCCTGGGGAAGGGAATGGTGCCACCTCCCCCAGGTTTTTATGGATTCAAGGAACCCTGATAGTTTGGCCTCAATCTGTGGGTCCATAAAGGTCCCTTACAGTTGAATGGTTGGCTGTCAATAGTGGGAAGGAGATCTCGGGAACGGTCCTGTTTGCTTTACATCGCTGGTTTCTTGTTGCATTTGCCTGGGGGGGGGTTTTCGATTTTTTTTTTTCTTCTTCAAAATGTTCTAAAAAGGGGGGATGTTCTATGCTGTTTATAGAGGTTCTTAGTAGAAATCATGTATGAAGAGAGATTTTCAAGGTTATTATGGTATTACTAGTTGAGGTGTTTAGGGTGTGCTTCCTACGTTATGTTATTTATAAGTTTTTAGATATTGCCTCTTTAAGTAATTTATTTATTAATGTTTTTAGAGATTGAATGTTATTTATATTTTATTTAGCAAGAGACCGGAGCCCTAGCCGATTACACGGTTCGTTAAGGACATCTAGGACCGGAGTCCTAGCTGATTACTCGGTTCGTTAAGGACATCTAGGACATCCGATTTTGCGGTTTCCTTAGTTTTTGATAGATGCTTCGTAAGTGAATTATTTATTAATATTTTTATAAACTTGAATGATATGTTATGGATTTTTATGTGGTGGATTCTAAATTTATTTAGCTAGCTACTGGGTCTTTTGGTTTTGTGGGGATAGTAATTATATTTTGTTCCTAAGTCCTGCTGAGTCTATGAATTTATTTATATTTTTATATGCTGATTGTTTATTTTTATAAGAGTCCATAAGTAACTCTGGGTATGTATGTGGTGATACTATCTGTTTTTGGTTTTTGATAAATATTTTCCGAGCGGGTTGATATTTTGGGCATATATTGAATATGTGGTGTAGATCTTCGGTGGTGTGGCAGTTAAAGCAGTTAATGGTTGCTGGTTTGGGCCCAATAAACCTTCCAAAACTGCTTGCTAGTTTAGTTTTTCCAGTTATTATCCTGTTTATGGTTTTCTGTTCTAAATAGGTACCCTTAGGTAGCTGTATATTCCTATCTACGGTTTCTTTGGTTTCATGGTGCTTTTTACCTTTTGTGGAGGAGTTCCAAAAATCTTGCCATGTTTGGTCTATATATGTTTGTGCGAAGCTTAGTGCTTCTGTAGAGCTATAGTTAAGCTTGATAGAGGTTTGATCTCCTTGTTTGATTTGTGCAACTTTGTGTTTCGTTGCCAGAGATTCCAATGTGCGACGATATCCACATGAGCTCGACTAATTGATGTGCTGTGGTGATATCGTCGATTAATTGGCATGCTCTGTCGAGGAATTGTTCCCTAGAGTGTGTATTGAGATTTTGGATCGATTTGATAACGCTTAGGGAATCGCTTATAATGACTGCTTTAGGTATTTGGTTGTCTTTGATCCATTGTAGTGATTCAAGTATAGCCCAGAATTCAGTGGTGTAAATGGAGCAATAGTCAGATAATCTGGATCCCGTGTGTATATTGAATTCAGGGATAACTATTGCTGCTGCTGTTTTTGGTGGGTTGTTTGTTTTTGATCCATCGGTATTTATTTTAACATAGTCCGGGTATTTTTTGTTGATTTCGTTTACCAGTACATGTTTTAGTATGTTTTCTTGTCCTTCTTTATTGCCTAATTTGGTAGCTTCAATGTTAATCCTTGGTAGTTTTTGTAACCATGGTGATTTGTTCTGGTCTGTATTGTTTGTTACCTGTTTTTTTTAGTAGCGGTATCTTTTCTGATTAGTTCAAGGATTACTTTGCCACTTGGTGTGGTGGGTATGATTTTGGGTTTGAAGACAACTTTACACTTATTTATAGCTATTTTGGTGGGATGGTTGTCTGTGTGGGTATCTAATCGAATGGAGTATCGGAGGAGCAGTTCTTGCCTATGTAATTTTAAGGGTAGTTCTCCTGTTGGTGTTTGTAGTTCTTCTAATGATGTTGAGGGGAGTATTACTGTGCATAATAGTAAGGCTTTTCTCTGGATAGTGTCAAGTTTTTGTAGTACAGGTTGCTTAGCCGAGTTATATGCTTGGCAACCGTAATCCAGTTTTGATCTAATTAGGGTTTTATATATCGTGAGGAGGGTTTCCTGGTTGGATCCCCAGTCAGTCCCTGTGATGTTCCTGAGTAAATTGAAATCTTTGTTACAATTCTGGGTGAGCTGTTCATTGTGCTGTTTCCATGTGAGGTGGTTGTCAAAGAACATTCCTAGGAATTTTACTACTGTTACGTATTTGATTAATTGATTTTGTATATAGAAGTTTGGATAGACTAGGTTCTTATTTCGTTTGGGGGTGAATATGATTGCCACAGTTTTTTTCATGAGATATTTTGAAACCCCATTTGTCCGCCCATCTCCCTATGTTGTCTAGGCTCTGCTGGATTTCTTTAACTACTGTGTTATTGGCAGGATTTCCATTCCTCCAAATCTACGTTAAAAATCTAAATCACACACACACACACACACACACACACACACACACACACACACAAATAGTTTAATTCAGCACAATGTCTATCAGAATCATGACAATTTAGAATTTAAACAAAATTAGAAAATTAAAATTGAAGAAAACTCAAAATTCTTTAAAAAAAATACTCCACGAAATTGTGAATTTTAATTTTAAGAAACTTTTCAAAAAAATCTCAATAGTTTCATAAAAGTAACAAATGTAATAAACATATTCAGAATTTACCAATTTTAAGAATAAACTGTAAAAATATTGTAACATACCAAAACAATTAAAGTAAAAATGGAAACGAGAATTAAAAATAAACAAATATAAAAAGTGGACGTAATTACAAAATAAAGATATAAAATATAAAGGATCTCTAATTTTTAAAAATATCAATTAAATTGTAAAACAAAACTTTTGAGACTTTTACCGCAAATAAAATTAAAAAAATAAAATAAAATAAAATAAACAAATTTACAAGAAAGGAAAAGCGTCAAACGTTTTTAAGCAAAAAATTAATATAAATTAAAAGAAGAAAATAATAAAAATGATATAGAACATTTTTAATAATACATTGTTTTTAATATAAAACGCTACAAAAAATATCTACAAAAATTGAAACAAAGCTGTGTTTAACAAAAATACGGAGTCACGTATACATGAAGGAGAATATTCGCGTAGAAAGTCAAGAATGGTTTAAAAGAGAAAATGAAAGTATTAAAAAGTGAAGTAAAACATTTAACTCGATTATGTGTAATCACCCATGGCAACGTAAGCAGTTGTTTGAGGCAACTGAAACTGACTCATTTCTTCGGCGATATTTATCCCAAAGTTGAAGGAATAGAACGATAGAACTCCTAATATGGCAGATTTCAACGCCTGTCTTTCATTATGGGGATATATTCTTTGCATATTTTACCAGATATGTGTCCGGGCAAGGCCTATGAAGTGGATATTTTTTTTGCTGTTGTTATAGGGTTTAACGCCATTTTTCAGCACAAGATAGGCTACACATGGCGGCCAATATTAATGGTGGAGGAAGAACCCAGGAAAACCCCAGAAAGAACCACCGACACACGAGAAGCTACCGTGCAAGCTTTCTCACATATCCACACTGGCTGAGCCCGAGACTCGAACCTAAGCAGACAGAGGTGAGATGGCAGTGATCCGTGACGGAGAGCGCTTTAGACCACTCGGCCACTCAGAGCCCTCCTATAAAGTGGAGAAGTAACATTATGATTGCCTCTGAGTCTCTTTAATAGTCGAGTTTATTTGACTATCATCTGAAAGAGACGAAAATGTTCAGGTCGTATTAGGTGTAGACTAAACTTCACCCTAATATACAACAATAACAACAACAATAAAATGAAATAAAATAAAATAAAACTAAAATAAAAAGTAGCAGTATTTTAATTTGTCAGCTAAATACAAGTGTCGATTATTGCACGTCTGAATCTACAGAACTGATTGCGTGAATTTGATGTGTGAATTAGTTTTGTGTAACCAATTTCCGCTAGATTTTAATTCTTAGTTGTTACGGTAACAATCAAACATTTTCCCCAAACCTATTATGATGGGTTTTCCCCTAAACATGAACTTTTGCTTGAATAAAACTTACATTATTTATAGACGACTAATTCTTAGCAAAAAAATAAACAGACGATGAATCTAACTGGATGGACTCCTACAATTACATCAGTTATGGATGTCTTCTGTTTAAATATTCGAATAGACTTTTATGCAGGTATATACATCAGTTTGTAAGAATGAACAGAAAGCTAATAAACAACACAAATTTATCAGGATAATAGTAATTGGTTTTCGGTTAAGTATGTTTCAGACAATACATTTGTTGGTAGATTTCTCGTTAGATTTACTTCTAAAAATATGAAGACATCATAGTTTTATTTTGTGTCTGTTTGTCAGTCAGTCTATCAGCCTGTTTTCCGCTGCTTGCCTTTCAAGATATTCTACCTGTTCATTATAACTCTTACCTGATGGTCATGATGATATGATGATGATGCTGATCGCAGTATATTCATATCTGTAGATGTGTACTGTGTGTCATTAAAATGGAGGAAATTCTCTTCTGATTCGATAGTCGATATGGGTTGTCTTTCATTATCTCTTTTTATAGTACCATGCTTTATAAAGCGTTCAAAAGATATTTCTTCACCATTGGATGTCTAAAATATCGGTCAAAATTACTAATTAGTAAACAGAAAAACCTTTACTTCGTGCGAAAATGAAATATGAAACATTTTCAAAGACACGAATCATCATTATCCTGGTCTCTACTGTGTAAGATAAGAATCTAATTGAAATAATAATTGCAGGTGCTGCTGGGAATCAGGACATTGGTATGATCGTGTATCTATGGACTCAAACAAATCTGAAAAAAAATTAACTGACGACGAAGCATAATTGACCATATTGACAGTAGTGCAAAATGGAGTTATGCAAAGATGGCTGCTAATGTACAATTATCCAAAATAATTACAAAACATTACATCTGGGACACGTATTATAAAAAATAACGTCACATCTGAAATACGAAATTTTAATATAATAAAGTCATTAGTTAAGAGTTGAGTTTCACTCTCATCAGACAAACAGTATTTATGTAACAGCCAAAACTAACATTAAAATTAATGAGCGCTCCATATGATTCCTGTGTAATAATGGATGAAATATTTGGTGTGCCAATCATTTATCAGATGATCCGTTAATGAATCCAAACTGGTGTTAGCAAGGTAACTAAGTTGATCACATACGGAAATAATATGCAAAGGCCATCACCTCTGTAAAACCCATACAAAATATTCATATATTAACAAAATGTGTTTTTAACATGTGCTAGTACTTACTTGCCTTTCTTCCATCCATGACTCAAACATTTGCAATGTTTAACGCGTGACATGCAACGTATCATGCTTTTAACACGAGGAATATTTGTATGTACTTCACATGTTGACACATAGCGTTTTTATATGAAATTAGAAGCATATACATGTTGAATATTTTCATGCAACGTATTCTATCGAACCTGAATTTATATAATATGTCGAAGTCTATGAAAATTTACGCGAAATTTAAATTCAGATAAACTTTTAACTTGGAAGGATTGATTAAACACCTACGGAAATTCTAAGATTTCTCAGTTATGACGGTCTGACAAAGGATTCATATTTATACATCCATTTGTACAAGGGGAATTATTTCCAACAGGATTCACGGAATATACAGAACCACGAAAAAATAAATCAATGCCCATTTTCTTCTGAGTAACATTTCAAACTACGTACAACCGAATCCACGTGTACAGTAGGGAACAAACACAGGCGTTAAGTAAATATGGACCGAACTGGAATCCACAATTTGATCTTCAACAATGAACTATTATGTTGCATTGAGACGGAAGTAATAAGACATCCTGGTGCTGAATAAAGTTTATGGGGCATAGACAACTAATTCAATTCCCACAGACCGTAACGTTAATATTTGGTCAAACTAATATTCTTTTGTGATAAGATCGGCAAATCACACTGACATCTTATGAATGATCCTTCCAAGGGGAAACGTTTAGACCGATGAAAATGGTAAGCTGCACGCCTTTTGTTTGAAAACATTCGCTCTGCAGATTCCCACTATAAAAATCCAGCAAACCGAGAGGTCCCCTTTTACATCCAATGATACATGTGCGACGACATCGATGAAACTAAAATGGTTTTAAATGGTTTAAAATTCAAGCCTAATGCATAAATTATGCCCATACCCAGGCTTCTTCTAAAAAATGAGATCATTTAGTGTGCTGAAATTATTATTGTTAATATTTTCTACAAAATAATCAAGGTTATGAAACCTCTTCATATATCCAAAGGGGCCCCGAGTGGCCGAGTGGTCTAAAGCGCTCTCCGTTAAGGATCACTGCCATCTCATCTCTGTCTGCGTGGGTTCGAGTCCAGGATTCGGCTAACGTGGGTATGTGAGAAAGCTCGCCAGTAGCTTCTCGTGGGTCGGTGGTTCTTCCCGGGGTTTTCCCGGGTTCTTCCTCCACCATTAATACTGGCCGCCATGCATAGCCTATCGTGTGCTGAAATGTGGCGTTAAACCCCACAACAACAACAACAACAACATATATCCAAAAAGAAGTATTTAGGTTTGTAAGTGGATATATAGTACCTATCTTAAAGGTCACTGGTCACCTATAATGTACAAACGTGTGATAATATTATAGTCATAAACATAACTCATTTATTATGTATGCACACCATAAAAATGTCTAATTAGACTTAAAAATCCGCTTTTTTAAATGACAAAATGATTCGGCAATCTCCGTAAACTATCGGTAGTTTACGCGTGCCAAAACGGATATGACGTACATTTATCACTTCTATTCAACCTAGCCATTCAAGTGTTTAATTTCCCCACGTAAATGTCTATGTGATATATCTTACGAGCTTGCTTTTGTACAGCAAATGCGGTGCACTGTGTTGCATATGGATGTAACCAAACGAGTGGTGATGGGAAAAAGGGTTCTTTTTTTTCTTCGAGAAAACCATGTTTACCAGAAAAAAGTGGATTCAAGCTGTGGGATGGAATAGGATGAGGGATGGGAAAGTTGTACCATTTATGCCGGATTATAGTCAATTTGGCCCAAAGACAATTCGGCCCAACACAATGCGGCCCAACACAATTCGGCCCAACACAATTCGGCCTAACTCGAAAGACAATGCGGCCCAGCTTAATAATAGTTTAAGCAAGTTCTTTTTCTTCAAACAACAAGTAGATACTATGTAAGATAGGTTTTAGGAATAGGTTTTAGGAAAAAAACTAAATTTAAATAAACTATCTTGATATGCTTTCAAAGAAAATAATCATACTTCGTAGCGTACATATATATGGGAGAAAACACAAACGGATATCACTCTCGTTCCCATTAAAATATTTACATTTTTATGACAACAAATATATGCATCTGCACAAAGACATTCTCAGTTTAAGTCTTCCGATCAAATTATCAATACTGATTTATAAAACAATAATACTTAATAGATAATATTCTACAGAATACGTATACATTTTGCTAAGGGTAGCGTACATAAGATATTATAACAAATATACTTAAGTTTAGTCTTCAAGTTGTAACACTGCTGCATACAATACACACTCGATTACACATGAGAGAGAGAGAGAGAGAGAGAGAGAGAGAGAGAGAGAGAATAATACTGAGCATTTTGTCAGTGTTTAGTTCCTGCGATATGAAGCCTTTGCCAGTTAATTTGTTTATTTGTTTTTATTTTTCAAGTTGTCTTCGTGTGTGCGCGTAAATTGAAGGCTTATCATTACTGGTCAATATCGTCAATTATATTTGCTCCATTATTCCGTACAAATAAGAAAGGAAATAATTTTGTGTTGAATTTGTGCCAGACCCCCCACCCCATCCCCGCACGATACAAAAGAATTGATAAACATACACTTATGTGAAAATAAAATGAAATAAATTAACCTTGCATTGTTATCATTTATTCCTTCTTTCTTCATCATGCGAAATGTATTAAAGAAAAAATATATATCCATGAAATCCGCATATGTAGCGGATGCCGGCTTGTATATGCATCCTTACTGTAGTGTGTATTGTTTGTGTCAAATAACAAAATAGCAAAAGAGATGAAAATATCACCCGATTGCTTGAATGCACCTGCTATTCACGCATGATAAGTTACAAGGTGCAAACTGAACAAGATTGTATTGTATCCAGGTTAACTATATGACGGTATCTCACAAAGAAAAATCATTATTTAAAAAGATATTCACTGTGGGTGCAAATGATAATCTTTTCGCTAGCATGAGTTACAAAAGTATTATTAATGCAAGTTATGGTTGTGTATACTATTTGCCCTGCAAACGTCAATTATGCTTACATATAGAAAACAAATAGAAGCCCGGATGATGAATAAACACAACTGGCAGCAAGAAATAAGCTTCTTGCTTACACTTACCAACAGGATATCAAATACAAAGGTTATTTTATTACATAGCAAACCAACCCCGGAAACTGACTTTGGTATATTTTAAGTGTGCCGATTTTTTCTTATGAAGACGGCTGACATAAGGAAGCCAAGTTTGGGTCCTTTGGATTTTTTTAAGTGTGCTGATTTTTTTATATAAAGTCGGTCGACATTGGGAAGCCAGCATCGATTCCTTTATACCTATATTAACGGGAATTTTCAAATAAATTGAATCAATGGAACAGTTTTTAAAGCGACACAATCTAATGCGTGGTGCAGGCATAACGATACAAAGCTGAATAGTAAATTAGTTTTCAGTAGTTGGTCTAAATGTTCCTTATCCATAGTTTATAGTGTTTTATTTTTCGTCAATAAGAAGCATGTACTTCGTCTTGTGAGATAAATGTATGTCATTTCCGGTTGGCGACCTCTATATGTGGGAAATCGTAGCTAAGGGGAAGTAGCATCGTTGTATACTTCTATTACGAGTAATTAAATTATTATTTCTTCTTTACCCTTGATAATTTGTTTGTTCTTTTTGTGCGAGATGACTACTTTTAATCATGTAATGCAAATCTGATGTAAAAAAGAAAAATGTTGGAGTATGACCGGTGACCTTTGGCTAACCTAATTGCAAGCACATTGCAACACACCTCTGACAAAGAGAGATAATCTGAAATTGATACACAGGCTCCAAGTCGATTTAAAGTATTCAAAAGATTTACGTTTCTCAAAACATTAATCACCGTCATAAAATGTGCTGACATAAATCGGTATCAGTAGCTTTCTTCCTTTTGAGGGCGATGTCTGACAAATGTTTATATTAAAAGTGTCAGTGTAAGCTGATTGCCGTAGAAAAGGGAAGCATATCTTGGAACCAAACCTGCTTTTTTCGCAAACTTCTTTCACCACATTGGAGAAACAAAGCGGTCCGTTTTAGTGTTAATGAAATTCCAAGTTAAATACGGTATCAAGTATGAAAGAAAACTGTCGCCTTGACTAATTGCGTCATTGTACCATATTGCAAAGAGAGATCAAATCGTAATAACTTCAGTCAAACATTTATAAAAATGTATGAAAATCATTGAAAAGTCACGTTACAGATACGGCACCAAACACAGTGATCAGGCAACGTCATTCAATGGTCGTGTTTTGTCCGGGTTCATAATATGGGTGGAAAATTCTTTGTTTTTATGCAAACTTTAGTTTAAGAACTGTATATTTTTCATCCCTAAACTATATGAATTGCATACAGTTATACTTTTAAAAACCGATCATTGTTAATAAATAAGGTATGCAATATAATTTACTACAGACAGGTTCTTGGGGACACGCATTATCAATGGCGCTGCTCAGAAAAGGCATTACAGATTTGAATAAAAATGTTCTTGGATGCATGTGGCTAAATTCCAAAGTGATCAAAATTGTTGTTATCAGTAAAAAAAATATCTAAACCTTACACAACAGACTATTGATTACAAATATTACAAACGAATACTGCCAATTAACTGATAAAAGAAGTGAGAAAGGGCTTGTACATAATTTTAGCTGGGTCCTTTTCTTCTTTGTGTATCTGTTGCTATATGTCAATTCAATTCCCTTTGACCGTAAAGCTAATATTTGGCCAAATTACTATACTTTTTAAGTAAGATTGGCAAATCACACTTACATGTTATAAATGATATATCCAAGAGGAAACTTCTAAACAATGAAAATGATATTCTGATCTCCTCGTTTTTGATCCCCCTCCCCTTTAAATCCAGTAGTACCTGCGCGGCTACATAGATATAATAAAAATGGTTTTATGGTTTAAGGAAATTATTTCATATACCCCCATGAAATCCTGCGCATATGAAAATTTGGATAACACGCAATCCGTCAATTCAATCAAGGAACTACTAACTGTAAAATTAAAGAGAAATTGCATAAAAAGTCTAGCATCAACAGATTTCCATGAAACTGAATGAACGATACATAATATGGATCCTAGTAATATCAAACACATTTGCATAAAACAAACAATCAAAAATAGAAAATTACGTGAAAAATTAAAATTGCGTAATTTAATGTTGTTCTCTTTCAGAAATTGTGCGTCTTAGTACTAAAACCAGTCTTTTCTTACAATATAGCCACTTGGTCCACTTTTCTTGTTTAACGAGGAAAGCACTATTCTTTTTAGGATTCCTCGGAGCAAAACTTCTCCTCTCTCAGGAAATTTCAGACTAAAGAATTTCAACCAAGGTCGTCACTTTAAATTCACATTACTTACAAAGTGTATGCCTTAATTTACTCTGACCAATCCTACGCAGGGTTCCTAAATTTTTCCCAAGATAATCATTTCTTTCGTCAGAGTTTGGTTAGCCTAGAATCTCTGAACTACGTTGCATATCACTTCCCTTTGAAAATGACTATCTGACATGGGTTCCTATCAAGCGGTCATGGTTTGTAGCTCAAATGTTTACTTTCTCAGGACAGCGTTGCGACGCCCTGCTCAAATCTCAATGAGTCGTAGATGTTGACCTTTTAAGTTTAACAATGACGGGGGGGGGGGGGGGGGGGGGAGAAAGAAGAAAGGTCGAAGTGACCTTTTACGAAGACTTTTCTGGCTTAAATGTGATAAAATTTTAATGCTCAGTGCATTCAGCTTTAAGGTTCAATACAATTCAAAATTCGACACTTTACATTAGTTAATGGCGTATACCAATATTAACTATATATTCATGAATCGTCTTGTGATTTAAAGGTTTTTAGTATCATGTCAAATATGCTTCAGAGTTTAATCTTTTTTTATTCTCCGTAAATTGTGCGTATTGATTATGAGCATTATAAGCTGTCTTACTCGGGACGTTTTATACCATCATAAACGCAGAAAAAGAACAGCAGTAAACTCCTATATTACAATTTCTGAAGTTACTTACTTGTGTCTTTGATTCTGTTATTAGTTTTATCGTTGTTTTGTTTTGTTTCTTTATATATTTCCCTTTTCGGAATCAGGTAAGTTTAGCACATATAAAATTCCACAAGCCCAGACGCCAATGGTCCAATCGATTTTCTTAAATGGAGAATCAGAGCTGCAGATGAAATGTTTAAATGAGCACGTAGGAAAGAAAGTATTTCTATCAATGCCCGTTTCAATATTGTAACAAGATAACCGGGTGGGATATTTCGGATTAACAACAGAACACGTTTTGACGACACATATATATGATTTAATGTGGCGATTTATATGAATAGTGGATTATGAAGATGTGTGCGTATTTATAATCCAAATATTGGATCTATTTAACAAAAAAACGCACAGTTTCAAAGATGAAAAAAATATACAAATAAATTAGTTCAGTAACCCTAAACACAGGATAAATGATTTCACAAATGATTCAATAATGGAAAGATGAATATAGTTCACTCAAATAGTAAACGATGTAAGTCTTTACACATAGTAAAAAATGTATTCGCTCAGGTAGCGAAATTATGTCACTAAACAAGAACGGATATACAATCTATCCTTCCAGTCCTGAATAATACACTGGGTCTTACTAACCCAAAATTAGCATACAGCTAAAAATACATGCGTGGAGATGCACTCCGTCACCCGTGCACCTTATCCGCTCCACAGCTCCTCTGAATCAATTTCACAACCAATATAGACTCCGGACCCTCGGAATACTATGATCACTTGAAACATTAGACCCTCCGGACACTTGAAATATTAGACCCTCCGGACCCCCTGGTCCTTTGACGGCTCTACAGCTGGGTCACCTTAGTCCCTCTGGACACTCCGGACGCTAGACATTAGACGCTCCGGCACCTTAAACGCTCCGGACACACGGACGTTTCTACCCTCTGACAACACCGGACACCCCGGATATTCCTACCATCAAAACCTCACTCACACTCAGCCCTACAGCTGGAGTTGTGCGAATCCTTTTAGCAGGCCGCTTGCTGACAAAACCATTAGTATTGTAAAGGTCCTTTACATGTAGTGACGTATTTATACCTTTAGAATTTTCGTTATTCTTTATCAAAGGCACCTTGCACGTGTGGCACAGGACGAATCGTACTCACGATTTCGAAATACATAGACCATATTATAATCACCCTCGGGTATCGTTGTACAGAGAAAAAGAAACGAAACCCGAGTACATGTATTTAATTAACAACATTTACACCATTCCGTGACAAATATGCTGTTTGGTAAAATATAACATAATGTAGTAAATTTAGAGTATGTGCACGTGGTTGTAGTGCCCCGTTTTAAGCAATTCTTAGATTTGTGTGATTACTTGTTTGATTATTGGAATTTGGCGCCATGGAAATATTCCTGGCCCGAACTAATGAGCTAATCAATAGGAGCAAACGTCACGGAGTGAAGTGTTAGTGTGTTTCCATGATGTCCTGGTTCACTAGTAGTGAATTCCGACCAGAACCGTAAAATAGTACATATTAAAATCTAGTGGTATACATTGGTAGCGTGACTGCAAGGACAGCACTTACGGTATTAAACCGGTAAATTACACAAGGGCATAAATAAAAAAAGGACTTGGCAGAGACCGTTTATGTCGCCATGCGGGCGAATATGGTGCAGTTATATCGGCGAAATGTGCCTGGAAAGCATACATTGACTGGCCTAAGGTGGCGGAGTTAAAATAGTTCCCATTGTTAGGGAGTACTCGTATATGTTCTAAGGCGTGAACGGTTGGTGGTACGGAAACATAATGAAGCCAAAACACGCAGATGTACGGTTGATGGATAGTTGACAGTTTGGTTTATCTGTGGTCTTGCATTAATTAGAGGAAAATTTAGGTATAGAATGGACACGTCGGGCTTTCTGATTTACAACTGAGGTTGTATGGAAGTCTTTGGAAAGTCGGGGAAACTTATGACTTCTAGCGAGAATCGCGCCAGGGTTTGACAACCGCTCGGTCAAGTAAATACCCGTGTGCGTGTAACAATAAGTATATAAATTTATATCAATCTTTAAATATGATGAATATAGTGAATATACTTTAAGTCGCATATCACTTGATCCTTTTTAATCAGGATATATTTTCAAAAAATCGAACGAATGACAACATTACCCAAACCCGGTTTAGCTGTTTTCGTTTTATTTATTTTACAACAAAGTGCACAAAACCGTTTAAGTAAAACTCTGACAGTTAATTTGTCCACGTCTCGGTGCGATATAAAATAAAGGAAACAAAGAAAAAGAACAGAAAACAATATAATGTTTATTCCAATATTAAAATTAATACCTCGCATCGAACTCTGTCAACCATTCCCGTCACCAAACCTTGTACATTTGGGAGCGCGGAAGCTCAGTTGTAGGCATTGCGTTGCGAAAGGCTTTAATCGTCTGGATCACAGGTGCTCGACGCGAGCCTGATGTTGAAAGAAAAAAACAAAACACAACGATAATCTGAAGGAAAAAATCATACAGAGTGACACAAATACCTTAGATTACCCACATGACCCGTTCTAACATAGGACCCTCTTTATCATAATATATAAGAGAGAAGGTACGGAACTTCCAAATACTTCGTTCCACCCATGACACTCGATTTCCTTCTACTATTTCTGTCTTTAAAGACACACGACCATACTATATGGTTGTTTTACTCCTGAGATATTTTTCTATTCATCAAGCCATTTTTGACTTTTCTGCGTTGTACCAAACTGAAGTTACGGGCTCCGAAGCGTGCGATTTTCGCGAATTGTTACTGCTGAGATAAGTACGAGCTCATGTGATATTAAGTATAACCTTTTGAGCCAATCATATTTCGGCGTTGACGTGTGTGCCGCATAGTTTACCTATTTTGAAAATAGAGTCGCATGTATACGATGTATATGCAGTGAAGAAGACAATGTCTAATTCCTGCATGGAACAGGATTCCTACAGTTGAATCGAGTTAGTGGTAAGTAAAAACTTACTTTGGCATCAACCACTGTTCTGTAATTTAAGAAGCGCTGCATCGTAGAGTCGCAAACATGGTACATGTAGCTCTTTTCACCGGTTTGCAGATGTGCATGCAGAAATGTAAAACGTTGAAGTGACAAATACATACAGGTTTTATTTATTGATGGCTAAAATTATTCAGTTTTCCTTTTATAATCAGCCATATTTCTTCTTCTTTTTGGGGGTGGGGTGGGGGGCTTTTGGTCTCCCGCAACGTATCGTCTTATTAGATGCATTGAATGACTCGGTCTTTCTTTCTAGACAAGCAAGGATTTTGAAATAAAATTAAAGTCACTATATTTAATAATCGACAGACGTGTGTCAACTTATTTGATCAGGAATCTTTCAAATATTTTTAAATAACAATATTTGCATAAAACGATCAGTACTTCATATAAAGGCCCTAAACGTGATGATTTTATAAAGGATAAAGACCGATTTTTAACCAGGCCGAAAAAGAACACCGCAGAATACACATATACAAGTTTTCTTAGGGCCATAAAGAACAATAAGTATATGAAAAATTGAATTTTAGTTACAAGATTTACACAACTATTGAAAATTGAGTACACACTGCTTGAAAACCGTGGTGAGGCGATAGCCGTACATACATGCATAGTCATATATTTGTTTTAAGATCAATGATGATGTGTACTCGATTTACATGTTTGTTTCAAAACTTCCTAATACCCTGTACAATTTGACGTTCAATTTTCTGATAATTAGTAGTTATTAAAATATTATCGAAATTCAAAAAGTTTTAACATGTTGACACTAACACGTTATTTTGGAGCTCTTAAAACCAAAACTTTATATGAACTTTTCTGCAAAGTCTGTTTTCCGCGATTGGTGAGTGAGTGCTGTATAGGGAGGATTAAATAAAGATGCTAGATAGAAAGGGAAATATATTTCTGTTATCATGGATATTATTTCGTCAGTTGTTCTTAATATATTGAAAAATCATACAAAGCTTAGAAATGTTTGTGCAAAATTGATTCCATTTGTTTACGGCCAATTCAGAACAGACTGATTTGAAACTGCCAAACAGCCACTCTACAGATATGAAAGGAGTGGCCAGACAGGTTTAATGAGATTTTTATCAGTAAGAAAATATGAATTACTCTTTTGAACCCCAATTCAAGAGAAAATAATAAAGTCCAGATCAAAGAAAACTAGTAGGGAACACAAATCGCTCGACGTAGTCGTACTGTCAAAGAGAGTGTCATACGAATTATTTTCAATGCAAACAGTCCCCGACTGTCTATTCCATAAAGAATCACCTGCGCATAAGCGCAATAAATCTGCTCTCGTGGCAAACTTCTTGAAGGAGTAAAGCATTCAAACTTTGCCATGTTCGCCACTCCGACCTTATTTAACTCCAGATGTTTTTTGGCTGAATCACCTTATCAAAAAGTTTATGAATGGTAGACAACTTGAACGCCAACATGCGGATGACAGTGCTGGTTTTCCATTGAATATAAAACAGACTTTAGTAATTCGATAATCAGACTGAGAAAGTGTGTAGAGGTGTATGGTAATGCTTTAAGGGGAATTCACTGACGTACGTTTCACTAATAAAGAACTTTGTTGTAAAGAGCACTCATATTCAGGACTTTTAAAATACACCTCGTAAATGCACATTTATTAAATGCTAAATTGTACCTAATTTGCTTTTCAGATAATTGAGGTGAATACAATTTTTTTAAAAAGCGAAATCTAATTTATATTATTTCATGTCTGAATCACACAAATATATATATATATATATATATATATATATATATATATATATATATATATATATATATATATATATATATATATATATATATATATATATATATATATATATATATATATATATATATATATATTTAACTAATTGACACGATTTATATATTCATGCTTCAGGACTAACTTGATACGTCATGTTACCTTGCAACATACTTATTGGGTAGCCTATAGTTGCTTGACAACGTGCAATAATGTGAAACATTTACTAGGTCATCCCATGCAATGCATTTTTTTATTGCATAGAAAGTAGCGATCTGGCTCTATAATACTTTCATTTATCCTTTGTTAATCGGTAACCAAATGTTTTAAAAACGTTCTTTCAATTATAGTTTATGAACCCCATGAAAGTGGGTAAGTTATCTCCCTCTCTGTCTCTGAAACAGAGAGAGACAGAGACTGTGTGTGTGTGTGTGTGTGTGTGTGTGTGTGTGTGTGTGTGTGTGTGTGTGTGTGTACAGGAAGCTCGGATTCTTCGTTTGTTGTCCTCATAATTCATTTCTGTTCAATGCAATTTATGGGGCGCAATTCGACCTGTATCTTTACATTCTTCCACACCTAGTTGTTTCACAGATCTCACGTCGTCGTCATTTACGCCGAAAAAATAATATCCACAGAAGAAAGCAGTATTTCTTCATCTTGTTTAAGGTACTCAATTCTGGACATTTTCTTGGGTAATGTGTCCAGTTTTGACTTAAAAGACATTCCAGAGTTTCGTACTTTTAGTCTAAAAGGTCAACTTGAAAATATACAGTAAGAAATGCATATATTGTACACACTGGGTTGTGCCACGGATGAAATGTATATATCGCACACATTGGGGTTGTGCCACGGATGAAATGCATATATCGTACACACTGGGGTTGTCCCACGGATGAAATGCATATGTCGTACACATTGGGGTTGTGCCACGGATGAATAGCTTAATGCTGATTGCTGAGAGGTTACTTTGTACGTTTAAGGGAAATATGTTTTATCTATACGCTCTACAATATATTATACATTTTTTTCTCTTCATTTCTTCATTCGTTAGTACTTCCTTCTTGTCTGTTTCGCTGCTGCCACTCAACTTTGCCAAATACCTTTAAATTGTCAACGTTGTTGTTATCATCATCATCGTCGTCGTCACCGTCATTTTACAAAACTAAACAAATGTTTCCATATCTGTGATGTCAATTACTGTTGTATCAGAGTATTTTCACGTCTTTCAATTAGCTTCCTTTGCTTGTTATCATCTGACTACCCAGCCTATGATGATCAAAACCGTTCTGTATGATATCGTTTGATTCAGACTTGAAAGAAATCCACTCCGACATTTTGCCCTAGTGCCAGTTGGAAATACCAAACAATTTTGATTTCATTACCCTTTCAGCTGGAAGCTGAATTCCTGTGTGGCCTTGTGATTAGCAAATGTGAAACATAAAACTTCTACAAAGACTTTTCATCATTTTCTTCATTTTACCTGTACGCGAAAAAACCCAACAAACTACAGTCGACTATGTGACCCGATAATTGTTATTGCAACCTGGAGTCTATAGTGTTTATCGTATCATGTATCAATGCCCAGGAGAACGTGAACTCGATGACTAGAAGGCAGAATTTATTTTAATGATCAAATATTACAAATTATTATGGAAAGGGTTGGTGATAATCAATAAATCAGCAATTACTGTAAATAATTGCATCAGTCTGTCTCTAAAACAAGCTAATAAAGAATAACCTCGATATCAAATTTCCAACATTATTGAACTATACTGTCAGTCAAGAATCACTGTTTCAGTTTTCCCAAAACAAGACTTGCATTAACAGTTGACGCCATTTATGCTAAAAAGTCGTTATTTAGCATACAATTTCATACTTATGCAAAAAGCATATGTTACACTTTAGGCGATTTCAAATCTGACAAGCCCATGTCGATAATTCGTAAGACCTAACTATGCAGAGAAAAAAGATTGTTTACGAAGTACTGATGAAACATGCACGTACCTTCTAACCTCACCGTCTTATAATTGTCTGACAATGAGGCATTAATATCCAACTCTCTAGGTTCAGTTTGATTTTATTTTGAAGATTACCAAAATGCTGTACAAAATCCCTCACAAAAATCGATTTCAGTTTCCTTTGACCAGCATTGCAAATGTAGGGCGACTGAGTCTGTGAGAAGTATTATAATGGGCGTTTGACGCTTACCTATCACGGTGGTGTAAATGGTGCACATGGAGGAGTACCTCTGGTTGGGGTAGCAGGCGTACTTCTCTTGGGGGTAGCTAGTCCACCTTTGATCTCTACTTGGCGCTGAGCTCTCACCTGTGGCTCCAAGATGCTGTAGCATGCGGAGCGGCCACACCTCGGGAAACGGTTTCTACTGGCCGGCTAAGCCAGGTTGAGGGTAACCGACGGGTCTCAAACCCACGGTAAGTTAGGGATTGTCATCCTTTGCAGGTGAAGTCTGGACCCCGGTGGAATGCGCGGATAAACCGCCAGCTGGTCAACGGGCAGGAAGGTGGACGCAACAAAGCGACGTGGAACGCTAAGAGCACGGCAAGACACGTATGATGCCTTGGTCATCCACTGCATCTAGTCTCCATTTCAGCCGTCTTCAGAGTGAGGATGACGCAGCGCAACTCTTCCTCACTTTAATCCAACTCACGCACAAGTCATTTACGTCATCACCCGTGCCACTGTCCTGAAGAGATGAGCAAGCTGCGACGCGACAGGTGCGGATGCACTGGCAGCGGTAGTGGCGGACGTACACGCAGGCGGCTCACGCCACAGGGTCGTCTTCCATTGACCTGAATCAGAAACAGATGTCGGCAGCCGTCTGAGCGACTAAGCAGACCTCTTCAGGATAGCGCTGATTACCTCCGTAGTCTGAAGAAGGGGTTAGAATAGGTGCCATGAAAAGCCTGCTTCAACTATCCCGATCAACTTTTCTCGGCTGGAGGTAATTCCATTCTTGCGGTCGAAACACAAAGAAAACCCGATAGGTTCCACTCACTTTTGGTGCGTGGAATATACGCACTCTATTGGATTGTGCAGAGGCTGAGAGAACAGACAGAAGAACTGTCCTGATTGCAAGAGAACACGCTCGCTACAAGATAGAGATAGCAGCCATGGGTGAAACTCGCTTTACCGACGAGGGACAATTGATTGAAGATGGAGCTGTCTACACATTTTTCTGAAGTGGATGTTGCACCGATGAACGTCGTGAGTCTGGAGTTGGTTTCGCTGTCAAGTTGAGATTGGTGAATAAGCTCTCCATCTTGCCAAAGGGTATGAATGACCGACTTATAATTGTGAAGCTACCCTTACATGGAAAAATGTAAGTCACACACATTAGTACGTATGCACCAACCATGACCAAGTCTTTGGAAACCAAAGACAAGTTCTACCAGGATCTGGAAGCTCTGATTGATTTAGAACCAAAGTCAGACAGGCTAATCATTCTTGGTGCTTTTAACGCCAGAGTTGACGCGGACCCCATCTCGTGCGATGGAGCTATTGGTAGACATAGCATTGGCAACTGCAACAGCAATGGACATCTGCTCTTGAGGATGTGCGCAACATATGATCTCCTGACCAAAAACGCCGTCTTCCGTCTGCCTTACCGTAATAAAACAACTTGGATGCACCGACGGTCTAAGCATGGGTATCTGATCGACTACATCTTATTCCGTACGAAAACCAAAGACCGAATATTTATGGAGTTTTACTGGCCAGGGGCCCATGGCGATGTAACGAGATAGTGCAGATCATGTGACATTTGTCGAAAGAACACAAAATAAGGGGAGAGTTAAGCGCATAACCCTGGGTAAAATGCTCTTGATTGACCCTCCATTCAAACGCGTGGTGAGATACATTGAGGGTCCGTTATCCCCCCCTTAGAGAACGAAAAAATAGATAAATCCTGACCATGGTCGATTATGCAACCAGGTATCCGGAAGCCGTCGCTCTACCATCCATCGAAACATGAGCGAGCGGCCGAAGCATTAGTGGAAATAGTCAGTGGGCTAGGGATACCGGAAGAGATTTTGACGGACTGTTAGTCACAATTCACTTCAGGACTCATGGCAGAAGTCAGTAGACATCTATCGATCATGCAATTATGGACCACTCTATGTCACTCAATGTGCAACGGGCTAGTTGAGAAGTTTAATGGAACACTCAAACAAATGCTGCGGCGGATGTGCGTGGAACGTCCGAACGATTGGGACAGATATCTCCATGCATTGTTGCTCGCATACCGAGAAGTGCTTCAAGAGATCTTAGGATTCTCGCCCTTGGGAGGACGGTACAAGCGCCGATGAAGATTAAGGCAGCTATGATCGGATGATATCGCAGATGACGAAACTAGAAACACACAACAGCATGTATGAGATCTGAATGACAAGTTGAGAGACTTGTGCAATAGCCCACGTAACGTCGAGGCAAGCTAGTGGTCGCGCGACACGGTATATAATTCCAAAGCTCGCGATAGAAGATTGAAAAAAGGGACATAGTTTTGGTTTCACACCCAGCTGATACAAATAGAAGGGTCCGTGCACCGTCGAAGATGGAAAGGGAGGGACGGATTACGCTATTGACGTGGTGGTGGGGGAGTTCCGCATGTTCCATGCTAACTTGTTAAAACGCTATTACGATCGAGCAAATGCGCGAACAGAACAAGGACCTTTAAATATAGTCAGTGTAGCCATCATCGAGGATTAATTTGAAACGATTGCTCGCGTATGAAATGGAGAATACTGGAGTCAATGTGAGTCCCGACTTGACGGAATGTCAAAGAAAATTGGTCCGGGATCTCGTTGAGAAATACCCAGACGCACTTTCGGACAAACCCGTGCAACATATGTTCTTTAAAATAGTATTAAACTTACGTCACGTGAGCCATTTCGGGTCAAGGGTTACCCTATGCCTCATGCATCCAGAGACATCATTGAAAAGGAAGTGGAAGGAATGCTAAAGTTGGGGGTCATAGTGAAATCAGGTTCCCCTTTATGTGTCACTTGTCCTCCTAGTTAAAGAGAAAGATGGCCCGAGCAGGTTCTGCATCGATTTTCGCCAATTAAATTAGCAGACGGTATTTGACGCCAAACCCATGCCAGATGTAGAGAACATCTTCGTACGTATGGCAGGGCACGAAGCTGGATCTGACAATGGGATATTGGCAGATGCCACTGTCGGTGGAAACAAAATAAATGACGGTGTTCGCCACTGAGAGTGGATAATACCAGTTTCGAGTTTTACCATTGGGTCTGATAAACGCCAGGGCTAGCTGCGTAAGGTGAATGCGAAAAGTGAAGCAAGGGCTGCAGCATGTGGAGTTTTAAATCGACGATATCTTTATATACAGCAATAGAAGGAAAGAGCATCTGCGCGATGTTGCAAGGGTTCTAGATAGATTACGTAAGCCCAAATTGACTGTAAAAGCCTGTCAAGCGCAACATAGCGTATGGAGGTTTAGAATGTTTAGGACACGTAGTCGGGAAGTAAAGCGAGTTCAGACCCGACCCCAAGAAACTTGCAGCAATCAGGGATGCATTGCCACCCAACAAAAAATAATTAATCAGGTCATTCATTGGGTTAACGTGATATTTTCTCAAATTCATCCCTAATTTCGCGGCCATTGCAAGTCTTTTAACGCACCTGACTAAAACAGGACAACCAAACAAGATTCAGTGGGGTGAAAATCAGGATTAGGCTTTAAGCACTCTGAAGAAGCTGCTAACAGAAGCCCCCATATTGAAATTGCCAGAACTAAACAAAGTTTTTATTTCCTAAGAACCTATGCTTCGGAGATAGGACATGGGGCTGTGCTATTACAGGAACAGGATGGAGACAAACTCCCAGTCGCCTAAGCCAGCAGGACAATGCTTCCGACGGAAAAGAATTTCTCTCGATGATAGAAAAAGAGTGCTTGGCAGTCGTCTGGGGAATGTATAAATTCCAAACCTATCTCCATGGCCGAGAATTCAGTCTGGAATATAACCATCAACCTATTCTTTACCTCAATAAAGCCAAAATTAATAATTCACGGTTGATGCGATGGGCCTTGTCTTTACAACCTTACATATTCCGGATTGAAGCTATACAAGGCACGGAAAATGTAAGTGCAGATTATCTCGGCAGAAGTTAGACCATTTTTATTAACCATATCATGTGATTTCTTAGTCTTAAAAAATAGGTACTTTTTTGAAGGGGGAGGTGCTACGAAATAACTGATATGGCTTGGCTAGCCCACCATAGATTCCAATATTACTAACGTTACGTGTTTGGCGCACCATAGTATTTTTGTACGTACTTTTTCCTTGCATCGCATGACGCCTAGATTGCTTGCCCGGCACGTGCGTAACATATATTACCGAGTGCGAATATATATATATATATATATATATATATATATATATATATATATATATATATATATATATATATATATATATATATATATATATATATATATATATATATATATATATATATATATATATATATGGGATCTTGATGGGGACAGCCGTCAGAGGGAAGCTCTTTTTACGTTTAGCTTTCGGGGCTGGATTGCCATTGTGTTTTGCTTAGTACGAGAGTTGTATTCTTTTTAGTTCAAATGTTCTCGCAAAAAACGTACAGTGCTATAATATAGACTTGCATTGTTTTATTATACTTTTAGTTTAACTCATCAAGAGTGTATGGCTTATGTTATTTGGTAGCGACAGATGGTACGGTTCAGATTATGGACAGGGATATGAGCGTATATGCAGTACTCCTGTTTGTAGGTTATTTTGTCGCTATTGTAACTAATATTGAAGATGTATGTATGTATGTATGTATGTATGTATGACTGACTAACTGACTGACTTTATTTCCTCTTAAAAAGAGATTATATCAGATTAAACAAATTCATGATAATACAAGATCATAAAATAGAACAGAAAATTGACAAAAATACAGTAGTAATACTGTGTCAGCTACCGTATTGACAAAACGAAATATCTCAATACCTGCAATTATGCAAATCTGCAATCATTTGGCGGAGCATGGCACTGATCTTTTAACAGTTGCGTGATGATGATAATATTTCGAAAAGTTAATACGTCTATAGTGTTATGTGCTTAACATTAAGTTCGAGATAGCAACGAAAATGAAATGAAAAACTTATAACAGTGTAATTCTATATGTAGTTTTGTTTTCTTCATATGACGCATGTATTTATGCATATATATATACTTGTTTGCGCGTATGCGTGCGTGCATGCATTTATCTATGACTCACTGTCTAAATGACTTAGCTACCTCTTCAACAAAGAGTATATCAGGTTGCTAAGATACATATTATACATATTATAGGATTATGAGACACATCATAGACGAGAACGCAAGCATGATATATATAAATACAGAAAACCATATAGAAATCTCAAGGCAATATACATAAACAAATACATAAACACACACACAAACATCTGTCATAGAGCAAAATTTGCGGATTTGACAAGAAGACTTTGGCCTTTAATTGTTTATTTTTAATGTTAATTTACTACTTACCTTTAATATCATGTTAGAGCATGTTAGTTGATAGTAGGGCACACATTTTTTTGTAGAATGAAGCTATGCTGTTTGCGGTCACCAACACGAGCCTATCTGATACATCATCGTCAATAGACGACATGCAGTCAACCCTGCTTCCAAGAAGTGTCTCCAACAATATATCTTCTTCTTGATTGAATATGTTAACCCCGTCTCTTACTTCTAAAGAGTCAATCACTCTCTCAAAGAAAACGTTTCGTTCCTCAAGCAGCATTTCGCAGCCTAAAATAAGATGTTTCGCTCTGTCGTCAGTCTCTTTTCCACAGAGTTTGCATACCATAACTTCACCAAGAGGCATGATATATAGTTTCATTACTTCAGAGAGAGGCCATAACATAGATGGAAATTTACTCCCAAGAAACCATATACTACTTGGTTTTAAGTCCAAATGAATGTTTCTGAAGTGAATTAAATCACCCCTTAGTTCCACATTTGCTCTCCAGGTAGTTTCTTCATGGTTTTGAATAATATCAATAATATGTCGATTCCAGGTGAGATTTTCTTCAGTTTGTACTCTTGCTGCATAGTCTAAAAGAACACTTCCCATACCATATTTCTTAGTTATTCTGTCAATATCAGGTATAAATCCCGTCTGTTTTAGCCGGTTGTTCAGATACTGACATAGGCGCATAATGAAAACCTTTTTCCAGATAAAAGTCCAATCGACCTTACACAATCGGTTGAAAAAGAGCGATTTCATCCTATCTATGTAAGCTTCCATTGGCCAGAGTCCTAAGGTACTACTCGTTGCCTCCGTAGGCGAATATTTATCGAAAGCTTGCATACGTCGCGCTGCATATCTCTGGCATAACTCAAGTTCTTCTATATTCGAGTTTGTGATACCTGACCATAGTTCACATCCATATAGGACCGAGGGTAGAATAATTCTTTTCCAAATCTTCAGACTTGTTAGAGGGTTCATTCCTCCATCTCTGATACCAATAAAATATAAAGAGTTTAACAAGTGTTTGCCTTTATCGCATGCTTCTTTTATCGCGTCGTTTGGTTTTAAGCTGTATTTTAGAGGTATGCCGGCAAACTTCTTACTTTTGACTGTCGGAATTGGAGATTTGTCGAGCATAAAAGAAGGTATACCAGTCGTACTTTTGTTAGTAAACAAGATGGTGCAACTTTTATCTGCATTATATCTTAATCTCCACCTTTTCGCATAGTCGGAAATTGTATCAAGCAGCTGTTGCATTGAATGATGCGAGTTAGACATTACAGTTGTGTCATCTGCTAATAAGACACAAGGCAGGTGGAGATCGACAAGATTTGACCTCGCAAAGTGTGATCTAATTCGGTGATCAAATCATCTATCATTACAAGAAAGAACCAGGCAGACAAGATACGGCCCTGTCCTACACCCTGCCTAATATCGAAGCGTTTGGACAGCTTGCCCGCATATAAAACAGAGATTGCTACTCTCTCAAACGAATCTTTCGTGATGCGCCAGGTCTTCCCTTTGATGCCAAGTCTGTACAACTTGTAGAATAACCCGTTGTGCCAAACTGTGTTGAAGGCTTTAGCATTATCAAGAAATGTAGCATAGACAGGAGTATTTTTATCCAAATAGTAGCATATACATTCTTTAATACAGAATGCTGCAGTGATACTACCGCAATTATTTCTAAAACCCTGTAGCAATGGATTTTGGAAAAGAAATCTGCTTAGAAAATATAAGTAGTCTACTATATATAATTTGTTCTAGAACTTTCTGAAGCGCTGGAACTACAGTTACATCGCGGTAATTATTCATATCTAATTTGTTCTTTCCTCCTCCTTTGAATATTGGTATTACCAAACCTTGTTTAAAGTGGCACGGGTACTTCTCGGCCTCGCACACTTTTGTGAATATAATTTCAAGTAATTGTACACTGCTTGGAGGGTCCGCAAACAGTAAATGCTCAGCAACAATACCGTCGTGGCCACATGCCTTATCTTTATTGAGAGAGCTAATTGCACTACTGATTCCGTCTCTAGTGGGAATTTTATCAACAACTTCATCAAAGTGTGAATAGGTATATGCAGTACTCCTGTTTGTAGGTTATTTTGTCGCTATTATAACTAATATTGAAGATGTATATATATATATATATATATATATATATATATATATATATATATATATATATATATATATATATATATATATATATATATATATATATATATATATATATATATATAGTTTTAGCATAACATATCTTTCATTTAGCCTATCAGTAGTATGGCATTCGTTCATTACAAAACGTCGTACATAAGGAAATCTTTCAGGTATGTTGATATTGGGTCGATTGAAGCGCTCAGCTGTTATTAATCTAAATGATAATCAGAAAGTAGACTATTTAGAGAGTTGTTTTCTCCTATTCAGCTGACTGGGTGTTGATGACTAGGTGTGGATGACTGGGTGTTGATGACTAGGTGTGGATGTCTGGGTGTTGATGACTGGGTGTTGATGACTAGGTGTGGATGACTGGGTGTTGATGACTGGGTGTTGATGACTAGGTGTGGATATCTCAGTGCGGGCTAAGTAGATGTAGCTAGAGACCGTTGCAGTAAGGAGAGATGACAGACCGCCAAATGATTTGCGAACCTGTGTGCGCATGTAAGGCCTGGGTGGTTAAAGCGACCGAGACGGGAAAACGTGTCAAGAGCATCATACCATGATAAGAGAAATGTCAGTATAGTGTTTGACTATAAAGAGAAATGTCAGCATAGTGTTTGACTATAAAGAGAAATGTCAGTATAGAGTTTGACTATAAAGAGAAATGTCAGTATAGTGTTTGACTATAAAGAGAAATGTCAGTATAGTGTTTGACTATAAAGAAAACTGTCAGTATAGAGTTTGACTATAAAGAGAAATGTCAGTATATTGTTTGACTATAAAGAAAAATGTCAGTATAGTGTTTGACTAAAAGAGAAATGTCAGTATAGTTCTAGACTATAGAGACAAGAGGCACGGTAGTGTTTATCTAAGATAATGTTAGAGTCATTGAATTCTCCAAATAATTATTTATTTGGTTTCCATTGTTTTCCATTGGGTCCATACTATGTACTCTTTTATTTATTTGGGTGTCCTGTTTTTTATATATATTTTATAATCATTAGTACGAGGAGATAATAAAATATTTTTCATTGTCACTTACGTACGTGTTTATTTCTTAAATCTCAGTCAGTCTCAAAGGGTGATAGCTCGATTACGTTACACCCAGATAACTTGTCCGGGAAAGTTTTGAATGAAATTTCCGAGTCCGTGTCAACATTCTGGTCTCAGTACATGTAGTTCAACAGACGAGGATACACACACACATAACTGGATTGTTTTGAAATCGAGCAAAATATCTTGGATGGGTTCTTAATAGCCGTTTAACCACCGAGAACATTGTCACAACCATTCTTGAAAATATTGTCCCTAATTTGAAATGTCACAAACACGTGTCGTGGTGCTATCAACAAACGCACTGCAACTTGTTTAGAGAATTCGTGAATTTAAAAATTCCCAGCTGGAAACGTTTGGGCAACCAGAAGGGGTTCTGGGCCTAGGAATCGTGATACGTAGGAGTGGTCTCTTGACCGAGCTGCAGACGGCTGTTCAATTTTCTTTCTCTGAAGGTCCGCGCCATTTTACAAAGTTGAGGCAGAAGTGACTCGGTTTCTATGTGACAAATTTAGATGAAATTGACAATTATTTACATCTTTTCATTTTCTGAGCCATGACGTAACGCGTGAGTCACTTTCACGGTGGGCTTTCGTCCTAGCATTTTGCCGTTAACTATCCTGTATTTTGCCGTTAACTATCCTGTATTTTGCCGTTAACTATCTTGTATTTTGCCGTTAACTATCCTGTATTTTGTCGTGAACTATTCTGTATTTTGACGTTTACTATCCTGTATTTTGCCGTTAATTATCCTGTATTTTGCCGTGAACTATTCTGTATTTTGCAGTTAACTATCCTACATTTTGGTTCATCTTAATGTGAAATAATAAATCACTGAAATCAAGCAAAAATTATATAAATAATGATATGAAATGTAATTTTGTTAAATGAAAGAAGTTGTGCTTTACAGACAAAATGTATAAAACAAGTTGGTACCAGTTCTTTTAAAATATACAGAAAAGAATCGCTAAAAGGGCAACATGAGATTTTCCTGAGTGCTTAGCACCAGTGCCACTGATTTATGACAAAATGTGATTCGTTCTGAGTAAACAAATAAAGACCGCATACTAGAAACTTCTAAGTAAAAAAAAAAATGCATCTCCACACTTATATTTTCATAAAATATTTGTAACGTTTTCAAAATTTTACGGATACTGCATTTTCTTGACGAAACCAGAAAGATCGTAAAATAAAACAAATACCATTCATTAAATAATTCGTTGTTCACACCACAAATAATACATGTCATATCATGTCATGGGAGAAGCCGGAGATTCATGCCTAATTAGAAAACGTACTTACTGCCATAATAAACTCATATTAATTACTATAGAATCTACCATGGAATCAATGTGATTAAGCGCCTTTCACAACGTAGCCATTTTATCTCCGCAAGCGAGTTAAATCGGACTGAAAGGTGATGTGGTCCATGCAAAGTCATTATCTGTTTTCAGTAGGGCTCATAAAGTCAAAATAATCCATTAATGCTGGCAATATATCAGTTACTTCTCAGAAGGCCACTTTCCACAACATAAGTATAGAGAAATATACTTTTACAGCTCTTAGGGCCACTTTTCACAACTAAGGTATATAAACATGTGCCATTACAATTCTTAAGGCCATTTCTTTTATAAAATAAGTATAGGAAAATGTACCATTTCAACTCTTAAGGCCACTTTCATAATCCCATTAGTAGTGAAGGGGGACACCCTAGCGACAATGGAAATCGCAGTCAAAAAGGTCGTGGGACACTCTGGCGACAAGGGGAATTTAATATGGGGAAATTTTACATGGATGGAACTATAGACCGACAAAAAAAAAGAAAAGAATGGGACTGTCTAGCGACAAGGGTATGGGACTGTCTAGCGATAAGGGAAATTGAACATGGGAATAGGGGGATTGTTTGCGGACAAGAGGACTTAACATTAACAGAGGGACAAAGCCAGAGGAAACACAGACAACATATATTATACAAACAACTATACAACTAACTTTAAAAAATATTTGAAGCAAGAGAGCAAATCTTTTTGAGGCATATGGGCCCTTTTTTACCATTGATGTACTTGTGTGAGAGCCGGAGTGTAGGTCCATATTCTACAAATGAAAACATAGAGACACTTGCGTTTTATGCCTGGTCTATTCTGGTACAAATTTTATAATCCAATCCACAACAAAACACAAGACTTTAAAAAGTTCACAGGCTTCTGTGTCTGTGTTCACTCTCTCTGTTTTTTAAATTTCTTCACCTTCACAGGTTTTTCCTCCTCTTCGGCCTCACTTTCTCTTCGTCTTATTTTCTTCTCTTTTTTCTCCTTTTTCTCTTTCTGCACGTGTCTGGGTTCTTCATTTGGGGAGGGTACCTCTTATTCTTCTTCCTGTTCGGAACCACTCTCTTATTCTTGCTCCTGTTGTTTCTTAGGTCATTCTAAAGACCAATGTTCTTTCTCTTGACAATGATAACAGGTATCTTGACTTTTGTCTCTTCCGATACATGTCTTGTTTTTTGTTTTTGACGGTCTGGACACTCTGAAGACCAATGCTCTTTCTTCTTACATATATAGCAAGTATCTTGACTTTTATCTCGAAACAAGGGTGAGTAGTCCGTCGGCTTGTCTGAAGAAAATTTTCTTATGACACCTCGTAAAGCTCTGATCAAAAGTTCGGTCTGTGTGGGCTCTTCCATCTTTCTACTCGGTTTGAGAGTGAAATGAATATTGGAAGGGAGGATACACACCCTTTATATATACTCTGGTCTGACATAGATACAAAGTGACACATGGCGTTTAAAATGTTGTCATTTGACTTTTCGTATTCAAGATGAAACGATCGCATCACTTCGTGGAAAAAGGAGAAGAAAGTAAGCGGCGGAAATGTGATTTATCGCCTCGTACAGTAGCTGAAGTATTGGCACATAATCATGCCAGTGATTTTGAAGATGACATGAGTGAGCCAGAATCCAGACCTAAAGAGACTACACACAACCAAAGCTCACCAACATTAGTAAACCCTGGAAAGTACTATCACATTCTAGAGACGGAAAAGCGCTCCTCTAGAAAATTTAGAACTACGGCTTACATGTACACGGTGAAGTTTAAAGATTTCAAGTCTAATATACCACTGGAGAAAGCAGAGGCTTCATCACGGAGGTGTAGGATTCTTTGTTAACCACACTGAAACAGCAACGTCAAGCCAAAGAAGACGATCGATTGAGACTTTCCATTCATCACGACAGTCTGAAATCCCCCGTAAGGGTCGATTTTACTAGCCCTGCTGAATTAACACCTTCCAAAGTCATCGACAAGATTCAACACGTGCAACAATCCAACAACAAGTTTCACATCACCGATGGAAAAGCTACATGACCCACGTGTCTCTTTCCCAAGGGACGGGACGCAAAAAGTGTTATTGATCGACGACCTTCATAGCACCAAAACGAATCGCGTCCGAACTAACAATCCTCAAGACAAGATCTATTTAGCCAGGGCCATCGTGGTGGGACGAATGTATGGCAACAAGAACGACAAGGTAGAATGGAAAAGAGCGTGGAAAACTATTCAACGATCGGGCTGAGCCAAAGAACGAAGTGAAGCAGAACTCCTGTTACAGCAGGAGGGGCTATCCAAAGAGACACTTTGTGGCATTCCTGAAACGCAAAAATTGCAAAATGTACTAGCTCCACGCTACACTTTGAAAGTACACCCTCAAGAAGTACGCCGTCCTCTATTGTTTCGAGGCAAAAATTTCCAAGACGGAAAGTATATTCACGTCTATCATCACGAAGAACATTTCGATGTCATCATCAGTATCACTAGATTCTTGGAAATGGTTGTTACTGTGAAAAATGTGACTATGGCTACAAGAATCGAGAGCAACAAGCATTGTGAATCGAAATGTGAGGAATGTTTGGCGTCTAAGCCCTGTCTGGACGAAGGACAACCACGAGTGCATTGCCCTGCTTGTCAGCGCACTTTTTTAGCCCTGCCTGTTACCAACAACATCTGAAGACTCAAGGTTCACAGCAGAAAAGTGCTTGTCAACTGCTAAGATTATGCCCTACTTGTGGACAAGGTATACGTGCTAATAATGCCAAGGCACACGTATGTTCAGGAAAGAAACGATGTCACATTTGTCATCAAATGGTGGACTTGGAACACGAATGTTACATTCAAAAATACCATTCAAAACAAGAGAAGAATGATGACCAGAAGAAAGGGAATTTCATCTTTTTCGATTTCGAATGCATGCAAGAGACCGGTATTCAAATTCCTAATTTCTGCGTGGCTCATCGAGCGTGCGAGAAGTGCATCCAAGAGCCTATTTTTAGTTATTGCCATTACTGCAGCAAGACTTCTGGAGGACGTGAAAAAATATTTCGGGGATCGAACACGTTGGCCGATTTCGCCCAATGGGTCTTAGACCCCATCAACGAGACGTGGAACCAAGAGGACATCGAACGTTACGGAGATTGACATCGCTATGCCACGGTGATGGCTCACAATTTCTCGGGATACGATGGGCAGTTTCTTTTGAGATACTATACGGAACAAAGTACCAAACGTCCTAAAATGACTTTGAACGGAGCCAGAATCATTTCCATGCAAGTGGGACAAGTACAGTTTAAAGATTCAATGAGCTACTTGGCCATGCTTTTGAGTCGAATGCCTAAAACGTTTGAAATGAAAAATTGGCCAAAGGTTATTTTCCTCACTTTTTCAATACCCAAGCCAATCAACATGCCGTTCTACCTCATTTGCCTGAGGCTCACTATTACTACTCCGCCAACATGCGTACTGAACAACAAGAAGCTTTCTACGCTTGGTACCAGGCTCACGCCTCGGACCCCTTCAACTTTCAGGAAGAAATGTTAAAGTATTGTCGTTCCGACGTGGACATTTTACGGCGTTGCTGTGGGAAATTTTGAGAACTGTTCATGGAACACGGAGGGATCGATCCTATAAAAGAAGCCTGCACCATTGCCAAAGCGTGTTCCTTAGTGTACCGCCAACGATTCATGCCCGAAAACACACTGGCTGTCATCAGTCCTCAAACGACAAATTTGTCAAACGTCAGTACTCGGTCAAAGGCCTACGTTGGCTACATTACTTGTGCGACAAGGAAAACAAATAGAAACAGCACGTCGGCAACTGAGAAGGAGAAAAGACCATTGGAACGTATTCAATGGATAGTTGGGACTTAGAAATCCCCAAAATCGTGTACGAGTTTAACGGTTGCTTATTTCACAGATGTCCCTGCTACTTCCCTGAACGTGGGACTAAAAATCAGTTTTTACAACTGACCATGGAAGACTTGTACAAGGCCACTTGTCAGAGTCGTTTGAAGTTAGAACAGAAAGGATGCCAAGTGGTGGAAATGTGGGAACACAAGTACGATCACCGTTTGAAAGCCGATCCCGAGTTTAAACGCATCGTGGAAAGTTACAAGTTGGTGGACCCATTGAACCCGCGAGATAGTTTGTACTGAGTACGGACGAATGCCACTTGTTTTCTGTACCACGCCGACAAAGAGAAACGAGAAGAAATCAAATAACTTAGACGTGTGTTCGCTGTATCCTTACGTGTGCAAATAGTGTCGCTTTTACGCAGGTAACCCGCAATTGCTGACGCAACACATTGACCTGAACAACATTCGACAATACGAAGGCCTGATCAAATGCAAAGTCTTGCCTCCCAGGAATATTACCATCCCGTGTTACCTCACCATTGCCAAGGAAAACTGATGTTTCCCTTGTGCCGTACTTGGGCCGATACGTGCAGTCAAGATCGACCTTGTCAGCACACCCTGGAAGAACGCGTCTTGACGGGAACGTGGGTCAGCGTGGAATTGTTCAAAGCTCTGGACCTGGGATACCAACTGTTAAAAGTGTACGAAATTTAACACTTTCCAAGACAGAACAGTACCACAAGGGCGACGAGACTCAGAAAGGCATTTTCGCAGACTACGTCGATGCCTTTTTGAAACTGAAACAAGATGGCAGCGGCTATCCTTCCTGGTATCACACTCCCGAAGACAAAATTAAATTCAAAGAGAAATACTGGGAGCAGGATGGCGTCACTTTGGACCACATCGAGAAAAACGAAGGCAGGCGATCGTTTGCCAAAGTGATGTTAAAATGTTTGTGGGGCAAAATGTCACAACGACCGTGCTTACCTAAGATGGAGTATTTGACAGAACCTTCCTGCTACTTCCAGATGATTCACGACAAAACCAGATACATGAAACACTTGGATGTCGTTCGTGAGGATTTGATTTTAGTCAGTTACGAAAAGAACTGAATTTTGTGCAAGCCGACGAATTTGGAAATGTCATCATTGCGGCTTACGTGACAACCCATGCTCGCTTAAAATTGTACAAAGCTTTAGAACTGTTAGGTGATCGCTTCCTGTACTTTGACACGGACAGTTTCATCTACATCGATTGCCTTGGTTAACGTCACCCTGATATCGAAGGAGACCGTTTAGGAGCCTGGACAGACAAACGCCCCGACGAGAAGATTTTAAGTTTCGCTAGTGGTGGTCCTAAACATTACGGCTACGAATACCGGGACAAACAAGGAGAAGTGCACACGGAGTGTAAAGTGAAAGGATTGACTCTCAATTATCGCACCAGTCGTGTGGTGTACTGTGGGGTATTGAAAAAAAAAACCTTGCATTCTGGAGAGGATGGAAACTTTAGAATGACCACCTACGAACCGCATAAAATTGTGCGTTTACCCACTCACCAAATCGTCAGTCTCTGGAAAAAGTGTATCAAATCGTGTAACAGAAGCGAGTCGGTGTAAAAAATGCTTCGAAGAGGATAGCCTCCAACAAGAAGGATGACTTCGCCACAGCAAGAATCGAGTGAGAGGCCCAATGAGAACTCTTCGTTCAAACCATACCGTTTTCCTGTCTTCTTGCCTGACTATTGTGATTGTGCACGTCGATTGGAAACGTTTCGAAAATGGCCCACGGATCGGGAAGAATTACCTACTTCAAATGTTTTAGCTAGAACTGGATTTGTCTACTTGGGACCTGAGACTGGATTGGGATACGAAGTACAGTGTTTCAGTTGTGGTCTGAAGTTGCGAATGGATCGATCTATATATAAAGATTCAGCTATTCTGGAACACACTCCATGGTCTCAACACTATTTTTACCTTTCTATGGCCTTTCCACCCATCGGTACATTTATGACGGTATCTTAGAGAAGGTAGTACCGTTGTCCAGGAAGACAAAAATGAAGACTGCCAAAACTTGACATAAAAAAGGAAAGATGTACAAGCTCGAGACTTCATTATGGCTAGTATGAAAAGGGACAACATCCAAGATCTAAAGTTCATTGTCACTACCAAGACAAGCGAACAAGATGAATTCTTTCAGAGAAGTACAAAAGAAGTTCAGACAGGCACAAGTCAAGGTCGGTGATTCTCATGTAGAGTGGGATACTGTGCCTTGCGATATGAGCGATACAGTAAAGCATCATGGGAACTTTGTTATAACTACCCTACTACCACTACACCTGTCATGGATAGTAATGCTGTGCGTATCAAACCTGACGGATGGGAAAGCCATTCCACTCATTATGGTGGACTCTTTACAGGTTTTCATCCTCAATGTCAACCTTCACGTGAGACCATGCGTCAACCACCCGACTGATGCCATCTAAAACTGAGCAAACTGCTTTCGATTTCAACCTGCCCTCATCGAGACGAACCTGTAAAAGACGAATATTCGTTCCCTCTGCGTTTGTCTGAATAAAGTGATTTTGAAAATCATTTTCAAACCTTACAAGGAAAATGGCTTAAATATCTGGGAGGACCTACCCCCGAAGAATTAGCCAGAACCGGATTTTTCTACGTGGGCGAAGGGGATAAAGTCAAGTGCTTCAGGTGCGGTGTGTCGCTACACCAGTGGGAACAAAGATTTGGCGTACCTGGAACATGCTCGATGGTCTCCGAATTGTCACTACCTACCTTAAGTGGGACCAAGTTATTGAAGCGACATACCATGGCGTTTAATAAACCAGATTGGCTAGGAGTCAAACCTTGGACACAACCGAGACCAGTATTTAAACCCCATCTAAAATAATATTCACGGATCACCTAACTAACTACAAGTGATGATTCACAAGGAAGTTTGGCAGGGACTTGCCAGAGCAAAATCTCAATGGGTGACTGCAGAACTTTTGTGTCGAGAAACTCACAAGAGGAAAGTGAAAAAGTCAACAAACGTGTCAGATTTCTTTGGATCAAGTGTGCGTTCATCCTATTATTCCGCTTTAGACCGTTTATATCAGAAGATGTTACTGACATTTTTGACCGTTACCCTGAATGGCAGTGGTCAGTAATTACTCATTAGTTTCGCTCTTGGAGAAGATTTTAAATAAAATAATCTTGACTGACATGATCATGGATACTTCACAAGAGAACATTCGTGGCTTGCCTGTGGAGTTGAGTGAACGCCTTTACCGAGAGCTGGTCAAAATACAAGTGAAACGCAAAGTACAATTGCATCCGTTACGTCACCGGTGTTTAAACCACTAGTACCTGAATGCTATAAAAAGACTGATTCAGATGAAAGTGTTCAAGTGGTCCGACATTGATCAGCTACTCATTGGCACGAAGGATTGTATTGTTGTGTCTCGTTCATCTTACTACAAGGTAGAATTACTGCAACGAATTCCAGAGGAAGAATTAGAGAGTGACCAAAATCTTTTACTCAACGTAACCGTAGTTGAAGGGGAAACTTCTGAGCGGTGTCTTTTGATGTGCAAGTTAGTGACAAAACTATTTAGATTCGCCACTATAGTAAAATCATTTCTGTGCAGAAAGTACACTTATTGTCTCCGACAAAAGAGGTATAAAAACAGGCTACCTTGCCACAACCTTTATCAGGAGTGATACAACAGATTCCGTGGAAGGAAATCAATGAGAGTATTAAAACAGTGGAAGATTACCAACGCTTATTACGATAACTGTGTCCATTGAATTGGGGTCGTCGTGTGGTGTGTGTCTTAGTGACTTGCTTTCTGGGATTTTGTTTACCAGCTGAATCCTTGTGGACTCTTTATGAACAGTACTTGCCACCAAATAAAACATGAAAGTGGTTCCTTTAAATGTCCACGAGAGACTCGTTTTGTTCAAAGCGTTGCGTTTTCATCTGGATACTTCTCGACCTCTACGGGAAAAAAGATTCGTCAACTTTTAGGTACCAAATACGTGTATGACGATGTGTGTGTATAGCTTGTGACTTACACCCTCATTGGACAGATGTACGTGATTGGAAAAATTGGGGTTTTGAGGCTTAGACCAAAGAAGGGGTCCATTATGCTCAACAGTTGTGATCCTCCATTCAAACGTCCAAGGAAAAATGTAACTTTTAAACCTGTGTTAGTGACAGTGACAGAAGAACCCATCACCGACGACAACCACTCCCTTCAGGACAGGACTGTCATGGACACTCCTTAAATACCATTCCAGTAGGACACCTGTGTGTCTGTACCCCATGTAGAGGCTGTAAGATCATTACACACTGTCCCTAGGACACCTTGGGTACCAAAAACATGTTGTACAGAGACATGTCTATACTCCATTTTTATCATTTTGATGTGTGTTTCATCGTTGTACTTAACCATTTGGCTTTTATGTATTTTTGTCTTTCGTTTTGTTCCATCTTAAACATGTGTTGCAATAAACGTGTGCTGAAAAAAGTATAAAAACTCTTGTCTTGTCTGTCTTCGTATAAAAGGTGGCATTCTTTGCACAATGGCTACCTCTGCTGTCTCTGCTCTCTCTTCCTCCACTTTCAATGTCATCGACGAACACTTCGATCGTGCCAGTTGGGAGGCCTTGTATTTTCGCCATCCCTTTAACATGTTAATTGACGGACATTGTGGTTCATTCAAAATCGAATTTGTCAAACGCTTGATCGAACATAAACATCATTTGATCGATTGTCCACCTCAACGGATCGTCAGGTGTTACAAAGTGTGGCAATCGGCGTACAACCTCTTGCGAGAAAGTCAAGGTGATTCCATCGTGTTTGTGGAAGGCATTCCTAGCGAAGACGATGGAATCGTGTCTGACCCCAGTCAAACCAATCTGGTCATTTTTGATGACATGTTAGGAGAAGACGAAGAAGAAATTAAACTGTGGTTTACGCGCAAAGGGCATCATGGTAATGACAGTGTCATTTACATTACTAAAAATTTGTTTCAACAAAGTAAAGCCCATCGCACCATCAGTCTCCATGATCACTACTTAGTCTTGTTTAAAAGCCCTAGAGATAGATCACAGGTGCAAGTCTTAGCCAAACAGTTAGGAACGCCTTGGCTGACTCATGCGTACGACGATGCCACTCAAACCCCAAACGCCTATTTACTCGTGTATTTCTAAAAGTCGTTAATGACATTCTCTCTGCGTTGGATAGCGGAAAGATTACAGTTCTCACACGTGATTTGTCTGCAGCATTTGACACAATAGACCATGATATATTACTTCACCGTCTTCAGTATATATTTGGCATTCATAATACAGCTTTACTGTAGTTCAAGTCCTACTTAGTCAACAGGGCACAAATTGTATCTGCAAATAGAATACACTTCAGCCCAGTTGATCTATGTTGTGGTGTTCCACAGGGGTCTGTTGTTGGACCTGTTCTCTTCACTCTGTACACTCAGTCGCTCTCAAGTGTCATAGATCATCATCCAGTGTCTCACCAATTGTACGCTGATGACACCCAAATATACAAATCTGAAGTTGATGTTAACTTCCAAGGTGTAGATAGGTGCATTTCTGGTTATAACACAAAGACTTTCTTATTCACATCCTTTACCTCAAACAATAAATATCAGCAACACCAACATTAAATTCACACAGTGAATACGAAACCTAGGTGTCACTCTGGACAGTACTCTCACATTGCACCAACATATCGTGAACATATGCAAGGCTGCATATCTTGAGCTGAGACGCATCAGCTCAATTTGCAAATATCTTTCAGTTGATGCCACTAAAACACTTGTGTGTTCATCAGTACTTTCGAGACTGGACTATTGTAACTCAGTTATGTCTGGTTCATCTCAATATCTGCTCCGGAAACTTCAAAAAGTTCAAAACACAGCTGCTCGCATGATAATTAGGGTACCACGATCAGAGCACACATCCCCGCTACTCTGTACCCTACACTGGCTATCCATTCGATCCAGAATCAAACACAAAATTTGTTCTCTGTGCTACGTTTCACTGTCGGACTCTAGTCCAACATACCTATCCGACCTCACCCATGTGTACACACCAGCAAGATACTTACGCTCCTCTTCTGACAATCGTATACTCATTATTCCCTTTACGAAAACAAAGTCATATGGACTACGTTCTTTTGCATACCAGGGCTCAGCAACGTGGAATGAATTGCCCACTGAACTTAAACACAAAGACACGGTGATCTCATTCAAGAGTGCTCTCAAAACTCACTTATTTCGACTGCAAGAACAAACTTAAAGACCTAATAATGTTTCGTACCTTAAATACTCTCAGCATGTTTTGTAATGTTTTCTAATTTCATGGTGTTTGTTTCTGTAATCATATCATTATATGTTTTTCATCTTATAGGTGTTGTCTAATGTTATAAAGCGCTTAGAACTTCTAAAGATTAGGCGCTATACAAAGTCCTCATTATTATTATTATTATTATTATTATTATTATTTAAAATCCACCCCCACCCCATCCCCGATTATTTGAGATTTTGTACTCATTTGTTTCACCACTGGTGTCAAGACGGAGACACTGTCCTGTGCACATCCCCTTCGTGGATAAAAAAATATCTATAAAACTCTGGTTCACATTGGATCTGTCCCACACATCGTCAACATGACGTGCCTTCAGTCTCATCTTCCCGTCAAATTGATTCGTGCCTTGTACGGCATCTGTCGCGAAAAAATCCACAAATACGTGCTCGTGTCTTAAAAGCCAGTCTCAAAGAAGTCTTACGATGGTTTATGGTGACAGCAATTACTGCAAGGCGTCATTCAGATTCCTCATCGAACCAAACGCTTTTTTGACAGAAACAAAGTAGCCTTGACGAAACTGGCCGATCCCCGCATCGACAGTCAAACCCAAAAACAAATCATATTGAAACCTGGAGTGAGCAGTTCTCTAGGAGAAGTCAACAGTCGTTCCCTCTTAAACATGGGATCCTAATGCCCCCAAAGTTCCCCCCAAGAAAAAAACACTTCCAAAAAAAAAATCAAACGAAGCCCAAGGAAGAAAAATAGCAACGGTGTCAAGACCAGGTCACAGCCCCAATAAAAGAAAAGTCCTCAGAAAAAAAGAAAAAGAAAAGTCCACAGGAAAAGAAAAGCCTTCAGAAAACAGCTTCTACCCGCACGAGACACTTCGACCAGAATGCTACCTTACATTCGCTAACCAAGATCTGCAGAGACGGTGTCCGCGTCTCCAGTAACCTCAGGTTCTTGCACTTATCAATTGCTGGTGATGCCGGCCAAACCCAATTTGATGCCCGTTCTTCTTCAGGTGCTGCCAGAATGAAAACCCGCGTATCCAAAAACTTCTCCAGTGGTGACACCCTCCTTCGCCTTAACTGCAGTGCCAGCTGCTCACAAAAAACCTCCTTCAAAAATCAAATTCAAAGAGATATTGGGCATGTTACAGAGTTTACTGGTGTTGTCCAAGCAAGAACTGTCCCGATTTAGTCTGGTGCTAACCCCTCCTCGACGCGTGATGCCTGTCATCAAGTTGATCCGACGTAAAGACAATCAATGGCGACGCAAGGATTGCACGCCTTGAAAGATGTCGCACTGACTCACGGCAACGAATTTCTCCAAAATGTCATCATCGACAAACAAAACCCAAAAGAAGCTTTATTGAGAGCAGGCAAAAATGTCTTGCTTCAAATGGGCAAAGAATTTTGGGCCGACGAGAAACTCCTTAGTCAGGCATTCCCACTTCCCTGGTGCCACAGCAAGGACATGGCAGAAAAAGACGAAGAAAACCCGCTTCAGAAGACTTCGCACTCATAAAGCTAGAAAGACTAAGAAAAAAAAACTGCTCGAGACTTAGACGTTTCTGATTATTAAATAATAGAAACAAAAATGAAGCACCAAGAGTCTTGCGTCTGTTCGAAGTCGATAATGAATCTGTTTGCCATGCCACCCATCATGATGACGATGCAAGAATACAAATGCGTCGAATTTCATCCCATCTCCTCTTAGACGGCCTCAGCTCCCATCAAGCTTGAAATCAAAGGACAACTCGAAGATTACATCGATCTGAACAGTAGTTACTTGTATTTGAAAGTCAAAGTGAACGTTTGGATAATAGCGAATTAGATGCCGATGAAGCAGTAGTTCCTCTCAACAGTTTCATGCATTCTTTGTTCAGCGAAGTGGACTTGTACTTGAATAACAAACTGGTTATCAGCAGCATGGATACTTACCCTTATCGAGCGTACCTGGAAAATCTCTTGACGTACGGAAAAGAAACCAAACAAAACCCATCTGGATGCTTCCGTGTTATGGAAACCCGACACAGCGGGCAAGTTCGATCGAGGTTTTAGATAAAGACTGCACCAATAAGGGATTTGACGCACGTCAAAAGAAAATTGCTGGAAACCTAAGTTTAGAATTGATGGACCGCTTGCATTTGGACATGTGGTTGCAAGAGAAGTATATACTGAACGGCGTGGATGTTCGCCTGAGACTGAATATCAGCAGTACCCCTTTCCATTTGATGGCTGGTGCTGCCGATTACAAAATCTACATCGAGGAAGCCAGACTCTACGTGCGACGTGTGAAATTGTTACCTAAAGTGGGAAACGACATCAGTCACACTTTGAGCAGAACGACATCAAAGTATCCGATACGACGCGTGGAAGTGAAAACCTTCACCATTACCACTGGACTCCGATCCAAGATCAAAGATCATCTGTTCCAAGGAGTGTTACCCAAGCGATTAATCATTGGTATCGTGAGCAATGCAGCCTTAAGTGGAGTCCATAATTAAAATCCATCCCAGTTTCATCACTACGACGTGTCCAAGATCGAAGTCAGTCGCGATGGCAAGACTTGTGTACCAGACCCTTCGAACCTGACTTTAGTGTCAAGATGAGGTACTTGAGGTCGTACTTATCCCTGTGCGAAGCCACGGGACAATTAGGGACCAACACATGGCATTACGTACGAGGATTATGCAGGAGGCTACGCGTTGTGGGCTTTTGATATCACTCCAGACCAAGGGAGCCACGAGGGACATGTCCACCCTATAAAATCAGGCCAGATTCGAGTGGAACTTCAGTTTGCTAGACCTCTATCTGAGACGGTGAACGTCATCCTGTATGCCGAATTCGACAATACCATAGAAATCAACAGTTTGAGAGAAGTCATTCTAGACTATTAGAAGTTATGGAAGACTGTTATCCCTCTTTGAATTGTGGAGAATGTTTGGAATGGGAGGAGACCGTGGAAGCAGAACCCCAAGACAAATACGAAAAGGTCATAGTCATGAAGTCCAGATGGCCAGAACAACAACAACATTTAGTCTGGCAGAAAAAAATACGCAATTGATCAAGAAAGATTGTTATGGATGTCAAAACGATCATTCCAGTCAAATTCAACATGATACACGTCTGATGCTGAGTCAAGAAGAAAAATTGGACGAGTATCGGGACGAAGCTTGGAGTCTCATTTCGGAAGAAGCCGTGTTGCATCAGTGGTATAAAGACTTGCGTGATCAAATCCTCTCCTCCATTGATGACTCTTGAGATCCATCACATCAAACTTCTCTTGGCGCAGAGTGAAGAGACGAAGCGAAAAAACGGTTACTCGTCAGACATTTTCAAACAGAAAGTCAAGATTGAATTGATTACTTATCATTACCTGTGAAGAAAAAACAACAAGAAAAACTTCACAAACATGGATACCTGGGAACTTTATTATTATTTGAACCACAGTTCGTACACTGCTTTTGGAATCCTGTCGTGTGTGGTAAAAATGAACTGCCTCATCGTAAACCTCAAGACCATCAAGCTTATGTCATCGACACGGACGATAGTCATCTCCCAGAAACCCACTGGGTAGCCGTCTACTTTCCTAGAGAAGGTTGTGTGGAGTATCTCGATTCCTATGGATCACCCATTTTGGAAGACAATATCACCGACTTTATGAGAAGAAATGCTCAGATAACACGATTCAATAATGGGAAATTACAAGGCACAGATTCCATGGTGTGTGTACAATATTGTGTGTATTTCCTTCAACAACCCAGTCTTGGATATTCTTTAGAACATTTAGTGACTTATTTTGATCGTCATTCTTCTAGAAACGATGACAAAGTAGATCGATGGCTTTGTGAACATTATGGTTATATTTTGTCTTTAACTAGGAAACGTAGTGTAAATCAATGGCCCAATGACTTCCAACAGTGGAAGTCTAGCTTCACTTCATAACGTTGTCAACCTTGTCCAAAATAGATAGTTATTAGAAAAAATGTTTGATTGTTTGTTAGATTGGTAATTTAAAAAATTGTTGATTGTTGATTGTCGGATGTTAGTTATTTGAATAAAAATGTTGTGTTTTTTTTTTTTTATTATTTTTGTTTGAAAAGGCGTCTGTCGTTTGTTTTCCATTTTTATCATGAACCGTATTCTTTGACTTCTTTCTATCCCTCACCTTCAATCAAACTATCGTTCCATTCTAGGTTTCCATTGTCGCTAGGGTGTCCCCCTTTACTACTCCCATTGCAATCATATAAACTACTCTTCACAGTACAAGTATTGAGAAATGTACCATTGAATCTCTTAAGACAACTTTTTACAACTTAAGTATACAGAAATGTACCATTACAACCCCTAATAACCCATTTCACAATATAAGTATAGAGAAGTGTACAAATACAACCCTTACTGCCACTTTTCACAACATACCTATAGAGAAATATACCATTGTAACTCTTAAGACCACTTTTACAACATAAGTATACAGAAATACACCATTACAAATTTTAAGGGAACATTACACAATACCATTAGACCGCTCCGGTGGCCTAGTGGTTAGAGCGTGAAAGGTGGTCTTCATTGTAGTAATGGCATTGTGTGTGTGTGTGTGATTTAGTTGTCTGTATAGATGTGTGTGCCAATACAGCACTGAAGGCCACCTTTCACGATATAAGTATAGATGCGTGTGCCATTACAGCAATGAAGGCCACATTTCACGATGTCAGTATAGATGCGTTTGCCATTACAGCACTGAAGGCCACCTTTCACGATATAAGTATAGATGCATGTGCCATTACACAGCGTTGAAGGCCACCATTCACGATATAAGTATAGATGCGTGTGCCATTAGAGCAATGACGGCCACATTTCACGATGTCAATATAGATGCGTGTGCCATGACAGCAATGAATTGAAATGTTTCCAAATTTCTACAGCCTAATTAAGTTGTAATAAGTTACAAAACAACCGAGGAATGGACACAGCAAGAACAATTGCCAAACAATAGCTGTGACAAGATGGGTCGACTATTCGAAATCACTTAATATGAAAAACATCAAGAAATTATAACACTGTTGACGAATATTGTCTAATATATAAACCAATACTACAGGCTTACTCTTGATTTTCATACAAGTCACGCTTATGTTTCTCAAGCATTTATGTATTATATACTGTACATGACTTTATTCAGAACAAATGTAGCTTTAAAATAAAAGAATGAAGTTTATTTACCTACGTTTCGAAGATGCACACCTGATGAAAATATTGCAAGGATAATATTATCTCATATATTCAGATGATCATAAAAACTCGTGGACAGACATATGCGCTACTTGATAACTCTGTTGCTTAATACTTGTCAATATATATAATGAAAATAAAAAAGATCAGACTCATTCAAAATAAAATGTCATCTTGGCATCCGTCCGTCTACGAGAGACGATGGCATAGCTCCAAAGTACGCTTTTGCTTATCCTTCTTTTTAGCTCTCTTTTCAGCTTGTTTTATTCTTCTCTTTTCCTCTGCGTTTTGAACTCCCTGCCTGACAGCTAAACGCCAGCTGGAACGGTTGTTTGCACAGCTCTCCCAGTCGTTGACATTGATGTTTGCTGTCTTCATATCCTTCTTGCAAACATCTTTGTAGCGCAGATGTGGTCGTCCAGTTGGTCGTGCACCTTCTGCTAACTCCCCATATAACAGGTCCTTGGGAATGCGACCTGGGTCCATTCTCTTGACATGGCCGAGCCAGCGATGTCATAGTAACCTAATTACTTATTGGTTCCCTATCATGATTCAAGGTGCTCTCACACATTAAGTTTTAATAAGCACACTAATAATGTCCTAAATAGATGCCTGCCTCGAACAATTTGTAGCGTCCTAGTTTGTGACCTCCCTGATCTAGACACAAATCCCTGGGCAAGATTCCCTGTTATACATCACTACAGTTGATAAGAAACATATTCAAAAAAGAAAACAAGCATCATAATTATAATTCTAAACTCTACAGAACCACTACTGAAGATAATGTCAAAATCAGTAAGTAAAGTTTGGTATATATAAATATGGTAGTGTAATATTTCTCCAAATATTTCCATATTTAAAGTTCCATGGTCATGAGAAAGAGTTCCAACTAAATTAACACACTGATAACGGCAAAAGTCAACTAAAAACCACCAGACAAGAACGATAAATGAAGGAGATGAAGACATAAACAACGAACTTGCTCCTAAATTTAAACGAAGGCGGGATGCCGTGGCTATGTAAGCTCACCTTATTCATTGAATAGTCGAGCTATTCAACGAAGGCTGTGCTCTGCAAAAAAAAAAAAAAAAAAAAAGAATCTTGGAGAGAGAAGCTGTAGAAGGTAATAGTATTTTTGATAACCTTAATTATGACGTCAGAGACACAATTGACAAGACAAAATGAAAGTAGCTTCCTAGTAAATTAACGCAAGGAATTTACAGGAAAATAGTTTAATAAAATACATATTTTGAAAACGTCGTAATTCATTTGCTACTGTTCTAAGATGAAAGCTACTTATATGAAATTTGTACAAGGAGCAATGAAAAGAAGTCGGAATTTATTTATCTAGAAAGTTTATTGTCCTCTGATTGTGTTACATTAATCCATTCTTAGATTGTGAATACTTGTAATGTTTTCTTTTGCCGCTTTAGCTGCTTTTTCATCCTGTCGAACTTTCCAAGTTTAATAAATGTATGGAACAATTCTATATTTGACACGCGCACAATATCGGTCCCAGTCTGCTCCATATTTCCGTTTGCATTCGGCATAGTCTCTGCGTTCTCTGTCTATCAGCAATAGTGTAAGAAACAGCGAACCCATGTACGGCAGGAAGTGGTTAAGACCTGGAAAAAATGGATCTTTCTAAGAAGCAATGTCATACAAATTCATGTGTATAATGCATACATGAGATCTGCAAATAATTGCATTATCAACAATGAAAAATGGGTACTAATAGTTTTATTCCTGGAGTCTCTCTCTCTCTCTCTCTCTCTCTCTCTCTCTCTCTCTCTCTCTCTCTCTCTCTCTTGTTTTAAAGGATTCTTTTTAAGACATTGGTTAATAAAATGAGATAGGCGATAGGAAAATTCGACTCATAACAAGTTATGATAAAATCACTTGAGAATCATCTGTGCGCGATAAAGACAGTACAGAAACCTAAACTGGGCGCTTGTATCACGTCAAGTTTATTAGTGAAAGAATATCGGATCTCGCGAGATCAAGAGGGTCTAACGTAATCCGATTTTCTTCCGCTATTAAAAAAGACAATGCAAACACCTAGATCATTTTACTAATTTGTTTATTATACATCCGTTACAATTATTGTATAATAGAACGACAAGTTATTATTACATTGTTGTTCTTCTTTTTCTAATTTGACCCCTTCCATTTATTCACATGAAATCTCCCAATGCCACCGTTGAAAGATGACGTAAAACGTAACAGCCAAAAATCTACCTCTGTATCTAGTTCTGGAGTTCTAGTTTCATTAGGCACAGTTTTACCATAATGTATAATGATCTTTCAAGTCTTTTGTCTGTATACCGTAATTTAAAATTCTGAATATACACACATATTCGATCGTCATTCTTGACCTATAAATCGATTGCTAACCTGTTGGTAGAGCGTAGCTTATGGATATTATTATATCTCCCAGGTAATTTGGATGACGTAATAGTCCCCACCAGCCTCCAACCAGCAAGGCCTTCCCGCTGGCTGTTGGCATTGATTCTAAATCTGAAAGGTTCAAAACATTTAAATTTAATTTAATGTTGTGGTTGATTATCTGTTGATATATTTGGCAGTATTTTATGATTCGAATGGGGGTACTCATAAAACCAGGCGCTGATTTCAATTGAGGGGGGAGAGGGTATAGATAAATATTAATGGGTTCATATTTTCTCCGAAGTAGATTTTAAAACTAATTTAAACCATTGTTGATAAGTGGTTTATACGACTGTCCGTTCGCGAGTTTTCTTAAATGCGGGAGGGTGTTTTACATGCACCTTTACTGCGAACAATGAATAATGGAGGCAATGTAGAAATTACATGTCTGCAGTGATAAAAAAATGTCCCCGAGTACTGGAGCGAGCGGTCAGCGGAAATGACTAGTGACTCACTCGAACATTCGGACCATGTGGACTATTTCTGCAAGATAAATACATGCCTCGTATGTATATGTATGTAAATTTACATAAAATTGTACATTTTGTTTGCATGAATTTTCTTCGCTAAACAATAATCCTGAATCTAATGGGGCTACCTCAGCTATTTCACCAATGGATAAACCGTATGACTGAGAAGCTGCGAACTAAACAAGAGTCCATCGAATGAACGCTCTATGTTAGCTAAAAAGGATGATCAGGAATTCATGGTAAGACAGTTTCTTCCGTGTAACTGATGAGCGTTGGAAACCATCTCTGATATTCTTAAGCGATAGCAGGATTTTCAAATTAGCTGCTGTGGTTGACATACTGAATGTCAAATTGGCACAGTTTTAATTTAGGACCATCGAGACATCATAAAACACCCACGTTGGTATGACTTCCGTTTTGAACGATTAACGATATCAAGATTTTCAAGACGATTGCCATGGTGACCATATTGGATATCAGATTAACACCATTTCCATTTGATATTAACTAGACAGCCAAAGAAGTCTTTTTGTGAAAGCAAGATGCCGATATGCCCAGCAATCGAGGAGAGGTAGTGATAATAAGTTTTTCAAGATGACCCTTGTGGCGGCTATTTTACTAGTCAGATCGACACCCTTTTCATTTCCGACCATCTAGATATACGAAGTGTTTTAGTGAAAACCCCATGCTGATATTAGCATCTATTCATGAAAAATATTGATTACGAGATTTTCAGGATGGCCACCGCTGCAGGCATATTGGAAATCGGATCGACACCACGTTCACTTCTTATCAACTATATCATAAGAATTCTTCTGGTGGAAACCCCATGGGATTATCTTCGTTCAGGAGGAGTAGCAATAAAAAGATTTTAATGAAAGCCGCTGTGGCGGCCTTAATGAACATCAGATTGATACCATTGTCAAAATCAACTAAACTCCATAACATATCGTTTAGTGAAAATTGCAATCCTCCAAGTAATTAAGGAGGAGCAGGGATAACACACCTGTTCTAACGGACGGATATCACATGATACAAGCTGTCCTGGTCTGTGAGCAGTGGATCTATAAAAAATTTAGTTCCATTACTCAGACCAATTCGGCTATTTCTGTGGAATATAAATATTTTCCGATGCATGTCTGTGGAGAAATTATCAGAAAAATTACAGATTCTTCTCAAGGAAAAAACCCAATCTATACTGAAGACGTCGATTACTTCTACGACTGGATTTTACCGTAGAATTGACCGAGATACCCATACATTCGAGTTATGATCTTTACGGCTGACCTCGAAATTGCGAGTGATTGTTTAATGCATTGGCAGCTTATCGCTCATTCCTTGTGTTCGAATGGCAGATGTCGACATACATTCAAGTTATGATCAGTAACATTGACCTAAAAGTTATTGTTATTTTGGGTTTAACACCATTTCTCAGCGCAAGATAGGCTATACAAATGGTCAATTTAACCGGTGGAAGAAGAACCCGGAAGCCACCGACCCACGGGAAGCTACTGGCATGCGTTCTCACATACCCATGTTGGCCGTGGCAGGAGACTCGAACGCATGCCGACATAGGTGAGATTGCAAAAATCGGAAGAGGCGAGCATTTTCGACCACTCGGCTCTCCTATAGTTCGTAAGTAATTTGCCCTAATCTACATCAACAGCCCGCAAATTCCGTAATTATATTTAAGGGGAATAGATCAAATTATTATCTTCATAATAAATAAATGGTTCACTATAAATAAAACAAAATTCACTGTCACATTGTGACAAATGGTGGTCTAAGGAATCGTCACGAATCTTTTCTTTCATTTTCGTTGCCGCTTATATTTGTTCCTCATTATATTTCTCTCTCACTTTGACACCCTTGATATGAATCAATCGTTTTGACTTGTTAGAATGTATCTGAAAGACTCTTTACATCTCAGGAAATGAGTTTTTGTTTGAAGCTCATATCTGCGTGATGAAATAAAAAATAAAGATAAAAATGGTGGCAAATTTTGAAGGAAATGAGATTAATACTGAAGTTTTGGCACATGCGTGCACAGATTGTGCACTTGATGGGCGGCGATGTACAGGCTTCTGTTTTATATAACTGTGGTAGACTTAACATTAAACCTATATAATGGCAAGAAAGTGCTTTGAAGCTGCTAACTTTATGTATAAATTTGTACGCGTGTTTTACAACTGCAACGTTAATAATTTTATATATGCATTGAAATGTTATAAAAGCACATTTATAATATTTGATTTTGCTATATTTTACTTTTTGACTAGGCATATTTTAATCATTTATTTAATTTTAATCAGAATTCATGATTTCTAGAATCATGCAAAAATGGTGCTATTTGTTGCACATATGGTCTATTACTTGCTTAAGCGAGTAGTCTCGCACACCGCAAACATCTCTGTTCACGTGTTCAAATCTTTATGCTCCAGCTTACAAGTAAAACTTTCACTCACTTTCTTTCATTATAAAAAAGCTGGTGTTGAAACAATATTTACTGATGTTCTGCTGTAACAATTTTAGTATCTGCGAATATATGACAACATTGGGTATTAACTATTTGAGTTTGTAGGTTGCAAATACAGCCCTGAAACCTCAGACAAAAACAAAGTGAGGAATATAAAGATAAGCAAAGAGAAGAACTGGCTAAAAGAAGAATAGCTATATGTAGAAGTGTTGACAGTTCGATATATCGGTCAGTATTAGTACAGGTCATGGGGATGATTTATCGGACTAATAGATAGATAATCACAGACAGAAGACAGACAGACAGACAGATAGATAGATAGACAGACAGACAGACAGACAAATAGATAGATAGATAGATAGATAGACACTTACGAGAAACGGATGGACTCTTAGGGTTCTTTCGGAAATTATTCTTTTGTTGGTTACTGTCTCTGTAGATTATGTATCCCGTAACTAAAAAAAGGAAAATAAACTGTAAAATACTTATTGGAGATTTGCATGTGTGCGTTGGACACGACAGGGAGAAATATTGTTTCTTTTTAAATTTTTCCTTTCGGGCAAAAGGACAGTTCCAGGACTGAAAAAGGAGTGTTATGCTTACTGTCTTGCAATACATACAGTATATAAACAAGGCAGATATTCCGAGAAATGGACATACAAAGATCGAGAAAGCGGGGAGATGGGAGAGAAACAACAACAAAAATCCACCATCACCCCAACAGAACAAAACCCACTTAAGAATCAGAATATTTTTTATATTGCCTAAAACTTCATATTAGTCATGGCTCACAAATAAAAGTAAATATGCCAATTGTTGAGAATATAAGAATTTCAAGCGTATAATTGTATAGATTACAAATATATAACAAACCATAATAAGAAGGATATAAGTGACATGAATTGGAGTAATTCCTCTCTAACTGTATCCTCTGTTACTCATTTATGTCATATATTTTCATTTCTGTTTTTAAAGACTGTTGATATATGTTTTGAATTTTGAAACAGTTGTTAACATTATCCTAGAGTCTCATTTGGTAGGATAAACAGATTACCTTAACAGAAAATGTACTTCGTCAATTGAGATTATGTCTATCATTCCAAAAGAGACAGCTTGTTTTATTCGCAAAAGAAATGGTGTAATGTTCCTGGAGAATTTCTACAAAGAGTACTGTCTGACCCACGAATTTGGGATATAGACCTATTAGTTTCCAAAGTTCTGTCAAATAATCGGAAATGGAACCATCAAAACGATGAATCATTGTTTTTAGCATATAGACGAAAAGTTTTTCTTCCATCATACAACTCGGGAATATTATAATCACTTCATCATTTGCGTTGAAATTTGGTTATTTCTTCATCAAATGTGACCATTGTGTCAAGATAACTTTACTGGGAATTACTGGAATTTAATAAAACGTGTATGCAGCTTTATAAAGGAAAGACCCCCGACAGAGTCCGATGTCCAGCTTTTCTGCCAGCATTTAATAGGATTTATCCTTCCCACCTGGGAGTGGTCATCCTGCTAACTTCCACAGCTTAACTTACGAATGATTGTTGGATTTCCGCTAAATTTGGCATGATGCCGCATACTAATGTGACCTTGAACAAAAGTTTTATTTTTAGTGTTTCACAAAAGCATTATGGGAGTTGTGTCCCCTGATTGCCAGCCAAACCTGTCTTTGTTTCCACGTCATAATTTGACCAAGGTAAATTGAATTTCGACCAAATCTGGCTTGCAACTTTATACTCATGAGTCGTTCCAACGTTTCACCAAATCATTCACCCGCGTTATGCACCTTAGTTACCTATTCTCTTAACTTCTGATTCCATAGCAAAACAGTATTAATGATCGCTATATTTCAACTATTGATGACACGTGGCTTATGTTGAAGAAGATGGCGGATCCAGGAAAAGCATTTATGGGGATGGTACGGATATAAACAAGTAGGTAAAGGGTCTCTTGGATAAAACCCCTGATGGGGCCAAAGGGGCAAAGTCAACAGAAGCTCTTGCATTTTAAGAGTTTTTTCCAGTGCACACTTTTAACCATCCAAATGTAAAGAAATATCATTCTGATAAACGTTCGGGTTGTTTCGTGCTAATTGTACCTTTTTGGGTGCGGGTCTGTTTACCCCACTCCCACCCCATCTCGTCGCCTGACCCTGAACGGTGACCTTCAGAGAGGTCGATTGTCAGCATTTCAATATCATTCATATTAGTTATGTCCCCTTGGATTGCCAGACATCTTGACTTTTTTTGACAGCATAACTTTACCCCTGGATGATTCGATTTCAGTCAAATTTGTTGAGACCCAAAACGAAATCGATTTCCAGCAGTAATGCCTTTGTTGCACTCTGACCTTGGCTTCACGGCAGGGTCGTTTTAAATATACAAATTGCTAATAGGTCGTGAGTAGGGTCGTTATATGCCCACTACGAATAGAAAGTTAGCATGGTCCTTCGCAATATGCTCATTGCGAATGGGTTAACGGGATCATTTACACCGTATCCGTTGCAAATAGGTAGTGATCAAGGTCCTTTGCAATATACACCTAGCGAATTAGTGGTGAGCAGAGTCGTTTGCAATATGCCCATTGTTAATATGGAATGAGCAGGGTTCTTTACAATATACGCATTGTTAATATGTGAGCAGAGACCTTTACAATATACCCATTGCGAATTGGTAGTTATCAGGGTCCATTCCAATATACCAATTATTAATATGTAGTGAGCAGGGTCCTTAGCAACACATCCACTGCGAATAGGTACTGAACAATGTCCTTTACAATATAACCACTGTGAATAGGTACTGAACAGGGTCCTTTGCAATATGCCCATTGCTAATTGGTAGCGAGAAGCGCCCTTTGCAATATACCCATTACTAACAAGCACTGAGCAGGGTCCTTTGCAATATATCCATTGCTAATAGGTAGTAAAAAATTATCAAGCTTGTGAGCTATACCTTTGACATTGATTATTGATCAGGTATTTTTTGTCTGGAACTTCCGCAATATTCATCGCATACGCTTCCTTTCCTGGGTCGAAAACTGCTGCAATAAATGTGTCGCAATGGCAGCAAAAACTTAGAAAAACGTTTTTTGAAGATGCTTGCATCTATCATAACAACGTTGATGAGCGCGGACATCAATGTTTTTATGGTGGATATTGTTCTCGGTGTCCAAATGGTTATGCCACTTAATCTTGATTCATCAGACAAAAAGCTTTAAAAATAGCGACCCCGTGGATTCATAGTAGTTCCTGTAGAATCTTGAACCGTGAAAATACCAAGGCCATCAATGAAGAAATCGTTAAAGCTTTGGAAAATATTCTCGAAACGCTTGGAAAATACACTAGTTTAGATTTAGGATTGACTCTTGATATATGTGAAGAAGTTAAACTTCTCCTTCGCTGTGCACGCCTTTTCACGTATGAACATTGCTGGTGTGGGACGAAAAATGCATATTATCTATGTTATCTACTTGGAAATTGAAAGCATGAATGTTCCCGTGGAAGCTTCGTTTCCGACCTGCGACATTCCTTCGAATATGATGGAACTACTTGAACAAGTCCCTAAAGGGTTTAGCTGTACTGTAGTTAGATGCGACGAAGCGACTGAGCCATAAATGTTATACCGCGGAATCAACTCAGTTGAGATGTTCCTTAAACCACTTGCAGTTACCATTTAACTGATGCGGCAACGGCTTACCTAGTCCGAAGACATTGTTGCAACCCTTGATGACATACGCTATGTTTCCTAAACCACTTATTGCTGGATTTGTGATGGAGCTTTCAGCTCCACCAGTGCAAAAGTTCGCGATTAGTATCATATCACTGGTGCGTACAGCGTATGCAATATACAGTTTATCCCGGTAAAACAACAATCCTTATGGACAAATACATGATGTTTCGACTTGGTCAGCTGCATTTCATTGACTCGCTGCAATTTCCAGCCTGCATCAATTTGTATTCAACTTGGCGGCGAAGTGCAACGAGGGCTATACAATCAATCGTCGATATGGTGGTGCTAACCAGGAACGTTAGCATTGCTCACTCGCAAAGGAATCTATCCTTACGAATACATAAGCAACTGGGACAACATTTCAAAACTCAGCTGCGGCCCATCGAGGTCTTCCATTAGTCCCTGTCTCGCGATGGTATTTCCGCCAATGACTACACGCAAGCAAGAATGACCGGTTCGCGTTTTTTGTTTTATTTTGTATTTTGGGGTTTTGTTTTAGTCAAAACCTTGGGAAATATCATGATCTGTATTTGGGGACGGATGTGTTACTGATCGCGGATATCTTTGAGACTTTTCGTGATACAGCTATGCGCGTGTACAAGCTTGATCCCACACACAATCTTTCACCATCGTGAATGGCCTGGGGCTCATTACTGTCTGAAACCTAGGTAGGTTTGGAAACGCTTGCCGACACTGACCAGCATCTGTTGGAGGAATGTGAAATATGTGGCTCGATTCCCATGGTAATTCACAAATACACTAAAGCCAACAATCAGCAAGTGAACAAATACGAACCCTCTGCCCAAAACAAATAAGTTATGTATCTTGACACACCGTAACTTTTATGGTGGTGCAATGTTGATCCATTGAAGGTTGATATTCGCAAACAAGCATACGATTACAACAGTAACATCGACTATGGATACTTCTTTGAAATTGACCTGAAATACCCAGATGAGCTGCATAACACCGACAATGATAAAGACTAGTTGTCGCCATATACGTTTGAAATCGTTTTGATTCCGGACTCAAGTTCTTCGAATACATCAAGCTTGTCCATAAGTTAGGTTGCAAGGTCAACTATGTAGTTCAGGTATGAATGCTACAGTTGTGTGTGTGCATGTGTGTTTAACTTAGCTTTGAAACAAATTCAGCCATATCGCTATGATGTGGCAGTTTATAGTGATGTCTAGCACTGGGGCATCGTGCCACATACATTTAGCATCATGTCCTGCCCAGTCACAGTATCCTGACACCAGCCCGACCAGTCCTTACACCTACCTCTTAATGCTGAGCGCCTAGCATGACAAATGTTCATACCATTTTTATAAGTCTTTGGTATGACTCGTCCTGGGTTTGATCCCGCGACCTTCCGCATCCGAGACTGAAGCTTTAACCACAAAGCAACCGCAGCGGTCATGAAGCTTTGATATTTATATTCAAGATACGATTGACCATTATATCATTACATATAGGTGATGGATTCTGAACAGCCACGCAATGACGATGTTGCGGAATTTACAGGTGAGGTTTTTGCTTCCGCGTACACGGGTTACTAACATTGATGGTTACTTTGTGCCTCTTGCCGATGAATATCTGCTTCAAAGTGGTGTTAATCCGTCATATAAGCTGACATATAATCTTGTTACGGGTCAAGTGGAAATCAACAGCTGAGACCACCCTGGCGTGGCTATAACAACTGGATACCATCTTAGTTTTCATATTATTAACATGTGAACATGATTGTCGATGACTACACCACCAGGGACGAAGGCACTTATAGCGATAAAGTGAATCCATCCCCCTTGCAGTCCCCGTAAATGATGAACCAGCACTAACTCAGCAAAGAAAAGAAAAATCTCGACTGATATTCAACAAAGATGCACTTGCCCGCGCAATACTTCTTGGTCGATAAGAAGAAAAAAATCGTTTTTTGACACAATTCAATGGAGTAATCAGTATAGTCCTACGCGAACGTGGTACGAGGTTTTCCAGACCGCAAAATCTCCGCGGACTTAAATACTCCTCAAGAAAGTATTTTCTATGAATGCATGGCAGTTGTATCAGTAAAAAACGGTTATTTGATTAGAAGTGCGTGTACGTGTAGCAAATAAAGAAGGCAAATCTAGTAGAGAAATTATACTTCGCGATCACATCATTAAACAAAAGAACTATGATAGAGCATCAAAGTTACAGACACGGGACAATAATTAAAGTGGAACAGCATCTGCGAGACGAAAAAGCAAAGAAAACTGTTATGCTAACAAACTACAAACGCGTGTGTTTGGTTGTAGATGTTATTTGCGGAACCACCGCAAGACAACTGTTGGCCTTGGTGTTGCTGCAGTTGTGACTACAGCAACTATCATAGGTACTCGAATCGGATTTACGATAGGAGATATATCGATAGCAATTTGTGTTGCTGGCGACTCGGTAAAATAATCTCGCTACTTTTACATTCACTAATACGTGTATATACAGAACTTCGCGCGGCGGTACAAAGCAGTCTCAATACAGTTATCTAGCTCGCTAGGATTTGAAGATTAGTGTGGCTCAGTTCGAAATGGAAAATCAACGACGTCTGTGAGCAAGGATACGGAACCAGGACGTGAGCAACCCCAAGACACGTACCTGAGTTATTGGCACTAAAAATCAAGCAAATAATTGCTTGTGTATATAGATATACCTGCAGACTCACAGTATTGTATCGATCTGTCTATACTTGGGCGTCATATGGGAACTCACTTGTTGCACTCTACATTAATCATCAATTGGAAAAGTCAAGGTGGTATTAGGATGTGTGATTAGGATTTTCAACGTAGCTTTGACAATTTTTCAGTCATATCGCTACGATGTCTGCAGTGTGGCAGTTTATAGTGATGTCTAGCCTCATCATTCCGCATACATTTAGCATGATGCCCAACCCAGTCACAGTATCCTGACACCAGGTCGACCAGTTCTAACACTAACTTCTAATGCTGAGCGCCTATCGAGGCATATGTTAGTACTATTTTTGTAAGTCTTTGGTACGACTCGGCCGTGGTTCAAACTCACGAACTCCCGCTTCCGAGGCGGACGCTCTAACCACTAGGCTGCAGGAGCGGTAGTACTAGAATGTTTTGGGATCCACTAATTACGCTAGCCAATTTTGGTACGTAAAATCGTTCACGAAGAGTAGTTAATTGGCAACATCGTTTGCGCTAGCTGAGCTTGCTACGCAAAATCGTTTACGCTAGTTACGTTAGTTACATAATCAAGCACACGAGGTTGCACAAATTCTTACTGGGGAAAAATCATTGAAGTATTAGAAGAGTTTAGGGATCTGGAACCGTGATTAATCGGGTCGGTCTCAAATCTCTATTATCATACTACCTAGACAGATGCAAGCCTTATTTTTCCGTCTAATGAAAACACTACACCTACATTGAAAATAATACACGGGATTCTTGTAATTTACATCTAATAAATTATTTTTCACTTCCAGATTTTGCTATATAACTCAAATGTCCACAAGAGAAACAAAATGGAACTTTATGAATGACAAGGAATAATTATTCTATCTGATCTTAAAATCTTAACATTTTGTAATGTTTATCGTCTTGCTTATTCTCATTTGTTTGTGCATTCAGGTACTTCGTAACTGACCTTTGTGTCCTTGATCATTCGTTTATTCTTTAATTCATCTCTCATTCTTATAGCTACGCTACGGCTGAGTTATTTGTAATTCTTTGATATATTCATATTAATTTAAGGAATTAAATATTAGAAGTGCACACGGCTGATTAACAAATTCATTTTTAATTTCTTTAAAAAAATAAATCTAAAATGCATTGTTCACTATGATGATTCAGAAATTGGCGCAATTTAGTTTCATTTTACTTGCGTTGAGCCTCTTCAAATATGTTTTTACAAGTAATGTTCTACATAAATACACGCGACATAATTTTGCAAAGAATCAAATCGTATATTGGATGAATGGTGAATGAATTATTTTAAAACGTTCATTAGATCACTGACAAGAGACAAAAATCAATTAACCCTGTTTGCTGAATTTTATATAAACGAAAGCATAAAGGATAATATTTTAAGTGTTTAAGTTAAATATATAATTTCTCTTCAACTGCGTTCACCTTTTTTATGCTAAGCAGTGAATTACTGGATTGTCTGAGAAAAACAATCTAAATATTTCAATTGAGTGAAATACGATCAATATTTGTCACTGCCTAGCAATGGATATTGATAATATTATGACCAAGAAATTTTGAAACTTACCAACGACGTTTACTTAATCAAGTGGTTACGACTTTATGTGCAAATGTTCACAAAGCACAGCAGAACATATATTATCGCGCATGATAAAGAAATCCGCAACTACAGTCTGTTATACATATAGCTAGCCAATAAGTTTTGAGCATCAAATGACAATAAAATGTTCTTGCACCGAGTGAATAACGGTTGTATATCATCTCGTGCTACACACAGGATCATGGTGACTTCATTCGTCAGCAATAAATTGATCTCAGTAAATATTCTTGCACCGTTTACGTCACACTCGTTCGGCGCACAGTACCCATTCCGCTGTGGATAAAGTACTAAGTGATAAACAAGTTCGATTGGTTCTATTGTTAGACACCATTTCATTTAAAAAAATGCAATATTTACAGTTCAAGGAACTCATACAAAATAAGGTTGTAAAAATAATACATTCACGTTTGAAACGTAAGTGAATATGACTGGTGTAATACCTTCCGAAGACCTACAACCTCGGTTAAGGATACACAGATGACACCAACCAGTGATTAACTGTTTATGCTTAACTTTATATGATTCCTAGGTCATTAAGTTTAACAATAGTTTACATATATCTGTCAGTGGCTTATATCGTTCATGCAAAATCAGTTTGAAAAATATTTTCATGTTGTAGAATCAGCATTAATCTAAAAAATCAGCGTAGGCCTTTTCAGTGAATAATGTTTACATCATTTTAGGTCTTCTCAGTAAGACAAAAAAAATTCAATTATAAGCGAAGGTCTTGTCTGTAAAACAAAATGCCACTTTTTATTAGTGTCGACCTTGTCAGTGAAAAACTGAAATTGATTTTGGTGAAGGCCTTGTCAGTGAAAAATTTCAGTTTCAAAATGACTAAAACCAATACAGAACATCATTCTGGAAATTAGTATCCATACTACGATATTTGTTTGGGTTTTTTCTTTTATCTTTTTTTTTTCTCATATAAACTGTACTTTGAAGAGAATTCCCATCATACATTTGTAAGGGTTTTTCCAAGTTTGTTCTTAAAAATCTAGCAGTGAGTATTGATATAGTCACATATTTGGTTATATGGATACTTATAGCTGGTATGATTATTATTGCAATAATAAGAATGTAATTTGCAATTATAAGAATTTAATGTGTTAGAATTTAATTACATATTTTACCGGATTCGCCAATGCAGGAGCTTGAAAAGCGATTAGAAATTATACATGAGCAACATTCCATTCTGAACGTGTGTTTGTGTCTGTCTGTGTGTGTGGAGAGAGAGAGAGAGAGAGAGAGAGAGAGAGAGAGAGAGAGAGAGAGACTTACAGTATAAAAGGAAAATGCCCGTTAGAGTATACCATGGAAGAATGAACTTTGTCTGCAAAAGGTATCTCGTTTGCACAGCAAAGCAGAATGGAATCATTAAAAACTGAACTAGATGGTTGTATCCGAGACCTTCATGGACGATATCCCTGGAAACCAAAAGCGCATCTTCAAACCAGAAACAGTCCACGACGTACGTTAGCTGCATGCCAAAGACGAGTATTAGGTTATAAGTTGGATGACCTTTGCCTTGTTCATAAGCCTTAACGATGTTGACAAGGTTTAACATCACCCATCCGATTATTCCACTACGGAAACACACATATTTCAGATCCAGAAACTGCAATCTTGGATTCAGTTCTCGACCTTGGAACCAATCGTAAAATACATTACCTGCAAGTTAACAATGTATATACAAACTGAATGGTGAGTGTACCAGAATAGTGTACATAATGCTTTTTTCACACACACACGTATGTATGTATGTATGTATGTATGTATGTATGTATGTATGTATGTATGTATGTATCCGTTTATTATTTACAAAACAACATTACTGAACTTAAACTAATTTTCGGATGATCAGGAAACAAATAATCATGTAGCAATTCAGCAAATTTTTAAGCTAACAAATTCTCAAAGTATATAGCACTACACAAATTGGGTACACAGACATGATGAGCGTGTTGAAATTTAACGTCGAATGCTCGTTTTAAAAAAAGTAATACAAGAAGTAATCAAATCGCGACTAGTTAATTTCAATGGCTTTATAAGTAGTTAATACTTTCTGATTTCTATCAAAATAATATTCACACTAACCTGACAAAATCTCATTATTTAAGAAGCCATATAGATGTGAAAGTTCTAATCGCAAAGTCTAATGAGTTATTAGAAGAAAAAATGAAAGCGAGGAGAAAAATTACCTTTGGGGATTTTGCCGTGTTCATTTATTGTGTCATCTTAATTTTTGAAAAGTGTACATTAAATTAGACATTGTGCACATTTATAAAAAAAAAAGACTTTTATTCCTTTCAAAAGAGAGCTGTATTTAAAACGTACTGAAAAGGCTAATTTTCGACTGGTGTCGACCACACACACAAAAAAACTAATGTGGGGAAGTACTCTAAATTGTGAACCTTTTCTGCATTTCCATTTGTGATATTACAGAATACGACATAAACTGATGATTATAGACAAACTCCAAAACAACTAAAGAACCATGTGCCCAATCAGGAAAAATACTTATCATTGAAAGTGTCTGGGCAATTTTTACTATTAATTTAGAATGCGTTTGGTCTTATTTTACGCCATTTTTAGCGTATTTTTAAAAATTAATTATTTTAAGCAAACTAACTTGCTATACCATACAATTTTTTATGAATTGTATCTTCGCCGTGAATGACGTAATTTGACATCGTTATCACCATTAGAGTTAAACTATACGATTTGGATAGATTCATTGTTATATTTTTTTTATCACAAATATAAGCATAGGCCGTACTGAATTGATACGAAAGATATTGTAATTTTTAGGTTGAAAATGAGAATAATAGGTGTGATGATCGAATACTGACAGTTCATTATCATTTGCATGACTTGTACCCAGCACTTTCTTTAATCCAGATTCCATCCATCAATAGTCAGACTGATTACTTTTTCCGCGATATTTGACTTAATGTGCAATTGTGTGGACGAAATAAGGGGTATTATTCGTGCCGTGTATTCTGAGATAGAAAATATTCTGTACGAAGTTGAATAGAACTGAACAGAAACGAAATCATCTGAGCCTGGGATAGATGAAAGTTAAATCCCCAAAACAGAGCCATTGAATGATGCGTTTACACTCTTGCATTGAGAAATATTCTCTAATCAATAATCTGTATATGAAAAATAATTTTTTTTTTTTAAATTACCACTGTCATGTTATGTATGTAAAAGGAGAGAACTACTTTCCGGCACCTAATTTTAGTGACCTTCATTCCACAATTTTCAACGGTATTCGCCCTTTGTTTTCCAGTCGATATTTATCAAGGGTTGTATATCGCAATTTGAAAGGATTGCGTTGCCTACCTGTGTTTCCGTGGTGATTTAGATTTAATTTTGAAACCCAGTACGCCTTGACATATAACATCCAACTGAGGAAGAGAATGAGGATGACCCCTGCCGTGGTCAACTTCAATAGCTTGTCCGATAACGTACTGACACGGAATCCGAGTAATTCCGCAGAAACAAATCCGGAAATATTTAACACCAGCACAAACAGAGCTGTAAAAAAAGTGTTTATATCACATATACATTTTTGTTTGATAAATTATATTTGTTTAAAATTGGGGTTTAAAAGCATCTTGCAGTCTGTTCTTCAGGTCACTAAATGCTTGATCTCTTTATCAGCCATGAAATGGATAACTCTATTATCTCCACGTACATCACAAATATTTGGATTTAGTTATTTATGATACATATAAAAGAAAGTTGTATGCTTTGCTGGACACAGATACCTTATATTGAATTATTTAAACAATAATAATTGATTGAACCAATGAAAGGAATTTGCTTCCAGTACCATTTGATATTGGCATATTCTGAAAGTATGTATGTATGTATGTATGCATCAATTTTTGTAATTATAATGTGTATATACCATGCATTTCTAATTATAAATCAACTGTGGTTGTGATTTTAGCTGCATATTTATTTCTGATTGTCTAGCACGTTGGTGTTAGGACTCCTCAAACACTTTCCTTCACCCTTGTTCCGTCCTTTATTGGTGTATGGGAACTAGACGATTGGTGCCGTTACCACTGCTCGGGTTCGATTACTGCTCGGAACTAAATATAATTTTCTAACATTTTTTCTGCTTCTTTTTCAGTCTGCGTTATGAAAAAAGATATATCAACTAATCCATGCAAACACATACACAATCATGTCAAATATAAATATAATCACCATTAAGTCTGTATTGTAGACTCCGTCCGCTGTCTGTGAGGGGCAGTCCCTTCTCTGTCTTTCCCCCTATGGGTAGGACGTACAATGTGCACTGTACCATGAACCACACCAGACATATCAATAATGCTTCTGTGTCAAGGTAATCTTCTATGTGCGTCGGGAACTGAGGCCACCGAAACTGGCTCCACTGACCCTAGAAAGAAACATTTTCCTGAGGGAGAGATTGGCTCAAATCTCCAAGCTACGTATTAAGAAGGAAGTGTGCATTGTAATTAGTATAAGACATTAATAAGAAAGGCTTTCTTACCGAATGACACTTTTCAACCACGAAGTAAATGTACCATGTAAAGAAAACTGTAAAGAATAGGGCTCCTAGAAGTCCTCCCTGTCTGACACCATCACTGTTTCTGTTAGTATTTTCATCTTGATTTTGGGACCTGTCCACTGTCGTTTCCTGCAGATCTTTTCGCGATTGTCTCTGATATTGAAAAAATTAACAATAAATACGTTAAAATCACGATTGTCTATCGTTCGCAGACAGATTTTGCCTACTGGAAGCTTGATATATATGGTAAAATTGACTGCTTTGTAGAAAACTATACCCAAACCATTATCAGTACGTTCCAAATTAAAGCTTTAATTTAACATAAGCAAATATCAAGTTACTCTTCAGTCAACGATCATTTGTGTCTAATTATTTACGTATACACGTGTAACAGAAACATTTCCTAATTCAGTGTAATTCTGATGTTTTTGCATCAATTTCGCCTTCTCGTGTGATTTTGCACATTTTTCTAATCCTGTTTTTATTCGTGAATGTTTATAAAGCGAACACAAAAATTTGAAAAGTGGGTAACAGAAAAACATCATACCTAAAATCGATTATTAGTATTTGCCTCAACTTCTTGGACTGGCTCTAAAGAATAGAAAGTTAGTGCCCCAGATTCGTGGACTGGCTCTAAAGAATAGAACGTTAGTGCCCCAGATTCGTGGACTGGCTCAGGCGAAAGATACTCCACTTATTGCTTTCATATCCGTTGTTGTGTTGAAAACGGGAACTTATCAGTTATAGGAAATTTTTAATGAAACACCATACGGAATATACATTACCACATTAATCAAAGGGCAGGGGCCAGTTTTTATATATTGGTACTTCAGTGGCTACATACTGTGCATTGACTATGGGAGGTGGACATGCCTCACATCAATTTCAAGAACAACACAAGCCCGAAACACCTAGTTTACAAATATATCCATCTCTTTAATTGTTACACAATAATAGCTCAGAATCTCACACCATACCCTTAACGTAAAAAATTTGTCAGAGGCCAATATGCCAGACTGACCCCTGCAACTTCAGGGTAAGGACGAGTAAAATCGGTCAGACGAAGAACTTTAGCCACATTTACAGAATCAAATTTACCCATAGGCGATGAAACGCATACTAATAAAACCACTGTGAGATGATTCGTCACAGAATAACTAGTTTTTTTAAATAAAAAAAAAACAAACATATTTACTCTATGAGCTATTGAGTAAAACTTTAACTAAAATGCATCGTTATTGATGAGGTTTTTGAACTGAAATGAATTGCTACTGCTGGGGTTTTTCAGTTGAAATGCGTTGTTACTGCTGAGGTTCCTGTTGACCTGGTCAGTTCCGGTTACTATCAGCTCCGAATCTTAATTCGTGCAGTCCTAACTAGGTTACAACTATATAATAAAATTTATAAAATAAAAAAAAAACAATGTAATATGGTTCACGTGCGAGACTAATCGCAGATTCTGGGTCGTGTCAAATGAGTTTGACGAATCAGCATACGTTGAAGCGACACACCTCCAGAACCTAACCTGTGACATTCGTAAATATGTGTGCCTGGAGCCTTTGAAACTCGGACATCTTGTTGATTATTCAAATTTCATTTTCATTTTCCAATCGTTGTCAAATTTTGCATAAACCGTTCATGTTTATCAAAGTTTGCGATCGTTCGCATGAAGATCTGAATATCAAATATTCAATGGAAATTACCATTTGTCTGTATGTACAAATAGTTATTGGAAAGTTGCACTGAGAAGTGCATTTAAACAAATGTTTGAATGTGTATATTTGACCTAATCAATTAGAGCTATTTTACCGTAGGTTGTTAGGTGTTTAATGATAAACTGAAAAATCAGCAATAAAAACACGGGTAATCGCTTCCATAAGAGAACTGGAAAAAATATCGGCATCAAATGAAGGTTAATTTAACATCCACACCGAATTTTTAATTAATATTAAACCTAAATCTTTCAAAGAGAGAGAGAGAGAGAGAGAAGACAATGGGAGAAGGGGATCTCTTCAAATGTAATTGCACACATCTAATTTCAGGCTTAAAATTAAAGTTTAAAACATATACAATAAGCTTCTATGACTTTTGATGTTTGATATTTTGTGTCACGTATACCCTCTGCGGTTCTTAGGACTTGTACTGACTGAAATATTCTGGCATACATATCGACCTTTTTTTCTCCAGCTTGACAAACTTTCACAGACTTTACATATTCTTTTCTAAGACCTAATGCTTTCTAGAATTGGCAATGGTTTTCATTGTAGGTAGATGCTTTCTGGTATGGGCAAAGGTTTGCATTGTAGGTAGATGCTTTCTGGCATTGGCAAAGGTTTGCATTGCAGGTAGATGCTTTCTGGTATTGGCAATGGTTTTCATAGTAGGTAGATGCTTTCCGGTATTGGCAAAGGTTTGCTTTGTAAGGTAGATGGTTTCTAGCATTGGTAAAGGTTTGCTTTGTAAGGTATATGCTTTCTAGTATTGGCAAAGGTTTGCATTGTAAGGTTGATGGTTTCTAGCATTGGTAAAGGTTTGCATTATAGGTAGATGCTTTCTGGTATTGGCAAAGGTTTGCTTTGTAAGGTAGATTGTTTCTAGCAGTGGTAAAGGTTTGCTTTGTTAGGTATATGGTTTCTAGCATTGGCAAAAGTTTTCTTTTAAGTATATACTTTCTAGTATTGGCAAAGGTTTGCTTTGTAAGGTAGATGGTTTCTAGCATTGGTACAGGTTTGCGTTGCAAGGTAGATGGTTTCTAGTATTGGCAAAGGTTTGCTTTGTAATTTAGATGGTTTCTAGCATTGGCAAAGGTTTGCTTTGTAAGGTAGATGGTTTCTAGTATTGGCAAATATTTGCTTTGTAAGGTAGATGGTTTCTAGTATTGGCAAATATTTGCTTAGTAAGGTAGATGATTTCTGGTATTAGCAAAGGTTTGCTTTATAAGGTAGAAAATTCCTGAATAGATCGTTCAGTCTTCAAAGAGTCTAATCCAGATAATGTCGTAATCTTAGCCGAGTAACTTGTTGTAGGTGTACATTAAACGAGACCACGTGATTGGTAGATAGAGTTATCTTTCGTTTTGCATCTGGCCAATGAAGTCAATAGCGCCATCTGGTGAAAGTCAAGGCATAGTCTTTTGCACTAATATGACTGTACATTCATGTTTTATTTCTTTTCCTGAGCAAAAGAATCAACAATATTGATAGTTGCGCTCTAAATTATAAAATTATTACATTTTGCGTTTGAAGTTTTATATTAAATATTTAAAAGTGGCTTTATTTGGTAATAACTTCCAAAACTGCAATTGACCAAATCAGCCATTTGACTGGTATTTACTCGCCGTGAAACAAACTGGACTGAAAATTCAATTGACTTGAGTTTTGCTCTGTAATACTCGTTTTGCATGCTGACAACTTGCAAAGTCTTGTGTTTAGACGCATTTGTTATGATTACTTCTACCCGTTATACTATCTTACGTAAGGGCAAAATCTATGCCAGAGAAACATAAATATCACAAAGAAAAAGTTTATCGCTAACAAAAACAAACAAAGAAACTAATATAGCATAGTTTTGTCATAATTTTCCGTTCTGGACGAGCTCTTTGTAACGTCGGGAAAAATCATGATCGTATTGTAATATAATTTTGTACTCGTAAGCAAAACTACTAGATTTAGTTTGTGAACTGTTGTTTGTGTTACTAGATTTAGACTGTGAACTGTTTTTGGTTACAAATGAATTGACAATGGAGCATACAGAACATCGGACGGTTCAATGTACTGTTCTAGAACTTCAAAATTACTGGCATTCTTTATAATACAGTTGAATCGAAGTGCTAATATTCAGGAACGAAAAGCAAAAAAAATTACAAGAGAACGGTTTTATGTTATCAGTTTATTATCATTCTCACCGCTAGAAAAGTAAATAAATAGGTTCAAAAAGAGTTGAATATCAAGATTTAGGAAATTAATAGGAAATTAAACAAAAATATATGTCGAAGTAAAATTTACAATTTTGGCAACATATAAAAGACAAGCACCTGGATAGAAATAAGGAAAATATATTGAATTAAATTAAGAATTAAAAGATATGGTTAAATTATGTTTTCCTCTTGCAAATATATTCAAATCATAATAAATAGGATAAACCTCTAACCATCACTGACGACAGTTTCACACACAACTTTAGAACTCAATAATTAATTCTAACCAATTTAAATGGCGTAGTTATCGTATGCAAGTCACTTTACAAGTCAATAATTGATCGCTCCGGCGGCCCAATAGGTTTGAGCGCCCACATCGGATGCGGGAGGATTCGGATTCGAACCCTTGCTGAATCATACCAAAGGCTTGTAAAAATGGTACTATCATCTGCCTCGCTTGGCGCCCAGTATTAAGAGGTTAATGCTAGGATAATGTCAGGATAATGTGACTGGGTGGGACATTATGCTACATGTCTGCGGCATGATGCCCCAGTGCTAGATATCACTATAAACTGCCACACTGCAGACATCGTAGTGATACGACTGAAAACGGTTTAAAGCTACGTTAAAAATCTGTATATCACACACACACACACACACACACACACACACATCTATAATTAATTCTAATCAGTTTAACTGCGTCTGCGAGTAACGTTGCAATCACATAAAGAGTGGCAGACTGAATGCATGTTATGGCGGGCGTTGATTGGCCACATCAAAGTAGATAGTTCAGATTTGTATGATAACTTAGTCACATCGGATTATTTTCATGGTATGCATTCATTGTTTTTGTTTCACATCTGGTAATGATAGGATTTTCTACAAAGTTTCATGTCGATTTGGATCAATGTTGACAAGTATTGAAAAACTTTGTTATGACGTCAATGAAAAATCGTTCTCTCGCGATCTGGGAGTTGATGCCATTGCATCAAAATAAAATAGCGTCGATAAACAAGACGGGACGGTGTGTGTGTGTGTGTGTGAGAGAGAGAGAGAGAGGTCTATATATGAGACATTACTTCTAAGTTTAAGCTATAAATTGCAACACACAGTGCAATATTAATAAAGTTTTGTAAGGGCTTTCACAACGAGTGTATGATCTAAGGGACAACCCCTTGACACTAATGCAAAGTAAACCGTGAACCCAAATATGCATTGTATAAAAACTCAAAGGTAACACAACCTACCTTCATATCTCGGGCTCAGATGGGTACACTCCTACGGTGTCAAGGCTAAGTGTAGGCTTCGAGAAACATGATCTATAAATAAGCTATGTGGAGAGATAACGAATAAGATAAAGGAACGCTCTCTATTCCAAAAATAGAATTTCGCCCCTGTCATTATTTGTCATTATTTCTCGAATGTAATGCAGCTAAATTTACTAAAACTATGCATTTCTCAAACTGGGATACGTATTGTTTAGCACGCATCTGCTTATTAATAATTTTGTCTGTCTGCGATTACTGCAGTTATTTTATATTCGATCTTGCAGTAGAAAAGTAATGATAAAGCTAACCCGTACAACAATTATGTCGCAATATAACACAATTCATGATTTCTCAACGACAATATATATATATATATATATATATATATATATATATATATATATATATATATATATATATATATATATATATATATATATATATATATATATATATATATATATATATATATATATAGTAGCAAAAATTGCCATGAATTTCTACTGAGATGGCCTGTACATTATATTTTGGATTATTTGTTGTCTCTTTATTAACAATAGCAGTAATATCAACAAGAACTACAAATAGTCGTAGTTATAGGTAAGTGAATGGATAACGAATAATATGAACCAATGTTTAGTCTTTTACGGAACCAAATCGCAAAATAAGCCGCTGTGTTTCACTCTTCTTTGACGGACGTATCTAGTAATATTCCGTGCCTTTCCTGGATTTCGTACCTCATTTGCCGTTATGGGAAATTATAGTCAGTATAATGTTACCTTTAAAGTATGGACAGGGTAAAAAAAGAGTTTTCCTACCAGACGTTTATCCAATTTCTTTGTCATCCAATCAGATATATAAAGATATATAACTTGTGAATAGGTTATTAATCGAATGTTGAAGAATATTTGTCTTATTGCACAGGATGTCCGACATTTTAGAACACATGGGTGAAAGCCTAATCTGTATTAATATTCAGGCTTTATTGTTCTTATTATCTGCTTCGAAAAACAAAAAGCAAGAGGATTACTCATTTTGGAATATCAAAAGACAGACAAAAATCCGTCAGTTATCGTTGTGATTGTCTCAGTTACTGTTATGGTGACAGGTAATTCTGAATGTGCACCGTGTGTTACGATCGTCGCCCGAGTAATTAGATCCATCGTTCTAGGCTCATACGTCAAAAAGGAAATAGATTCATTTTGGAGTCACGTGTGTTTCGCTGAATTTCTAGCACACGATAAAACAGAATGTTATTACAAGTGGTTAACAGCGCACTTATTACGTCAACGAGAAGTTGCTCACATACATCTTATCCAAGGGCAGACTCTCTCTCTCTCTCTCTACTGAATCGTCATCACTAGTTTCATGTAGAAAATATTTAGTCAATTTTGTCCTGGAGGCCAGCAAATTTATGACGTAGTCAGCGGCCCCCATTTCCGTCGCCATTTTTATTTAGCCGTAGTCTGATGTAGTTCATCGAATACAGGCACATGTTTACCGTTTAAGGCAGCGGTGAATATTTGCACTTAACTACTCTAAATAATACTGGTTTCTACGATGAACATTAAACTAATGGGCATTGTTTATGAATCATATGATAAAGGTTGATGTTTCTCTTTCTTCCGTAGAACATCGTAGCCATTTATGAACGAATAGATTTTTATTTAGCCGTAGACTGATGTAGTTCATCGAATACAGGCACATGTTTACCATTTAAGGCAGCGGTGAATATTTGCACTTAACTGCCCTAAATAATAGTGGTTTCTACGATGAACATTAAACTAATGGGCATTGTTTATGAATCATATGATAAAGGTTGATGTTTCTCTTTCTTCCGTAGAACATCGTAGCCATTTATGAACGAATAGATTGAGTCATTTATTATTAGTTACAGTCATGTAGACAAGTTGAAAAGAGAGACGAGTTAACGTGTTATAAGGGGAAACTAACTCTGTTTCTCCTTTCCTAATGGTGAATTTAAAAATCCGTTGTACTAATATATGGACGCCTTCTTTCCTTTTAAGGTTTCTTGTTTCGCAAAAACGCATTATTCTGTGAACCCTATAGGAATGATATGTAAATGAAAGTAAAATGGCCTTCAACGCATCTAAAAATACTCCTCTAGCAAATTATTAATATGACATTTAATACTAATAGTACATAATTGTTGACTGCAAACTGTATTTTGGCGACACTTGAGTTTCAAATCTTCACGTTTTTAAGCTACTGATTTGATATTTGATCTTTATAAAATGAAAGAATTGCCGAAATGCTCAGGATGAAATTAGAAACATTTTAAAAGATTTAAGTTTCTTTCGAGTCTGATGAGTCAGAAAAAATGGTGTAGTGTTAAATAAAGAAAGGCGAGAACGCAATAAAGAAGTGAGGGAACACATATTACTCAGGGGAAAAAAGGCGAGCGCAAGAAAAGTAAGGAAACGCGCAAAAAAGTGAAGGAACGCCATTCCCACGCGTTCCTACAACACTACACTTCTGGTCAGATGTCGACTTTGTCGGTACAACTAGAGCCGCACATATCTTCGATTGAATTTATTGCTGTAATTGATTTAAATCTATGACACTTCATATACATATTAATTTAATGATATCACATTTGATCAATTTCCTTGCGTAACTCAACAATGAACTGCTGCACCCAATTTCCCCAGAGAAGCAGAAGAGAAGCTTTAATTAACCGTTCTTTTCAAAGTGCCTTCAAACCTTGGAAGTACACTTGTATCACTCATTTTTTCTTTTGTACATGTGTATCAGAATCCCGTGCTGCAGCTGCACGATGTTTGCTACCTATAGGCCATGGGAGGTTACGCATGTACTTTAATCTTGTTCCGGTTGCCCGCCGAGCTTACTGTATATGAGAAGGAAAAAACAAAACAGGCAAGCAAACAAAAAATATATTGAATATATTAAAACACGATTGTTTTCCGTCACACAGGAAAACCAGTGGAACTCTTGTACATTCATATATTCAGTAAAGGGAGGACATCGTTAGATTCGGTCGAGCGAGTGTGCATACGTTTTTGAGAGATTTATAACCGAGTGCGAGTCTAAACACTAAATATAAATGCATCACGCTACTATTGAGACTTGCCCGATTGACAAACATATCTTAAAAAATTGAGAGAAAAAAAAGCCACAAATTAGGTTAAGAATTATTAGTGTCTTTAAGGAACTATAGAAGAGGCGTGGTGGTATTGGTGGTTGATTTTCGAGAGCAGCACATTTTGGAGTAAAATATTGTTAATAGATTCAAAATGGTTTCCTTTTATCTCAAATTATCTATATTACAAAACGTAAAATACCTTTGTATTTTAAGCATTGATTATTTTCAATTCAGTGTTGTGTGAACACTATCTTTCTAACAGGTGGATTGGTACGTGACTTTACAAAATCTGTTTCTTCTATGAACATATCAGTTTCTTTCTCTGAGTCTAAATTTAATGCATACAAATTTAAAAAAAAAAAATATTAGAAGGCCTATTGTACGAGGTTTTCTTATCTTTTAAATTGAAAATGTCATCGGAAATTGACGGCTTATATTATAGTGTATGTCAATGTGGTTATGTAGGCAAATTTACTCATCTTACATTATATATTGGCTATTTGTTCTAAAATGCAATACTAATAAAATTTAACCAAACTCCGTTAAATCCTGAATGATCTGCACATTAACTGTTATAAAAGAACTTTCAAGACGAAAATTATTGATCGCTATGGAGTTTTACAGTGGCGGACAGGTACTAAACTGGGTAAAGAAAAAGAGCACATTGGGTCTAACCGTCACCATATAGGACATCACGAATGTTTTTAACGTGCAGTTTTGATTCTTACGTCAACGTCAGGTTTGTACTGGAGAACACCATTTGGCTGACGTCGTTTAAAAGTGTCCACGTACTTTAACATTGAACTTTGCCATATGTGCTTCTTGTGGCGTGTAAATAATGACCCTCCAATTGAATATGATGTTGTTATGTATATTTGAATTAATTTTTATCTGATTTAATTTATATTTATCTTAATTTTATTGTTCGTTTGTCAGCTTTAATTTTTTTATTCTATTACGTACTATTATAATATAATCTTGTGTACGTGAGTTGGAAATTTTTTCAAGAAAATAGTTTGACCTTGGCTATTCATTTGTGAACTTAAAGCTGACCTGGTTCCGACCTTAATTCAAAATTAGTAATAGTCACGTGAACAAGTTCTTTTTATATTTATTTTTATTATGGGAATACTAAGGGCGAGGCTGTATTGGATACGTGATTCTCGACTTGTAAATAGTTTTTAGTGAAGTAAACAACTTCTTTTATTTTATTCTTACAGTAAAATGATTGGTTTTTGTCAGGACCACGTTGAGAGTACGTGATGTAAAGATTACCACTTGACCCTCATCCGGGCATCTTTTCTGCCAGTATTCAGGTTTTATACCGATCTTTATAGAGAATTTAGTCAGCCTGGGCTTAAAACACTTGATGTCAAGTTGTTTCCTTCTGTTGTAGCCAGTTTTCGAGTTATATGTTAATTTGTCTTCAGATTATATGGTTTCTTAAAGATTAATTCGTTTCTCTTGAACAAAGACATTTCTTAAAAATTTTATTCGAATTTCCAACACCTGAGTGTTATTTATTGTGCTTCTACAAGGAACTGCAGACAACAACACTGTACAGGATACATCATACGTCATCGCCTTCCATCTTGGATTCTTCGTCGGGACTCGAATTCATTAAAATATTTCATTGCTAGGACTTATAAACTTTTATTCGTGGATTATTCTTGGATTATTTTTGGATTTGATGCTTAAAATCGTAAGTTTTTATTTTTCCATTTTTACAGTATTGTTCCAAGGAAATAAATAATTTGTTAATTTTTTTTCAAAGCTTGTTGTTTTCACTCTTTCTTCTGTTACTGTTTATTCGAGCCTAAAGACGTAACAATGTATAAGGATCCAAATAATAGCCATTGAAAGGTGTGTATAATAAAATTCTTAAAGACAAAATCCGTAACTGAAATAGTCCGTAGTGAGAGCATTCATGACCTGTTTGACTTTTACTATAGAAAGGAAGCCTTTCTTTCCGATTCTGCTTAAATTTGGACTGATAGGTATGCATTTTCATATAACTTTGAGTTCATTTTTAAAATCTCAGTTCACGGTTAAGACCATCGCTTTGCATATAAATGGTCGAGTTTCTACTAGCGATGTAGGTATTAGCATACCTCTCCATCTCCCACCCTCAGTACCATCCACCTCTCGTTTTATTTTCTAAGCGGGTTAGGTGTGCTTTAGCGTAGTTTAAAATCTTCCACTCAACGGATAGTACCGTGCTTTGCTTGCAGTTGGTTATTTTCTCCAAACAAAGGACACTTCTAGAACCCTTAGTTTCACTTCAAACAATTATTTTGACTGAACTTTCGTGAAAGAAAGACTCGACTGTAAATCATGACTATTTTTAATTACCTTCAAGCTCGTGGTTGTTATTGCGTCACTATAACTTCATTGACGTCACAATTTGTTGATGGTGTGATACCACTAACAGCAACTCAAGCGATCGTTTCAGGCTATTGAAATTAACACAAATCATTTTATAAGTATCTGTTATTCTCACATCTAGCCGATAGTTCCTTCGCCAAAATTGTACCAATTCCGGGAATGATAACCACGAATACGCGTCTGTTTGAGAGAGTGGAAGTCATTCTACCCCCATCGAAAAGAGACGATGGTGTCTTGAATGAATACGCAATGAAGACTCTGAGTTATCTTTCTTTATGACTCTAAAAAATAATTGAAGTGTTAAAGACAAAGTTATCATGTAAGGAATGTCTTATAAAAAGAATACACATCTGATTAGGAGTCACACAATAATTTCTGAGAGAAAAGTTCGAAGTTTACAACGTATATGGAGCACACACAAAAACAGTAACGTATAGTTTAAGAATGTGCACAGAAGTGTAATAATTGGCTCACGAAATGACGACTATTGTGTTCATAATCCTGTTATATTAAATACGTTGCAGATAATGTACACCTTGTCAACACGACGGCCTTCTACGCTGTCAAAGATCAGTCAAAAAATAAAGTGCTGAGCGTGTGATGTTTCATATAGTCACATGACCCAATATAGGCTAGAGGCTCTCATATTAAAGAATCAATACAGAAGTGATTTAACGGACACAGCTTGACGCTCTGCAGGTCGGCATGGAAACGTAAAGTATAATAGACACACTTGAACCACATTTATCAGTCTTGTGGAATGAATGGACATTTCTCTTGCAGGATGTATCTGCCGATTTGAATATGGATGAAGTGAAGAAAGGAAGCAAAACTCAGGATTTGCCGACGCTCTATAGATTACACTTAATGCAGGTGACGCCGAAGTTGATAAGCTGCTGATTTAACAAAACTTCGGTTTTGAAAGACAATGTACAAGGAAATCAATTATCTTTTTTTCTAATTTTGCTACCAGTCATCAATGAAAAGTTTTATTATCTTTCATCTGCACCACTACTTTTGTGTTACAAAATAACAACATTCAATAAAATGTAGGAATAGGAATGTTCTTTGGCGATTTTTAATGGCGGGAGGTATGGAAATTGTAATATCTTTCTTTTGCCTCATCTAACAACCCCGTCGTCAAACCGGCAATACTCTCCGAGATAATGATATAGGTTTCAGAAATTTAAGGTACTGAAATTTCATAGAGGAAACTAGCAAGGCAGTTATGGATTAAAATCCCACAAATTCTCTTTGAGCTAAGAGATTAAAATTCAGGTTCAGAATAGTATCAACCAACAACATTTGAATTATACATGTAAACATTTTCTTTCTGCATACACACTGATCTGTAAGACGTGGAGCCATAATGATCAATATGTTATTTGGATTGATTATCAATATTGTTTCCTAAATAGAAAAAATAATAGCAGCACGAAGCCACTAGTTAAATTAAAATAGTTCGATTTTTTTTAAAAAATGGCAGCTGCTACAGAAATATTTGTATGATTATGGGACTGAAGTTTTTATTTATTTTGATTGCTTGTAAGTGTTTCTTGTAACGTTATCACTGAAAAGAACCCTTATATCTAGACTTGTAAATGGGGTTACAATTGTGATGTCACAAATGGCTTCAAGTTTGAATTTAATGCATTTGTGACCAATTAATTTTCTAGGCTAAATAACAATAACATGGAAAATGGCGGATTTCAAACTGTCACCAGTAAGCGAACGACTGAAGAAAATGCATGGATCACGAGTTGAAATGAGTACAGAGCCTGAAACTAGTGATGAAATAGCAAGACATTTCAATCAATGTGTTGATTGTGAATGGCACGATACCAATACTGTACCGAAGCAAACAGTTCAACATCGACATATTGTCAATATGCCTATCAAGAAACGAGTGGATCTTTCCTCTAAATCTGATACAAACAGTGCATCAACCACTCTATCTAAAAATAGCTTAACTTCGTCAGGAATTCATTCCAGGTTTTCGTGTTGAAAGCACCAGCAAATGTTTCTGGACGCCAGTCATCAGCGAGAAACTCACCAGAAAACATACCTGAATACCGGTCTTCTACGAGAAATGGTGTCACACAACAAAATGGCACTAATCATTTTCGTGGATCCAGACAATTGACATCCAAAAGCATGCAGCCAACCATATCCAGTACACAGTACGAAGAAATAACCAAAGGTCACTACAGGACAGCAGAGGACACGACATTCGAAACCTAGACTGGGGCTTAAGACATACAAATGACAATCCAGTGAAAAGAGAAGCGCCGAGAACTAGGTAGGGTGGGGGAAAGAGACTTTACGATTTTCTCTACTAAATATTCAAGGAACTTATGAATACTCAGAATACCAGAATTTCGATATTTTATAAATATTTTGACTTACTACTACTTTAATATGAAAATGCATTAGATAACTTCTGGTTTTCTCTAAATATTATTACCTTTATTATTGTCGATATCTCGTTCTCCCTACGGAGACATTTTTTGAACCAACCTGCTACGTCATTTTCATTAATATCCATTTGAGTCCATATGCTGTTTTTTTTTCACTCTACGTTTCTTAGCCTATTGTATGTTAATATTTTTTGTGGGTATTGTACTATCCGCAAATCAATTCATTTAATTGAAAACAAAACTCATTTTCTGTTTGGGCTATTGGAATGAATATAGACTCTCTCTCTCTCTCTCTCTCTCTCTCTCTCTCACACACACACACACACACACAAACACTATATATAAAAAAAGGATTCTCTGATTAAATTACCACCCTATCGTGCTCTCCTTGTTTCCGTTCTACGTACACATGCCTAATGTGCATGAGAAAACGAGGCCACCAACGTTACTTATGAAACAAGCAACTAACTATACGCCACGCGACCACCCTACTTATTACTGAATAGACAAAAAAATGAAAACACAAACATCACTGAATGAGACGCCAATCCCTCAACTACAGGATTTTTACATAAAACGGCGTAGGCACTTCCTATATCTTATTACTGAAACATAAAATTATATTAGATCGAGTTGTATAATGTTATAACTGCAGTCCTTCAAAATAACCAATCGAGATAGTACGTAGAATGATTCAATACAAACGATGCCCAGGCTGCTCATTAATAAGCACCCTGATTGGGGAGATCAAATAGCCTGAAAGAACCGGACCACTCGATCTCCCTACCAAAGACCCCACACATTAAAAAACCAACAAGAAAACACAGTTGTCTTTGGGTGGATCCACCTCTTGTATCCTGCTAGACAGATAGAGATTTATACACGTTTCTAGTACTGTAAATAAATGACGAGAAAATTCAAAATATATCATAGAAAAATATGACTTTATTGAATACAAAAATATCACAGATAATCACATTAAACACAAGATTATCAACAACAAGTCGCGTATTATACAAATTAGTGGTTAGCAACCGTTGAATACCAATGAATAAAATGCATTTGTAAGCAAAAACCAGATGACAAAAGGTAGAATTTTTTGAAGTGCATGACGAGAGAAATCCTGGGTGTTTACTATTTCAGTACAATCAATTTGCGACCATAAATATCACAATCACTGCAAGCATGGATTTAAGTCCTAATGGCATTTATTCTGAACATGCTCGGGTCTTTCTACCAATGATCGGAATAGCAAATAAGAAATGATACATTCACTGCATATGCATGTTAAATGTTTACCAAATGACGTCATGTGCGCACGACACGCCATCATAGCGTTCATTACTACCGACCCGACTTAGATGACTGACCTAAACATTCCCAGGAATTTTGTCCCAAGCATGAACCCCCCATACAACTTTCTTTTACAGAACACGTGCAGATAATTCCATAATGGCATCATAATACTTTTGACATGGTTCTATTTTGCCTAGTGTACTTTATTAATATAACGTGTGAGCTCTCCACCATTTTCCGGCGATTTTCCCCATTTTATGCTGTATCACTCCATGAAAGTATTTCCGAGATGGACCTTTTTAAAAAAATCATGAGTGTCACAGCTGAGTATGAATCTTAATCAAAGCCACATTTTCGCTATCATTAACATACGGGTGAGAAGGTGGCGCCCGGCGGGTGAATATAGTCGATTTACTCTGACCATATGCACACATCTGTTTTAAATTCTCAATGTCATTAACTCCTTATAGTTTTAAATACCACTCAGTAAATTTGGAAAACAACTGCAAATATGCATTGTATGATATAAACTTTCGAAAGAAACGCTGTTTCCAGATTGCAATTATCACTTGTGATGAAGGAGCTACATGAATAACTCAGAGGGTAAATCATGAATTTTCTTTGGTTCATATATGGTTTGTACAGTCCCACAAAGTTTTTTTTTTGAAAGACGTTTGAAGGAAATATATTCATGAGTATTTTTCTTACAGAAATTTAACTTTCTCCATGTTACTTTCTTTAACAGGGCATAAAGAAGAACAAAATTAGAAAGACATCAATAACATAATTAATTAGCGCTCTACTACAGCTGAAAGCTTATATTTCATGTGGAATTTAGCAGTTTTATGTGTCAATTAATCAAGCCAATTTTATACCATTTTATGTTTGTATCGTTATTTAACAAAAAGACAAACAAAGAACACAAAATAGGTAAACCACTTCAGTTATAAAAGGAAAATATTTAATTCAGTTTTAACTGTCAGATAAATCCAATAAGTTTGGGAAAAAAATTCAACAATATTTTCAACAAAAAGTACTTATCAAGAAGGAAACCAACGTTTTACATATTTAAGGACTTTTCAAGGTTGTACAAATATTGCTATCCCAAAAATGACGTAAATGGTAAATGTATGGATACTGCACCCAAACAGGGACGAAACGTTCTTGCATCAATGTTCTACTGCACCGATTACCCAACTAAGCAAAACGTTATTATTTTGTTTAAATTAGTGGCTAAATGAATTTAAGATTGATGTGTGAAAATAGTCAACGAACCAGGATTCCCTTTTGTCTAAAGAATTTAAAGTATGCCATTTACAATGTTTCTGGAAAAATACGAGAGGTTTATCGAAGTAATGTTAATAGCTAAATATTAGTTGTCGCTACATCTTGTATCGGTACATCTGATAGAAATATACGACACAATTTGACTGAGGATACATCTAATTAGGGTTCATTACCATTGGCTGGGATATGTCTAACTGGGCTTCATATCAGAAATATCAACTGACGATACATCTAACTTCGGTTCATATCAGAAATATTAACTACGGACACGTCTGACATGGATTCATATAAAAGCTATTGGATGTCGATACATCTAACTTGGGTTCATATAATAGCTATTGACTGAAGATACATATAACTGAGGTACATTACAAAACTATTGACTGAAGATATGTCTAACTGGGGTTCATATCAGAACTATTTACTGAGGATACATATAACTTGGGTCATAACAGAGCTATGGACCGAGAATACATCTAACTGGGTTCTTATCAACACTATTGAAATGTAATATGGAATGCATCGGGAGGCTTCAATCAAACGGAGCAAAATAGTGTACAACAGTTTCAGTCATTAGTACTGTGTCCTATCGAATGTATTGCATGATGTATAACCCCATTTATCTTAAAATAGTAATCACTGATTTACATAGGCTGTAGATGCAAGCAAGCATTTTCTTTTCTTTCTGGTAGTGTACGTACCACATACCTATGTAGCGGTACTGACATGAAATACTATTTACTCACGAATCTCAGCCTAGTTTCATACAACAGATACGACCAAAAAAAACTTAAACTGTAGCCAATCATGTATTTATATTTAACCTGTTTTTGTGACTCTCATGTGCATAACAGCATTATATATATATATATATATATATATATATATATATATATATATATATATATATATATATATATATATATATATATATATATATATATATATATATATACGTACGTACGTACGTACGTATGTATGTATGTGTGTGTGTGTCTATATATTAATTGCGACAATAAATATTCATGAAAATGTCACCTAATCTCGTACGTGTATATATATGATTATGCAGGTAGCTGAATATATTTATAATGCGATCAGAAAGCAGATCACGAATTATGTTTAAACAATGCTGGAGAAGAATTCATAAAAAGCATTAAATGAATCCGAGATTACCTCAGACATTTTGCGCTATGCATTCATATCACATATGTAAATTCTTGAACAATGAGGTTGAATTGAGATGGCATACAATTCAAACCTTCACACATGCCTGCACGATTTAAAGTCAAGTCCTTTTTTTGAATGGACATGGATATCTTGCTAACATAGCCAGTAATGCTTGAAATGTTATTATGAAAATCTAGTATATCATGTATAATGTGGGAGTAAGTGAAAGGTGTTATAACAGACATATAACTGCTACTGAAGCTATGTCCTGGAGCTGCTTTGTTCATATAAAATAAGTGTTTGAAAAAATAATTAACAAATCTAGTCTGGCGTTTCCTCTTGGGTAAGTTTACATGTAATAAAATTGTAGAGAGATTCGTCCAGATATTCATGTTTACATGTAATAAAATTGTAGAGATATTCGTCCAGATATTCATGTTTACATGTAATAAAATTGTAGAGATATTCGTCCAGATATTCATGTTTACATGTAATAAAATTGTAGAGAAATTCGTCCAGATATTCATGTTTACATGTAATAAAATTGTAGAGAAATTCGTCCAGATATTCATGTTTACATGTAATAAAATTGTAGAGAAATTCGTCCAGATATTCATGTTTACATGTAATAAAATTGTAGAGATATTCGTCCAGATATTCATGTTTACATGTAATAAAATTGTAGAGAAATTCGTCCAGATATTCATGTTTACATGTAATAAAATTGTAGAGATATTCGTCCAGATATTCATGTTTACATGTAATAAAATTGTAGAGATATTCGTCCAGATATTCATGTTTACATGTAATAAAATTGTAGAGATATTCGTCCAGATATTCATGTTTGCAGCACATGGACCTTGGAAAAGTCGTTTAAAACAACACAGCACGATTCACTGGCATGACTAGTTTAGCTTTTTAATCTGTACATCCACATATTTGAATTAAAACGTGTATAAATGACGATAAGGCATCATAGCTATTTTCAAAATTATACAAGGTTATTACACCCTGTCATTCTCAAAACAATTAATTAATTTTGAACAAATTGAACATTAAACCGCAGTAACGCATATACAAATAACAATAACCTGGAATGAAACATCACATATAGCATCAACCGCACTAATGTGCGCATGTGGTATCAGAACTGCTCAAGACTGTTTCATCTTAGAGCGCCATCTATGATAAAGTAAGATCATGTAATTCGAAGAAACACATTTTTAAATGTAATTCTAATCCTTTCAACGAAATGTTGAAGTTCAAAGAAAATGTATATGATACCAATTTTCAGGGACACAACTTTCCACAAAGGACATAGGACCACGGTGCCATCAAACAAGTAAATTACGTCCACAATACTTGTGCTGATGTGAAGGAGTTCCCAAAAGCCACATAAAAGCTAATGTAATACATTATTCTTTAGTGATAATCTGTAAACAACCATACATTAAAATTTCTCACAGTACATATACCCTGTTCAGTCTTCGAGTGGGAGACCTTCATGAATGTCATCCTACTTTCTGAGCTTTGCTGTATGGTACACTATGCATTGTTGTATGGTGCACTTTGTATTGTTGTAGGGTACACTATGTATTGTTGTATGGTGCACTATGTATTGTTGTATGGTGCACTTTGTATTGTTGTAGGGTACACTATGTATTGTTGTATGGTGCACTATGTATTGTTGTAGGGTACACTATGTATTGTTGTATGGTGCACTATGTATTGTTGTATGGTACACTATGTATTGGTGTATGGTGCACTATGTATTGTTGTAGGGTGCACTATGTATTGGTGTATGGTGCACTATGTATTGTTGTAGGGTACACTATGTATTGTTGTAGGGTACACTATGTATTGTTGTAGGGTACACTATGTATTGTTGTATGGTGCACTATGTATTGTTGTAGGGTACACTATGTATTGTTGTATGGTGCACTATGTATTGTTGTATGGTGCACTATGCATTGTTGTATGGTGCACTATGTATTGTTGTAGGGTACACTATGCATTGTTGTATGGTGCACTATGTATTGTTGTACGGTACACTATGCATTGTTGTATGGTGCACTATGTATTGTTGTAGGGTGCACTATGTATTGTTGTATGGTGCACTATGTATTGTTGTATGGTGCACTATGTATTGTTGTATGGTACACTATGTATTGTTGTATGGTGCACTATGTATTGTTGTATGGTACACTATGTATTGTTGTATGGTGCACTATGTATTGTTGTATGGTACACTATGTATTGTTGTATGGTGCACTATGTATTGTTGTATGGTACACTATGTATTGTTGTATTGTACACAATGTATTGTTGTATGGTACACTATGTATTGGTGTATGGTGCACTATGTATTGTTGTATGGTGCACTATGTATTGTTGTAGGGTACACTATGTATTGTTGTATGGTGCACTATGTATTGTTGTATGGTACACTATGTATTGTTGTATTGTACACAATGTATTGTTGTATTGTACACTATGTATTGTTGTAGGGTACACTATGTATTGTTGTATTAATATCTTTATACTATTGGTAATAAACAAAAGCATATAGGCTTTAGAATCTGTCCATATAATCGTTCCAAAATCTGTATGCATCTTATTTTTTTACGTCGTTTTCATTTTCGCAAGGGTAAATTATGTCACTGAACTTTTAGCACCTACATGCAATCAAGAAAGCTTAGCATTGAAACGTGGCCAATATCTGTCATACTCCTACACGCGAAAAATCAGGAAACACTGAATGTGTTATCTGTTTATAGATTTCTTCTTGTTGGAGACGCTGTTGATGAGATGACACATGAAATGCTGCTGATTTATACAGCAAACGCGTAAGGGTTGCACAATGTGTTGATTTGTACAGCAAACGCGTAAGGGTTGTACAATGTGTTGATTTGTACAGCAAACGCGTACGGGTTGTACGATGTGCTACACAATCTTATTTACGAATAATTATGCATCTAAGATAAATCTTTGGCAAGAATCCATTTCTGTTCCTCATCCGATAACGACACTATTCTAAATCAAGTTATATTGATGTTATGTTATCAATTAGCTCGATTACTGTAAAACTTTGGAACTTTTAACGCGCATCCACTCCTATAACGAGTATTGCAAACTTTGGAGCTATTAACGCCCATCCACTTCTATAGCGATTGTTGTAAAACTTTGGAAATTTTAACGCGCATCCACTCTTAAAAATGCACATGATCGATATTGGATGCAAGAGAACATGCAATCATTTTCGTATTTCTTCCTATCCTTCTCATAATTAATTTTAAAAATCCATTATAGCACTTACCATTCACACATGAATGAATCAAGAGTCTAATCATCGGCTGAATTTCTTTGTTTCTTGACAACTTTGTTGTGCAGCTTTTTGGAATCACGCGTAGTTGTGCTCGGTGTTCGATAGAGAACGCGTACCAGCTTGCGAGTATATGCAGTGGATGTGATGTCAATCAAAATGGGTCACATCCGCATTAATGAATACTACCATCACATTGGAAATGCTAGTATACAGTGACATTCAGTGTCGATCATACATTTATCTACTTTAATTGGTGGGCGCTATAATTGCATCGATGATTAAGATGGCTTTAATACAACATGTCTTCTGACTATTTGACTATACAACTAAAAAGTCTGAGTATCCTTTGTGTATAAGTGACATACATGTCTAGAGTGTTGTAATGATTTAGAGTGCTCAACGTGGCACTAATCAAGTTGGCTCAACATCGTCCAAGAAATAAAAAAACCCATAGAACAAGCCTACATAACAAAACAACTCTCATCTATGGACTATAACGCAACAAACTGTCATAACACAGGCAAGAATGACGCCCATATTAAAAGTCCTTTCTATAGCAAAGCCTGTATGTCCCCTGGCTTTGCTTCCATTTTGGAGTTTGTCAGATTCGATACTTTGATCTGACTGAATATCCCTCTTCAATGGGCACCCGTCTGTAACAAAAATAAATATATTGTTAAACGATGGGACATTCTGTTGTGTTGGACTCGTGCACTTGGAAGTAAGAAGCAAAAAGATGTACAAGAAGAAGCAGAATGTGATTAAATGTCTTACACTATGATAGGTAAATTATTTTTTCAATGTAGTACTCAATTTACACAACTGTGTCTTACACTATTGTACGTACATTATTTCACCAGTATAGTATTGAATTTATACAACTGTCTTACACTGTTACGTATATTATTTTACTAGTGTAGTAAAGAATTGATAAAACTATGCCTTACACAATGTTACATACACAATTTCACCCGTGTAGTACAGAATTTACAAATATATGTCTAACACTATATTACATGCATTATTTCACCAGTGGAGTACTGAAATTATACAACTGTCTTACACTGTTATGTAAATTATTTCACCAGTGTAGTACTTAATTTATACACCTGTGTAGTACTGAATTTACAAAACTATGGTGTACTCTATAATACAGACATTATTTCACCAGTGTAGTAGTGAATGTATAAAACTGTCTTACAATGTTATGTCCATAATTTCACTAGTGTAGTACAGAATTTATAAAACTGTACCTTACACACCGTTAAGTACATTATTTCACCAGTGTACTGAATTTATAAAACTATGCCCCTCACAATGTCACGTGCATTATTTCACCAGTTTGGTAATGAATATACAAAAAAGTATGACTTACACTATATTACTTACATTATTTCACCAGTGTATAACTGAGTTTGTAAAACAATATGTCTTATACTATGTTACATACATTATTTGGCCAGTGTAAGACTGAGTTTATACAAACTATGTCGTACATTATGTTAAGAACACTATTTTACCAGTGTAGTACTGAATTTTTGAAAACTATTTCTTACACTATGTTAGGTACACTATTTTACCGGTGTAGTACTGAATTTTTAAAAACTATTTCTTACACTATGTTAGGTACACTATTTTACCGGTGTAGTACTGAATTTTTAAAAACTATTTCTGACACTATGTTAGGAACACTATTTTACCAGTGCAGTACTGAATTTTTAAAAACTATTTCTTACACTATGTTAGGTACACTATTTTACCGGTGTAGTACTGAATTTTTAAAAACTATTTCTTACACTATGTTATGTACACTATTTTACCGGTGTAGTACTGAATTTTTGAAAACTATTTCTTACACTATGTTAGGTACACTATTTTACCGGTGTAGTACTGAATTTTTAAAAACTATTTCTGACACTATGTTAGGTACACTATTTTACCAGTGTAGTACTGAATTTTTAAAAACTATTTCTTACACTATGTTAGGTACACTATTTTACCGGTGTAGTACTGAATTTTTAAAAACTATTTCTTACACTGTGTTAGGTACACTATTTTACCGGTGTAGTACTGAATTTTTGAAAACTATTTCTTACACTATGTTAGGTACACTATTTTACCGGTGTAGTACTGAATTTTTAAAAACTATTTCTTACACTATGTTAGGTACACTATTTTACCGGTGTAGTACTGAATTTTTAAAAACTATTTCTTACACTATGTTATGTACACTATTTTACCGGTGTAGTACTGAATTTTTGAAAACTATTTCTTACACTATGTTAGGTACACTATTTTACCGGTGTAGTACTGAATTTTTAAAAACTATTTCTGACACTATGTTAGGTACACTATTTTACCAGTGTAGTACTGAATTTTTAAAAACTATTTCTTACACTATGTTAGGTACACTATTTTACCGGTGTAGTACTGAATTTTTGAAAACTATTTCTTACACTATGTTAGGTACACTATTTTACCGGTGTAGTACTGAATTTTTAAAAACTATTTCTTACACTATGTTAGGTACACTATTTTACCAGTGTAGTACTGAATTTTTAAGAACTATTTCTTACACTATGTTAGGTACACTATTTTACCAGTGTAGTACTGAATTTTTAAAAACTATTTCTTACACTATGTTAGGTACACTATTTTACCAGTGTAGTACTGAATTTTTAAAAACTATTTCTTACACTATGTTAGGTACACTATTTTACCGGTGTAGTACTGAATTTTTAAAAACTATTTCTTACACTATGTTAGGTACACTATTTTACCGGTGTAGTACTGAATTTTTAAAAACTATTTCTTACACTATGTTAGGTACACTATTTTACCGGTATAGTACTGAATTTTTGAAAACTATTTCTTACACTATGTTAGGTACACTATTTTACCAGTGTAGTACTGAATTTTTATAAAACTATGCCTTACTCTGTGCTTGGTAAATTATTTCACCCGTGTGGTACTGAATTTATAAAACCATGTACATAATTTCACCAATGTAGTACCACATTTATAAGCTGTCTCGTACTATTTTAGGCACATCATTTCACCAGTGCAGTATCAGCTTCATAAAACAAAGTCAGCTTCAATTTGGTTGTTTATGGAACAAATCAAATATTAAACATCAGTCAATGAATAATGGGTCACTTAAATATACTGCAGTAAACTCATCTACATTTGTTTTCGACGCTGGCTGTATTGTAATCATTATTCATCACATCAACTCGATTATGTTGCTTGCACGATTGTATAGAACAAGAGAAGTGTTTTCCTTGTTGATGTTTATTAACTAAGTTGTTTGTTTTAAAAACAATCCCATTGTTTTTTTGTCGACTCTGTTGTTCCAAAGTACAAGGTGAAACTTAAAAAAGGTCTTAACATAAGATCAAACACCACGTGTAAATTGTTCCGATCGTCACTCAAAACAATCGGTAACCAGTGTTAAATATACCAAAATATATCTTATAGTCTCGAGACAAGAACAAAGGCAACTGCAAGATGAGTGCTCCGCAAGATCACCGTGACTTCGCATTAGGTATCTTTAGATAGAGAGAATTTCATAGAAACATGTATATCAAACTAGAACGTTGATAAATTTCTTTTGCCTTATTTAAGTGTAACTCAGAACAAAGTAGATTTTCTACCTGGTTATACCTCTAAATAAAACCTTGGAAAAAAAATCCTTTGTATTCTAATTGCAGACATTGGTAAACTTGACTTTTCCATTCATAAGACAATACTCGGCAAAATATATCCGTTTTCAAAATTAATTTCGAATTTTTAACAGACTGAAGTTCATATAAGTAAATGAAATTTTTTAAACAAGAATTTCTGCAAACCAAATTTTCAATCGCGTCCCGTTTTGAAAAAGAAAAGTCTCGTTTTTGTTTGTTTGTCTACTTGAAATTTGATCACGACTTTTGTACATATTATTCTTTTACAAATATGAAAATGTTTTATGTCTTAATTAGATCGATTTTGTTATGCAGAAGACAGTGAAGTAAACCTCAACCACAATTACCTAACAGAATCAACCGTACACGAACTGAGTTGTTCAAATCAATGTCACAATGCCGGCAAAAGGTGTGTTTAAACCATGGGTACAGGTTACAACTCAGGCACTAACATTTTCAACATAATGGTCAAGGTACGTGGGCTTGAAAAGTTGGTTGCTGTCACTTTTGCTTAAAAAGAGAAAGCGATCAAAGGATAATTCAGCAAAATAGGGTCTATCAATACAGAACGTCGGATGATTGAGTATATTATCAGAGGTGCGCTATATTACCGAAATACAACGGTAATTGTTTCTGGTGGTACGTACGATGCTACTTTTTCACTGTACAGGTACTTTCTTTTTTCATGACAAAATATTCAAAAAAAGATCTGTTTGTTCAAAACAGTTGTCTTTATCAAAAATTAATTTTGAATTTTACAAATATGTTTATTTTATGAACCTTTAATCACATGTTTGACACGTGTCACGTATGCCAAGGTGGTGACCAAATGTGATACTGTTAAAAATATTCAGGCCAAATGGAACTTTTGAAACAATCTTGGATTAAAGTTTTTTTAAAAAAACCTTTATTTTATTTTAGCTATTTACTATAGCATAGTCATCTGTTATGTATATTTATTCCTTTGTAAGACTGCGAATCATCCTAAGGTTTTCAGGTGAGCAGTATTTTTTGTGTGTTTGGATTTTACGTAATTTCTCAAATTCGATAAATATTTTCTCTTTTCTTGAGCACGTGTGCTTTATGTTGGGGGGGGGGGGTTAGATTTTCTTTTGATATATTTTATTTCATCTCAAGATGATTATTTTTTAATAGTAATGTGCTACATCGTTATAAATCAGAGCAAAGTGTTTTTTCCAGCTACTTAGAGGCGGAAATTTAAAAACGTTGCAGATTCCTGCCCCAGAACAATAAAGTGTTTGGCCTTGATATAAAAGCGATATTCCATGATCCGCATCGTGCTATGTTCAGAAATATCGCAGTATACCGCAGTACAGAAATTTTTTAGAGGTACCCAGGTCTATATTATATGCATTAGAAGTCAGTGTTAGCATGTGTCAGTGATGATCTACTGACATGTAACATGTAACATGAAACTAAACAAGTTCGTTCTAGTCTCACCTGGCGGTGTATATAGAAGATAATTGAGGAACTTCTTCTTCACAGTCCACCTGTCTCCTTCGCAATAGTTGTCCGCCTGAACCTCTACACCAAACTCCGTCTCTATAAGTGTCTAAAACAAAGACAGATCTACCATAATGATGGACAATTGGTCAGGTGATGCAAATTCTTTAAGAGCTTTCCCTATTTTTGTAAAAGCTCGCAGTCATGATATTTATTTATTTATTTATTTATTTATTTATTTATTTATTTATTTATTTATTTATTTATTATTTGTGGTGGTGTCGTGGTGTTAAGAATACAGTATTTGTATAATCGACCAATGATGCGATTTAATCTCAGATTTTTTAGGCTTACATAATGATCGTGTTTTTATTCATTTCGCCAAGTGGGTGGTAAGGTGAGTCATTTTACACGTTTGCTATAACAGGCAACATGTACTTTCGTCAACTTTTCGTGGATGCGGGTAACGCCTAAAGTCATTGTCGTGCCTACATTAATATTGAGTATGCATCAATTTACATGGACAATTGTGGCGAATGTAAATAAGAGTCGTTTTCACAAATGGCGAGCATATATAATTCTGTCTACATCGACTAAATTATTGGTGTTTAACTGGACATTAACACATGAAAGGCAATATATCGTGCTGAGGCATAACAAGGTGGCTATCCTATCTTGATTTAGATAGGATTCGAACCCGCAACAATATAATCTCTAGCCCGGCACGATAAATAAAGAGCCACAACGGTTTCTTTTAGTTGCTCAACAGACAGGATGTGATGATTTACCTTGAACGCCATCATCTGATGACGTACGTGCATCTCAAAACGAAAAAATACATGATGTGGAATGAAATCAAATTTATCTTATTTGTTTAAGTGACTTTATATTAAAAAGGTTAAAATACTTGACCAAAACGAACGTATTTACAGTATTTATGTAATTTATGAAATCAGGGTGTTCATTTACTTAAAGTTTGTTTGATTCATTTTTTTATTTTGCTTTTTGGTTTGATCGTTTGCAATTTCAGTATATGTATAGACTTTAGAAACTTTATAAAAACTATGCCTGAAAATTGCAGGTTTTCTATCAATATCAAGGAGTATGAAAGGTCCTTTCAAAAGCAGTAATTGATCTGAATACCGATTATGGTCAAGTAAAGAAAATTCAGTCCATCAATAACATCCAATAATAGGTTTCGTAGCGTTAGGAGTGACAAAAATATTGACATGAAAATCTACATATATTTTATGTTATATTTATCACCTAGTAAGAGCTGGGTTTATTTAGGCAAAGTCATCTGCAAAGAAGGAGAAACTTCGTCTAGATAAAACAGCCTGTGCAGCCTACTCATAATCTGCAAACAATTAAGTTTTCCCTATACTGGCTCGTACTGTTACAGTTTTAGAAAAGGAAGAAAACACACAAAAAACAGAAGCATTTTAAGAGAATGAAAACAGAAAGAAAAAAAATAGGATAGTATTAGGGGAGGAAAAAAATCAAATACGCCGATTTACCAGTATACAGATAGTTTACGATTTAAGCACAAAATTAAAGCAGCGTGAGAGAATATTATATAGAAAGAGATAAAGATTGAGAGAGAGAGAGAGAGAGAGAGAGAGAGACTTACTAGGCACATGGCCGGATTATCCAGTTGCCCTGGTTGTTGTGTGATAAGGAATGCTTTTCCATCCAACCGCCAGCTCTGTAAGCACTGAAGAATACTTACTATAAAAGATAAAAAGACCAGTTTTAAGGCATTCTTGTTATTTTCCTTACAAAAGCTTGCTTTCCGTGATGTTTTATAACAGAAACATACTGTACAATCAATTCTTAGAAATATAAAGAACTTTTGATACTATTTGTCTTGTCCCGTCTTGCAGTCTAAAATCTTGCAGTATGTTCTGACCAAACAGAAAAAAAAACCATATTTTGGCTCAGATTTAATAATTGGTCTTTCTGCTCATTTCATGTAACCCTTGGTTAATTAATGCTATTGCTGTGGGTATACAACCTAATTGAAAATCTTGAGGACAAATTGCAACCGTTGTACTCACTCCAAATAATCATCTCCACTGCATAGGTGAATGCAAATCTCAATGAGATATACAAGCTGCAGATGTGTGATTCCTATTCAAGCCAAGTGTTTCCCTATTTACTAGAAAGCCACTAAAAATTCGGAGTTTCTTCTTAATTTACCATCTATATATATGCACCTGCAAAAACTGCTTCCCTTAAAGTTGTGAGCGCTTTTCCTGACACAGCGAAATTTGACCTCACTCAAGTATTACATGTGCTGTTTTTTTTAAAATTAAAAAGCTTCATCTGGGAATTGATCTGCATTGAGGAAAAACATAACAAGTTATGAAGACGAAGAGTTGAATGGACTGTGTCAAAGGTAAATATAGTCTAGGGAGAAATTATTCAATTGCTAAATAAGTCTTATTTTCTTTCATTGTTATTATTTATTGTATTTGCACACATTTATTTGCACATGAGAATCACACAACGAGCTTTTCACTATATGAACCGTTAATTTTAACATGCTTTTCTTATCATGTTCAAACTATCCTTCCCATTTTCAAATGACCTCTCCTTCAGTACAGGAATGCATACACAACGTGTTCGTCTACTCCACTGGACATGGAAAGAAACCACATGCTTCCTAATACGAGCAATGAATTGACTGTTGACAGAACTCGACAGGATCTAGGAGGAGATGCTACTCAAGATCTCAACAACTAAGAAAATACTTTCTGTAAATAAATGCAAAAATCTAAATCTTCTTCACTATTGATTGGTGCCAGTATCAATTACTATAGGAATGTATAAGGCTTTCTAAAATACATGGATTTTGATGAAACTTGGGAGATGTTTTTTGATAATTATAGGAATCAAATGCAATTTACAAGAATGTGACAGCCACAGCGTACCTGACTTTCTAATTGACGGACACGTTGTCTCAATAACAATTTCATCAGCATGTGTGCATCCAATGTCGACGGTTCCAGAGCAGTCTGATACCTTGTCCGTGTATTGATAAGTGCCCTTTTGACTGGCAGAACATGCGACAGAAATATTCACATCCGCTTCAAACAAATATAAAAGGAAAGAACATAAACATCTATAATTATTAACTCAGTTTTCGGCTCAGATCCTCAGTCATTTAATGTTATCAAATTATGTGTAATCATGTTTATCACCTAATCGGTACACTTTACATAAAGTGTGTACATTTTAATATTTTTAATACGACGTCAAGTTAACATATCACTTTATGTGATACTGATTGGTCCAGAAAATAAACGGTCACGTCTGTATGAATATGGCTAATTTACCCCACATTGGCTTTTTTACGCCATATATAACATAGCATGCGCTCAAAATGGCTTAAAACCCCCAAACAAGAACAAAAACAACAAATAAAACTAACGGTGCGTGTCAATTGATAGCGGACGTGGGCCGGGGATTGTTGTTGTTGTTGTGGGGTTTAACGCCATTTTTCAGCACACGATAGGCTATGCATGGCGGCCAGTATTAACGGTGGAGGAAGAACCCGGGAAAACCCTGGAAAGAACCACCGACCCACGAGAAGCTACTGGCAAGCTTTCTCACACACCTAATTGTCCGAATCCTAGACTCTAACCCACGCAGACAGAGGTGAGGTTCGTAACGAAGAGCGCTTTAGACCACTAGGCCACTGGGGGGGGGGGAGTGTAGTTGGGCAGTATATCTGTAACATGGAATCCCCCCCCCCCCATATACAAGCGTGGTTTAGATGTTAACTTACAGGAGTAAAGTCACCTCTGTTCACAGAAGAATGTGGACATAAACCAATCTATCAACTGACGAAAATGTATCCAACCACAGCATTTTTGCAACGTAAATTAGCTCCAACGAGTTAATATTTCTTATTATGTGATGCAATTTAATCTCTGAATAAAATTTGTCTATTTCTAATTTAGTATACTGTTCCAAATCAAATAATGCAAATATCCGGTCACGAATACATTACAGAAAATCTGGAATTTTCTGTATCCAGTAATCAGCTCTAAGATGAATATCCAACAACTGCAATGCGTAGTAGTGAAAATGACATACTTTATGAGAGAACATTGATCGTATAACCTAACCCAAGTCAAACTAAATGATATCGCACGGAATTTTCGTTGGACATTCTGTGTTGAAAAATGATGACGAATGTGTCAAATGTTCTATTTATTCGGAAAGCCAGTTGCTCTTTGATTTATAATTTGTAACAAACGTCTATTTTTAAATTTTAATGGCGATAAAACGGTTTATCTGACTATTTTTACGCACAATAATGAAAAGTCACAGTGAACGAAATTATTTCATCTCTTTTTCTCTCTAAAATATTTCCATTAAAATAAAAACTAATGATAAACATAATCTCAAATGGTTAACGGTTTAATATTAAATTTATGAAATCTGTTAAATAATGTCTCGCATTTGCTCGTTAAGGCTAGCAAAAGCGGTGCAGTTTTCAACTAGCTTCGTAAATTCAATATTAAATCATGACCCATTTGAGATCCTGTACGTGCTAAACGATATCAATAATAAAGAAGTAGCATTGCGTTAGATACGATAGCCGAATACCGATATAGCAAGTTTTTGGTCGATTTTGAATTATGTGACATTAATAGGGATCAAACAAGGAAAGGTAATTTTTGGGTAATATGAAAGAGAGATATTTTTTTTAAATCTGAAAAGAAAAAGGATATATCGTTACAAATAAAATATATAAGCCTCTGGTAGCTCTCAACATAACTTACATACTTGAGACATAACGTACATACTTGAGACATAACGTACATACTTGAGACTAATTTTGTTTTGTTTGGTAAAGCAATATATATGAAAATGGTTGCTTTCATTGTAAAGAAGACGCCGGATTACGATGTTTGATTTAAGGTGGCTACAGATAGTGCTTCCAGAACATTTATTTATCTTGTCTTCCTTACATGAGTCGATGCGTTTAAAAAAAAAATAAAGATTTCTGTATTATCACGACAGAATTTATGATGGAACTCGTAAATACAGTGGAATTGTTTTCCTAGCAGACCATGCTTTATATGTTTGTTCAATAGAAAGTGTATAAAATAAAAAGGCAAAATGAGAGCAAAGTACGATACTGACATTGGATCCTGTAATACGCATACTAATACTCCCATCTCGCCACATTTTGCAAATGATTCAGTAGCTGTATTGATTGACTGACTAGAAATTCCGGAAAATAATAAAGTCAGTCTACATGAAACATGGGTGGTCAGTTTTTAATCGCATAAAAATATCACATGGAAGTGGTGTGCTTAATCAAAAGAGAATAATTATATCTTTGACTTACGTATCATCACGTATTTTGTAGACTGTTCAAAATGACGGCTGTCGCAGCTTGCGTCGGTGCTGTTCAGGGAGTCTCCTGGAGTTGAAAGAGTGTCATCAAAGTATATTCTTCAAAGAGATTTGGTAATTCTAATACGTGGCTTTTTTAATAATAATAATAATAATAATAATAATAATAATAATAAATGTGGAGTTAATACAGCGCCTAATCTTTGGAAGTTGTAAGCGTTTTACAATATTAGATAACACAAACAAAAAAAAAACATTTACAACGACAAGATTTCATAAACAAACACCATGAAACAAAAACATGCTGACAATAATTAAGGAAGCAAACATTATTAAGTCTTTAAGTCTGTTCTTGTAGCTGAAATAGGTGAGTTTTAACAGCTCTCTTCAATGAGATAACAGTGTTCCTGTGCCTAAGATCTATTAGCAATTCGTTCCGCGTAGCTGCGCCCTGGTTTGCAAAAGAACGTTGGTCGTATGACTTCGTTTTAACAGTGGAAACAATGAGTACACGAGTGTCAGGAGAGGAGCGTAAGTTTCTAGATGTGATATACACATGAGTGAGGTCAGACATATATACTGGAATGGAACTAGTCAACGTAATGTAGCATAGTGAACTGATTTTGTGTTTGATTCTGGATCGAACCGGTAGCCAAAGAAGGTTACAGAGCAGTGGGGCTCAGTTCTGCATGCACTAAGGATGATCCGAGCTGGCATGTTTGAAACCTAATGTAGTTTCTGAAGTAAATACACTGAGAAACCAGATAAAAGCGAAATACAATAGTCCAGTCTTGAAAATACTAAGGAACTGACAATTGTTTTAGTGGCATCAACTGAAAGAAAACTGCGAAGAGAGCTGATACTTCTCGACTTCAAATATGCAGCCTTGCGTATGTTCTTCACATGTTGGTGTAATGAGAGCGTACAGTCGAGAGTGACAGCTAGGTTTCGTAATGACTGCGTACATTTAATGTTGGGATTGCTGATACTTATTGCCTGAATTAAAGGATGTGAATGGGAAAGTCTTTGTGTTGTGATCAGAATGGCTTCATTTTTATCATCATTCATCTGCAGGTTGTTACATGTCGTCCATGACTTCACATTAAAAGTGCAGTTCTCTACTCCTTTAATGGTAGCCTCAGCTTTAGCTGGGCACCTCGATTATTGTTTCAAAAGTCGTCTGTTTACAACCAGTGAGACACCAGATATCAATATATGTCACGTGAGAGCATACGAGTGTATAGAATGAAGATTAATAATTTAAAATGTTGATATATTTCGCACCCAATTAGACGAAATAAGCACAGAAAGAGACGTAATTATATTTATTTCCAATGATTAGACTGGATTTATAAATAATTTTAACACAGATATATAGCTATAATTAATTGGTCGGTACTGTATATGTTTATTTACAGTTATGAAAGATCAATTGCGAAATATCAAGGTCCTCATACCTGTATAGAGCTCTATCACGTTTTCGTCTCTTTTAATAATGCGCAGGCACTGGTACCCGGAATCGCTGAAAATGAAGTTGACCTAACTATTACTACCAATGCGATTTTGATAAGTTCCATACTGAATCACGTGGCACACTACGAAAATGGAAAATAAATTGTTTAAAAATGAACAAACAACATGAGTACAATATGAGCATGTAAAGTAAAAATGAATTTCTCCAAGATATTAATTAGCACTTACGACACTAATTGTTCAGGCATTTTTCAGTAGAATTGCACAGCGCGCGTGTGTGTGTGCGTGCGTGTTTGTGTGTGCGTGTGTGTAATAAGAACGAGAGACGAATAGCGTGTTATCCTTGATATTATATTTAATTTCAATTTAGAAGTCTTCTGCTCTTTGCACATCTGTGTTCTTTCAATATATATAATATTTGAAACTTAAACTGGTTCAAACTTTCGTTTTAATTTGTGGAACTCTGAATAAAATAACCTGTGAACCAATCGGTATTAGTAAATCTATAAGCAAAAATATCAATTTGCAGTGCTGTCGATGAATCTGAATTATTTTTTTGCTTAGTTGCTAACAAAAACAAAAACAGTATTTGAAACGCTTCAAATGGAATAATTTGTTCCTGAACATATTTTAAAATAATATTTGGTCGAAAAGAAAATCATATTATTACAAAACCTACCACGAATCGTTTGTGTAATATGTGAAGAAATCGGCAATTAAGCCACTGATTGATTCTCCGACGGACTGCACACATCGGAGCACAAGTTTAGACACAGCCATTGCAGAGCCATCGTTGTGCATGGTTGTTCCGAGCGGGAGCCTGTCCTTGAATCGGAGCACTTGAAGTCCCGACTCCACTTCGAGACGGATCCGCCCACTTAGGTCACGCCATTTCTTCTGATTAACCAAGTAACGTGGGAATGTGCACGAGGAACGAGGCCAGCTCACTTGGAAAGTAATGGTGAAGATTAGAACTAGGACAAAACCTGATAATGACGCTTGATTAGCTATACCTGGCTTCGAATCTCCGTAGAGTACGAATTAAAAATTATCTAACCTGTATGATAGTATTATTTGTATCAAAATATTAATTCTGCCTACTGTTATCAAGCATTCTTCAATAGAATCCAGGGATAGCACTCACTTTCCGTTCTGCCTGGTGTATATTTATAATTCTCTCTCTCTCTCTCTCTCTCTCTCTCTCTCTCTCTCTCTCTCTCTCTCTCTCTCTATATATATATATATATATATATATATATATATATATATATATATATATATATATATATATATATAGAGAGAGAGAGAGAGAGAGAGAGAGAGAGAGAGAGAGAGAGAGAGAGATGTAAGTAATTTTTCTATAGTGATGCACCTATATTATCATGAATAACACACAGACACACACACACACACACACACACACACATATATATATAAATCGCTTGATCAGGAAAAGTTTACTTAGGAAGCGTATTATCAGAAATAGCCTCGTTACAGATTGAAGCGAGTGAGGTATATGAAAGAGCGTATAAAAGTTATAACATTGCCCCTTATTTAAATATATAATTTTACAGCATGTATTTTTTTAAAATGGTTTTGGTGACAACCATTGCTAGTATGAGCCTTGGGTGGATGAATATGGTACTGACAATGCTTTTAAACGATTTCATACGGTAATAATAGTGTCTCGTTTGCGTGTACAAAGATTGTTACTGGAGACATAAAGCAAAAGATTGGGTTGCTTAACATAGTAGGAATACAAAATCTACAGAACAAGTTGATTCATCATAGTGGATGTAATGGAGACAAACAAATGTCATTATACTTCTGTTAACGTCTTCTTTTCATGGCACTTCTAAACACAATACAGCCGTTCATTGCTTTTGTGATAGAAAGTTTTCCCTAAATTGATCATTGCAGATCATCCGGTTGCATTTTCTTTGAGTGAGTTGTGACAAGTTGCAGAAAATTATTCCTGAGGAATATCATATTACATGTTAAATGAGAAAAAAAAAAGGAACATGGGCAGGAACACCCACACACACACACATACACATAAAAGAAAAAAAAAATACTTAGGATCATCGCTCCAGCAACAAATAAGGCCAATGTTTATGTATGTTTGGACTTAATACCAAAACTATTGCATCTTGTACCTGGTAGATAGTTTAAGAAGTGATAATAATGACCCATGCAATATTGTATTTATTTTCCTACACTCGGATTTTATCTTTTCCTAATGAGTAAACATATGCAGTCTTATCTTGTAAAATGCAGAGTGACGATGCTTTCGACAAATATTGGTCAGTACTTTTAATAATGTTAGGAGAGTAAAACTTTGCTTACTCGCGATAAAATTACCCGATGTAAACTTTATTTATATATTCAATTATTTATTTATTTATTTATTTCCCGGTTCTGGGACGATGCATAATGAATAATTACCTCTACTAAAGGACATAGAGACAGCTCCAAGGGTTGGGTTCTGCAACCCCTGGCAGGTCGCATCAGCCGACATGGACATATCCCCACTACTGCCATAAAAGCTATGCATCTGAAAATAGATCACCTGACTGAGATATCCCGCTGATAACATGTGTATTGATATAACTGTACAAGGCGGACATAAAGAATACTTTTTTCCTTGTTAGACATAACCTAAACAATACTATTACATCAAAAAGAACTTGAATAATTTATAACAACCTCTAATAGATAACAAGGAGTGGGACTTTTGAATACAGGTCTATGATTATTGCCAATAACAAAACGAAATAGAAAATCAAGAATAAAATAACTAAACAAGCAGATTAATGCTGAAGACAGAAAGACAAGCAGACAAAGGGACATACATATAGTAAAAAGAACTAAATACATATATTAAGGTCTAAGGTAAGAACCATCCGGATTACGCTCATATATTTTGTCACCCACAATGTTGATTAATATCATAGCTTGAATTAGTGGAAAATTCATTTTTATTTTTATTTCTTTCCTAGTTTTGTTGAACATTTTCCCCGTTTACCCTAAATTGTCTTACAAATTACCTGTCTGTGACAGTTTTGATACACACTATATGGAAAACAATAAAAAGGGACCTTTCAACCAAGAAAACATGTATTAGAATTTCCGATTCCAATGTTTAACATTGAGACGTGGCCTTTATTTTCATGCAAGTTAGAAGCCCGTCAAAAGAAAGCACTCGAAAACACTACAAAACGTAATGATTCCCAAGCTCTGTATCATTAAGTTTATTCATCTATACACATGATTGTCGCTGAAAAAAATAAAGATCAAGGTTATATGCCTAAATCTCTTAACCGTTGATGGGACTGATTTACCCATGGTCTTTGTGCATAATTTGACAAAACGACACAAAAATATCTTAGTTCCCAAAATTGTACGTGCTATTAATCTGACCCAATTCCAAATCCCTAAATCTATACAAACACATAACATCTAATGTGCGTGTGATTTGGATTTTTAACGTAGCTTTAAAACATTTTCAGTCGTATCACTACGATGTCTGCAGCGTGGTAGTTAATAGTGATGCCCAACACTGGGGCATCATGCCGCAAACATGAAGTACATTTTATCCCACCCAGTCACATTATCCTGATACCAGGCCGACCAGTCCTAACACTAACCTCACAATGCTGAACGCCTAGAGAGGCAGCTGTTAGTACCATTTTTATGTCTTTGGTATGACTCGGCCGGGGTTCGAACCCGCGACGTCCCGCATCCGAGGTGGATGCTCTAACCACTAGGCCACTGGAGCGGTCTCAGAATATCTAATAAGCGACTGGTTGGCGTCGTATTTGTTCAGAATTTTCTTCTTTTTCTCCCTCGTTATGTTTAAGTTTCTAAGTTTCGTTTTCTTGTGAACAAATCTGGTATATCCATCTCCATATCGGCCATACATACGGTAACGACTTCGATCTGACCTGAAGTCGATGTTTTCAAACCCGAAAATTGAAATGTTCTAATACACAAGAAAACTTACGAAGCATCTGTAGCGGTATTCATCCTGCGTCATCCACGGTTCTGTAAACAGACCATACATAAACTTTTCCCCGCTCACCCACGTAGCCAGACACTGGAAATCCAGAACTGGAAAAGGCAAAGAAGCATAACACACTCGACCAATCGTGGATGCATACAATTACAACTCGTTTCGTACATCTGTATACTAGTTACGAACGAGAATTACACCCGTTAATTAAGCAAATATAAAGTACCAGCAATCCTTTTATAATAAACATAAAACTCGTGAAATAATCGAAGACATGGCCTAATAAATAAATAAATAAATAAATAAATAAATAAATAAATAATATGTTCGCTGTCTAAAGTATTACTAGTTGTGGCCACAATGGTATCTAATTATTTCTGCTTCGGGAAGATCTTTTAAGCTCATTATTAGGACTACTATCGATTAATTTATATTAGTTTTGACTCCCAATTAGTCGTTTTTTATTAGCAGGCTTTTCAAGACCCGCCGGGGCTTACGTATTATAGGGTTCCTAATGAAGCATCTGAACTTTAACAGATAATTAAAAGCGCACATGAAGTGCTATCAGGGCTCAGGAAAATGTTTCACAAGCACTCGTCGACCCTGGGACGAACGAGTTGCAGGAGTTACTCGCCCTTGTCGTCAGCATACTCAATACAGTACACTTCTTCACTACGCTGATTAGATAGACTATTACTAAAGAACCACAGGTACCTGATGAAAGCTTGATACTAAAATGGGTAAAAACTTTGAAAATAGTATGTTCTCAATACACGGCTCCTTCGATAACTCAATAAATTGAAGTGTCATACACAACCCTTGATATCTTTGATGTATTCGCATTTACAGTGAAACCGTTCAGTATTCTGTCATAGCTTTCCCTCTTGAATGAGCAGTCACGTATCTATGAGTTAGATACGGCAGAAGCTAAGAAACAGAGAATGTCAAAATTTTATGATTTTCGTCCGGTCAGACATTGTTTCGCTGGCCTCAGATCACGATTATTTTCAAGAGCTTTGTTAATAGATTGTCACGTCAAAGTAAAGACGCCATCATGTATTTATATAATTATGTAATTACGTTTCACAAGAAAACTTTCAGTAATTTGCAATGGAAAGAATAATTCCAACCATCTGAATTTCTACCAACTTTTGTAGTCAATGATCCATTTGCGGTCAAATCTCCATTCTAGAGAGCTACAGACAGACGCAAAAGAAAGAAGATTTCTGATTGGCCAATATAATTCGAACATTTCCAGGATATTATCCCAACTAGAGTTTGACGAATCGACTGTTGACTAAACATTATCTGCTTCATAAATAGATCACAAAAGCGTGCATTGTGTGAAATTTTGTGGGGATTGGCTGAGACACTTGAAATGCTTATTTCGAATATAAGTTGGCAACATTTTTTTGTTCTTGTGAAAAGTAAGTGCATGTTTACATAGATACCTGTTATTATCTTCCCTATGGCATGACAATGTATCATCAAAACTTCAATCTTGAAAATCCCGGTGACCTGCGGTAACGGTTGGTAACATGCTTGCCCAGGTGAAAAATCACTCATTTTGACATTTTCTGTTTCTTAACTTCGTAGAGGTCTGACTCATATAGATGCGTATTATCTCATTGAAACGGATTCTTGCTCAACATCAAAATGACGTCGAAATTACTGTAAGATGTCACATTAAATGCAAACACCATTCAGAAATCGAGAGGTAATTGTGACAGTGCAGGATAATATGTTCATGATAATTACCCATTTACGTATCAAGCTTACATCCGATACATATATAAAAAAATGAAGTTTTCATAGCTACTTGTTCTTGTCCGACAAGAAGTAGGTAAATTAGGTTATTTATAACTGAGTCTTGCTAAATGTCACGTATGGTTGAAATTCAACTCTTGTTAAAGGAAGAAAATGGACACCAATTATTCTGAAGATACGAATCTGTATTCCTCGACCCAGGGACGAGTACATACTAAAGTTTAACTCGGCCCAACCAATTTTTACTGAATAAGAACGAGTGAACGAGTGGGTTTCTTGATGCAGATCAAAAGAGGAGGACGTGACAGGCATACAAAACAACGAACGGAAAACGTCATGCGACATGGAACTTCCAATCTTTCGAAACATTTTCAACAGATTAACTCCTGCACTCATCATTTATACCACAGATAATGAGAAGCGATTGGTAATGAAATCTAAGACTTGACAACAAAACTGAGGTAAATATATCGAGGTTACTAATTGCTTTAATGTTGGGGGTCGAGTGATTCACGGACTGATGCAAGTCCTCGACATATAAAATAAGTGCTTAAGTCTTGCAATACATAAAATACCAAGTCTGCTTAAAGCTGAAAACGCAACTATGCTTTAATATGCTTGAAATATTCAAAGCGAAAATGACCCGCGGTATCATTCAATTTACACTGGTGTTTTCTTTGCTTTGTTTTGTATCTTTTTAATTCGATGAAATACAATTTTGGATTCTTACCTTGATCGTGTGTTCCCGGGACGCCATGACAGTGTTTAAAGATGAATTTGAATTTGGACTCGTCTGCGCATGCTCTAATATCAGAGAGAGGATGAGTGCACTGCAAATTGGTCATAGTTGCATTGGCATAAGTAAATGTGTAAGATCCTTGAAAGGGGCAAGGCTCTGGAACGCTAGGCACTTTAGGAAAAGAAAAAGAAATACATTGTCAGCATTTCTCCCGAGGAATCTTAATATTTTTCTCTGCCTCTCTTTTTAAATATTGCATCTGGATACCATCTCGGTAAACCAGTTCTCGAATTTATACACTTGTGAAGGCGCCTGATGATGGCGACAATGACGATGATGATGTTTTGGATGATGGTGATGATACTTATAATCTCTTTCATAAATTCTTTTGTTATGTATATTTGTTACAAAGAAAAAATATTCTTCTAAATTTTGCAAAAAAGCAGTTTATGTTTTCTTCCAAACTGACTAAATGAAAAGCAGATGCGATTTCACAGAGTTAAGTTCAGTGAAGTTTTATCCATAATAGTGACTTTCTATTCTGGTCACACGTTCGGATTGTTATGTTGGCAGACATCTATTATGATGGCAGTGTGTTTCACACAGATGAAGTATGAACACCAGAAGGTTAACGTGTATCACTATACTTGTGGCCTGTGCACGGCTTTCTTTGAATTCTGCAGGAAATTAACACAGGACATTTGTTGCATTCAACTGAAAATACATCAGTCTTGGTTAAAGAAATCCGTCAGACGCTTCAATCTGGTTCATACTAGTTCTTAATCACCTACAAATGTAACACACGTTTCCTAATTCATGCAAGAATTTGCCAAGTTATTAACGCTGGACTCTTTCCAAGCTTACAAACGATGATTTGATTACTTTAATTTGGAGAAATATGTCACTTCTATGAAGGACATCGCACTTACGGTCCATTTTGCAATTTTACTACAGAATTAAATGTATTTGAAAACCACATCGTGCAAAGATTCTACATTGTGATTTTTCGCATTATTATCTTAAATGTTCTTTCATTGATATATTTGCTTGTACATTCCATGGAGGTTGCTGCTTATGAAGTCTAACTGGTCTTTAAGTTGGAGTAAATGAATGACATAAATCATCGCCAAAAGCTGCAAACAGCGTGAAAAACAATTCTTCGAAGTGATGTGCGGCTTTAATAGACAGCGTGGTGGTAACGTTTTTAAGTCTCACTGGATGGTTTCGTATTTTGACACCTCCTTCATGTTTAAGGTAGAAGGAATGAATCTAATTATCATAAGCCTAGCATTTATAAATTCACAAAGAAGCTAAATCTGTAATGTTTGTTTCAATTTACTATGAGTTAGGCTTGAAAATGGGTTGGCTTGCTTGGTGATTGCCTGTTACAGTTAGACTGGCACTGGAGATCAAATGCGTAACTAGGGCTGCAAATGAACAGCCGACATGGCTTACGTATTTAGTTATGTCTGCTACAGACGTAAACATCTAAAAATCGAGATGATTAAGGGTTGATGAAAAGTATGCTAATTTGTTATAGTACTAGCGAACTTTATTCATGCATAAGGGACATGCTGATTCTTTTAGCTGCCTTGTCACAGGAAAATATTCAAAATAGCTCCTTGCTGTAAAAATGAATGTTAAAAAGAGGGGTTGGTGGCAGTGCTGGTTCAGTATAAAAACCACCAGTTGTATAAGGAATTAACTTGACTGCCGCAGTCAAAATCTCACATGCATGCTTTCTACAAAAATCATTAGTTTGTTTTTATTTAAATCTTCAGTGTAAAAAAATTCTCATTTTTCTGCAATAGGCCATTGTCGGATGAAAAATCACCAGATAAACTGTACAGTGAGACCATCGTCTTTTTCATCTCGCAGTTAATTTTTTCCGAGTAGTTCACTTGTCTGCAGATCGTATAAATTCTATTAACAGGCATGATAAAGGAGACTGAAAGGAGAGACAAACAAGGATATGAAATATTTAAGTCAGGAGCTTGAACAGTTTCTAGTACAGTCGTTTGAGAATTGTCGCAACATAAAAAGAGGATGACAATTTCGGGTGCGAAGTGATGGTTTACACCGAGTTGGATGCTCCCCCATTTAGAAAAGTTGGTTGATGATGGAAAAGAAGAAAGTCCTTTACAGCGTCATTTTAACATATGTCGACAGAAATAATTTTGCCAAATATTATATATATATATATATATATATATATATATATATATATATATATATATATATATATATATATATATATATATATATATATATATATATATATATATATATATATATATATATATATATATATATATTGCTTTTTTCAATACGACAGTCAATGAGCTAAAAAAATCTAGGAGAATATTGAGCAATTTGCTGATGTAAATATACCCCGCCTGTCACCCAGCCCAATCTACCCCTATCATGGTCTGTATTCCAAAGAGTGCATAATGCGTCCGAAAAGAGTACGAGTTCAAAGACGGGTCAGCATGCATGTCTTATGAAGACTGCTATAATGTGTACAAGGTTTAATAGCAAACCACTGAGACTTTAAATCTGCATTCACGCAATGCAGTTATACATTGTATCCATCACTAAGTCAACAATTTTAAACACTTACAAAAAAAAAATGACAAGGACACACAACTTTTTTATTATACCCATATACAGAAAAAGGTCACAATATGTATGAAGTTTGACGACGATGTATTAAAAAGTGAAGAAATTGAACTCTATTCTGTCTTATACTGCACTCAGCTGCAGGACAAAAAGAACGATAACTTAAACATGCTGAGATCACAGTGAGTCGTCTATATACGCATCTTCACATGATGACTATAATATACACAAAGTTTAATGGCGATCCTTTGACAACTGTAAGACCAGCTGCGTTAACAAGATTCAGTCTTACAATCTATCAAGCCCCAGTGCAAAAAGGGGTAATAACTCTAACAGAAATGACATACCTTTGACTAGGGTATGAAGAAGAGCATCTCCGTTAATATGGCCGCATACATTTTCGAGGGAATCTTCATACCAACAATTGCCTGTGAAAGAAAATGAACCGTGTACGAATATTCCATTTTAAAAGTTGTCAATTGGCTCACTGATGAATTATTTTCTCTCTCTCTCTCTCTCTCTCTCTCTCTCTCTCTCTCTCTCTCTCTCTCTCTCTCTCTCTATATATATATATATATATATATATATATATATATATATATATATATATATTCATTAAAAGGAAACGAGGCTTGCATTTTGTTTCCTTTGAATTAAAAATGTATACATTGATACAGTATATATATATATATATATATATATATATATATATATATATATATATATATATATATATATATATATATATATATATATATATATATATATATATATATATATATATATATATGTATGTATCACATACAAATACATACATTTGCCATTTGAACCGAGTTAGATTGACGAGAGGCAAATGTGTATTGACTGGGTGAATGAACTCACATCCCTGCGGAATGTGTCCGCTACAAAACGTAGTTCCGTCTTTTGTGCCAATTCACTATCACCTTTTTATATTGACAAGTGGATTGTTTTCATTTTTGAGTTTCTATTTTTATTCACATTGATTAAATCAAAATAAGTAACACTTATGATTTATACATGAAAGATGGTTTTAAGGAGGAAAGTAGAGCACTATAGTAGGCCTACAGACAAATAGATTCTTGAATACTGATGACTCATCAATGCATTGATGTACAGGCGCAAGGAAATTAGCGTGGAATATCATCTTAGCGAAACGAGGAACCAAGAAGATGTAATTAAAATATTTTAATAAATTTAAAGTTGATTTAAGTCATTATTCTGCTTTAATTAATATTACTACCGAACATAAATTTGTTGTTGTTTCTTAAACCTATTATACGGCTCTAAAAATCGATTATTATTAAGTAAATATGAAAACTCTCTCTGTCTCTCTTCCTCTCTCTGTCTCTCTCTGTCCCCCCCCCCCCCCCTTCTCTCTCTCTCCGGTCGGTTTGAATTAACATTTGCTATCATTCTTCATAGGTGCAGAGACGTTGTGGTATTTCACAGGCGAAAATCCGCTATTATTGTCTTTTCATGGATTTCTGCGAGAGAGAGAGAGAGAGAGAGACGGGGGGGGGGGGGGGGGCGGCCTTTGTATATTTTCATATTTAATTAATAATATTGATTTTTAGAACTTTATAATAGGTTTGAGAAACAACAACAACATCAACAAAACCTTAATTACATTACATACGTGTGTCCCGTAAACAAGACATTTACCTTACTGTGGGGGCCCCGAGTGGCCGAGTGGTCTAAAGCGTTCTCCGTTACGGATCACTGCCATCTCACCTCTGTCCGCGCAGGTTCGAGTCTCAGATTCAGCCAATGTGGGTATGTGAGAAAGCTTGCCAGTAGCTTCTCGTGGGTCGGTGGTTCTTTCCGAGGTTTTCCCGGGTTCTTCCTCCACCATTAATACTGGCCGCCATGTATGGCCTATCGTGTGCTGAAAAATGGCGTTAAACCCCACAACAACAACAACAACCTTACTGTGACCGGCATTAGCAACTTTGTATCGTTGATTATATAAACACTTTAGAGACGTCCCAAGGGAAATGTAAACATACCGTTATGAAGAATGATATTGTAGGCTACATGGTGCAATTTCAGTTTGAAGTTGTCTTTTTTTCCAGCCCAATTTCTTTCTCTCTCTCACTCCAGATTTCTGCATATTTTGTCCCTTGTGCATGGGGGGGGGGGGAGAGGGGTATCGAAAAGAAAAGGATTGCAATTAAATTGTGTACCATATTAAATTCATTTAGAAAACCGGGGTTTTTATTACTTTATATCGTTATTTACAAATGTCACTAATGATTAATGAGTGGAAATTCATTATTGATCTATAAGCATAGACCCAAAAATCTTTATTCATGCGTATTATTGCGCCATAGGCGAATCACAATTTGATATACCAACAGTATTGGCAGAAAAATCATACATTTTGTTCTCAAAATATTCTCTGGAACAAATGAACTCCAATTATGAGGCTCACCTTGGCTATTTCTGCATTAGAACTGACTGTGTGATTGACATAGATATTATGAATGAAAAAAAAATTGCTCAATCAAACGCATCTTCTCGGTAAATACTTTTTTCGTAAATGGCCAAAGTAATCGAAATGGTATCCTTCCACACAGATTTGAGTTGTGATAAGTAGGATTGACCTCGAATATGGGAATGAAGTAGTACGGACTGAGTCCGATAAATAATCGCCCCAGGTCTGTGTTCATACTAATTTACGATTTGTTGATCTGGTGTCACCTGTTCATTAAAATATGCAACTTTGCTGAATACAAATCGTGCGTGAACAAATCCGCGTTCAGTTTTGACACTTTCCGGTATTTGGTAACAACCATATGAAGTACGAAATTCAAAATTACCCTACCATACAGAGTTGTTTTGGATTTACAAGCCCTCAGATATAGGATTTGATCTGGAGATACTATGTACAAATCGATAAAAAGACTCTTCAACTAACAGTAGTTCAAGAAACGCAAGAAATACCGGAAAGTGTCTAAAATGTATGCCGATATGTTGCGAAAAAACTTTTCTGCAAACGATTCAACGATTTTATGAATAGCTCAGATCAGCCCCACGAATAACAGTCCGTCATAGAACTAGTACAAATTCCTGACCCCTGCTGTAACCAATGTTCTGTAAACAGAAACCTGAAGTGCTGCTATATTCAATGATACATTCATAGTATACCTGTGCAAAGACATTCGTTTTTGCATGTGGAGAGAGAGAGAGACAGAGACAGACAGACAGAAACAGAGACAGAGAGACCGAGAGACAGAGACAGAGACAAAGAATTATTGGGGTTTTCGTTAAAGACATTATTCAAAAGAACCAATCATCTTTTGAAACTTACTGATATCATTGTTAAAAAAAATAGTTCAGACCAATAGGGCTATATTTGTCTTGACGACAACAATTAAATATTTCTAAAGAGACGACCACTTTAGACGCAGACGTTTTGATGCAGTCTGGTGCTTGTGATTACGTTTGATCGTTATTGATCTCTTTCTGTCTTCTGTCATACATTATATATTTGTGGGGAATCGTCACAAATTATCTAGCCAAACTTTGCAGTTAGTGTGACAGATCTTTAGACATAGTAAAGAAACGGGGTTCTTCTAAGTGGTCCTAGAGAGAGGTAATTTTGCAAGTGGTAATGACCATCATATTTACGTGATGGGTAGACTGTTCACAAAAAACAAAAAACAAAAACAACACAAAAAAATCCACACCTTGAGAAACGTGATCGTTTTTGGATGCCTTTCTAATTTTAGCAAGTCAGAAATACCTTCATGAATTCAGATTTATCTAGGCAATGGTGACTGGATATATGAGGATCCGTTTTAATACTAAACATGCACTGAAACCCACTCTGAAAGCGAGTACGAAAGTCAATGTTTCGATTATGTGAAGAAACTGATAATCTATATTATGGTCTTCATTAACAATGAAACCCACAAACTTATACCTGACCATGGAGAAGGAACAAAAACACATTTCCCCTAACTCCAGGATTTGGTTAATGATGGCTACAGCTAAAATCATTGTCTCTATATAGCAGTGATGACTTTATGCTGTAGTGTAATTCTTGTAAAGGTTTGTAAATAGTATCGATGTACAAATCATCCAACGTATGAACTAACGAAATACATAAAGATCAAGGCTCGAAAGTATTATTACTTCCACAAGTTCTGGTAGAATCAGTAAGCTCCACTCTAAGACACTGATCAAACTTGAGCAGACTGTTGTGACCGATACAGAAAATAGCATCGTGCTAATAAACCATTTAAGAAGCTGTAAAAGAAAAGTAATGACCATATATATGATTTAAACAAGACGCTAACATCGTGTAGGAGGCAAGATTAACAGACTGGATATCGAAAAGAAATCCCTGTAGGAAACCGTTCAACAGCTGAAGCATAAATCCTTATTAAGTACAGCCTGTTTAAAAGACAAACATGTAAGTATAATATATTCTCTGAAAAGAAGGATGAATAGCTTCGATAATCTAATGAAACAGTTCGATAATGACGTTGAACACAAATACCAAAGCATATTTGACATGTCTAAAGCAAAATGTCAGCTGATGACTATATATGAATAGTCCGAGAAAGCAATGACTGTAAAGATAACATTTTCTCTTTAGAGCTTCAACAGGAAAAATACAGTTCAATGCAGGCTAAAGATAAACAGGAAAGTGATTGATCTACTGTAAATATTAGAGATAACATACAACAAAACCAAACCAAACAGTAGGGATCCAAACATGATGGTCACTTTTACCTCAGTAGGGATAACAGACACCAAAACCAAACATGATGGTCACTTGTACCTCAGTAGGGATAACAGACACCAAAACCAAGCATGATGGTCACTTATACCTCAGTAGGGATAAAGACACCAAAACCAAACATGATGGTCACTTGTACCTCAGTAGGGATAACAGACACCAAAACCAAACATGATGGTCACTTGTACCTCAGTAGAGATAACAGACACCAAAACCAAACATGATGGTCACTTGTACCTCAGTAGGGATAACAGACACCAAAACCAAGCATGATGGTCACTTGTACCTCAGTAGGGATAACAGACACCAAAACCAAACATGATGGTCACTTGTACCTCAGTAGGGATAACAGACACCAAAACCAAACATGATGGTCACTTGTACCTCAGTAGGGATAACAGACACCAAAACCAAACATGATGGTCACTTGTACCTCAGTAGGGATAACAGACACCAAAACCAAGCATGATGGTCACTTGTACCTTAACATATGAAACCAGCATAAATGATTCAACTCTAGCTAAAAGTGGACTCCCCTAACACATTATAGGAAATTTCTATGAAAATCATAAATTAACTACGTTTGATAATGGCAACACGTCAGTTAATTAATTAATAAAACTGATTATGTGTAGAGATAAAAAGACACCAACACCACTGGTTTTGTCCAAATTTAACTTGAGAGTCATCGCTCAACATTTGACGCGGAAAACACTTGTCCGAGGGCCAATTCCACAGTAACTTAATAAAGAAGAATATCACTTGTCAATCGATCGTGTCCGAGTTTTGGCTTCCGGTTTGATGAATAATTTCAACAAATTTCGAATGCCCCTACTGGTAGAGCGAAATCCCAACGGCACGAGTCCAGAAGGAAACGGTACAGCCCATGAGATCGACCCAGGGACGAAACGCCAACGGTACGTGCCCAGAAGGAAATGGTACAGCCCGGTTGATAGACACAGAGACGAAAACCCAAGAGTACGTGTCCAGAAGGAACGGCATAACCCAAAATATCGACACAGGGACGAAACGCCAAGAGTACGTGCCCCGAAGGAAATGGTACAGCCCAAGAGATCGACACATTGATAGAGTTTAATAAAACTTCGACACAAATCTTGATTACTTTTTCTTAGTAAAATGAAGTCTTACAATGCCATCGAATTAGCTTAATCCATATTGTGAAATCTCTAACCTCCCCTCTTTTTAGCTGTAAAATCTATCATACTTGCCTAAAGATAATTGTATTGCGAGGTTTAGTTAAGAACATGGTAAATGTGACAGATGGATATATCTACTGGAAGCATGACTGTGGAGCACATTTTGGATACTAAAAGCAACCTCAGCGATCTTACAGGTAAATTACTTCATACAGGTCTTTGGGTAGCAGTTTCATCACTTCTTAATCATTAGCAATGATGGAAAAAGTCTAGTTTTGTGTATGAAAGTCCACGTGTTGTTAATTGATTTATAACCATTTTCTCATATCTTCCATATTCTAAACTAACTGCATAGAATATTTTCAATTATAAAAGTGATCTGCTTTTGCTTCCAAAAGATTTGCATGGAACGTACATCCCATTTAAATCGTTTAACACGCTGTACAGTTTCCCTCTGTTACAAATCAAATGAAACTCTTCTTGAAGGTTGATGGCGTGCATTGTGTTAGTAACATTGGTTTAGCAGTCTCTGAGTTTCCTAAATTATTTTCTGAGGCAGATGATTTATCCCTCAAGCTAAATGCTATGCTTTTAAAAACGAACAAACGCTGTCACAAATCCAAAAAAAATAGCTTCATGCACTATTAATAGAACCGGTGAAAAACTTGATTTTAACAGCGAAGAATTGTCATTTAAACTGTCTGACAGGCACCTTAGGCAAATATGTTCTGATGTTAGTAAAAATACTTGAAGAATAAAAGGTGTTGCAACTAATATTAAAACTTCACTAACAAGCTTGAGTCTAATATGATTCAAGTCCTAAGGCTTTCTGGGAAATAATTAGCAATCGATTGAATGATAATGATGATGACGCTGACTTCCTTATTGATTCTTAAAACCCCAAAACAGTATTGTACACATTAGCGTTCTGCGAGTATAGGCAAACCTGCAAAAGTCAAATCTTTTCATGACACATTAAGACGTGTTCATGCCCAAAATTCTAATAAAAAGTTGGAGAAGTCAATACGCAAAAGAAATATCACAAGCCTGTGAAACACTACTAACAACAAAAATAGTAATCCCGATAATATGTTGATTTACATATTACAATATGTCCAATATTTCATTATCATTTTCAAAGAAGCTGAGAACATGATTTGAAGGTCATCTGATATCCATCTTTGAATCATGGATCATATCTTAGAGAATGATTTGAAGGTTATCTTATATCCAGCTTTGAATCACGTATCATATCCTAGAGCATCATTTGAAGGTTATCTGATATTAATCTTTGGATCATGGATCATATCCTAAGGCATGGTTTGAAGGTTATCTGATATCCATCTTTGGATCATGGATGATATCCCTGAGCGTGAGTTGCAGGTTATCTGATATCCATCTTTGAATCACGGATAGTATCCTAGAGTATATATAAATGTAGAAGTATTCTAGATCATAGCATATAAACGTATTGTTTATAACAATTGCCATTGAAATTATTGAATATTATTCAAAAAGGAAACAGGAAACGTTAGATAAGGAAATTCTTAAGTATGAATACGTGGGCTTTAAATATAATTGTAACACATATGACAACATTGTCCACCAGAAAGCCCTTGTAAGTAATCATCAACGTAAAGCTAACACAGTAATAAGAGCTGTGTTTGTATGTAGTGCCTACGAAATAAGCAATGCTGTAAAAAGTCTGAGATAGTACTTTGCATAATGAGCAATATTGGTGTAGTAATGAGTTATTCAAAGTCTGAAGAAAATATATCTGGTGGTATAGGAAATAATAAGCAAAGGAAGAATCTTCAACTAAAGCCTCAACGCAAATCTTTTATGATTGCGTCCTTAACTCCCAAGATTAGAGTAGCGAGCGAGGATATCTTTAAATGAATTTTATTAGCTTTATATTTATGTATCACAAGTAGGAGGATAGTCTATCAAGCGATTTAAGAATTTACAGAGGAAAAATATTGAACCAAAACATCAGCGCAAATTATCTACTGTATGTGACCTTGACCCAAAAGTAAAAGGAGCGACCAAGCATGCTGTAGAATTGTCGTAGCTTCATAATGACTCCTCCCAAGTATGATGAGAAAATATCAAAGGGATTTAGTAACTATTTGCAAATAAAAACAATAATCAAAACTATAAAATCTGATGATCACGCCAGCACGGGAAACGTGACTACTATTTATCGCTTCTCATTGGCCTAGGCTTGACAGAACACGTGTATGCCTGCTTTATGCATCTTTTCGTGATGACTCTGACTCTCTCATCCACCCAGCTTTATTTATCCAAATTAGTTCAGTCGGCCAAGGAGCAAAATTCATATAAATCTACAGTTTTAATATCAGCTTTAAGTTTTGCTTAAATCTCAGTTCATCTGACACAATTAGGACTGAATATATTCAGCTGACTCAGTTGAGACTGAATGTGTTCATCTGACTTAGATGAGACTGAATGTGTTCATCTGACTCAGCTGAGACTGAGTGTGATCAACTCAGTCAACACTGTGTCCATCTGACTCAGTTAAGACTGAATATGTTCATCTAAGACTGGGCGTGTTCATCTGATTCATTTAAGACTGGACGTGTTCATCTGACTCAGCTGAGACTGAGTGTGATCATCTCAGTCAACACTGTGTTCATCTGACTCAGTTAAGACTGAATATGTTCATCTAAGACTGGACGTGTTCATCTGATTCAGTTAATACTGGACGTGTTCATCTGACTCAGTTAAGATTGTGTTCATCTGACTAAGACTGAATGTGTTCATAATACTCAATTAAGATTAAACGTGTTAATCTGTCTCAGTTAAGTATGAATGTGTTCATCTGACTATGACTGAATGTGCTCATCTGACTAAGACTGAATGTGTTCATCTGACTCAATTAAGACTAAACGTGTTCATCTGACTAAAACTGATTGTGTTCATCTGACTCAGTTAAGACTGAATGTGTTCATCTGACTAGGTTAATACTGAATGTGTTCATCTGACTAGGTTAAGACTGAATGTGTTCATCAGTATAAACACCTCAATGAAGTTTTCTTCCGCAAACGGTAATTTTATGGAGGCCCTTAATTATTTGGGTCATAGAGGACACAAAATCATTCTTAAATCTAACCGGTATATTCAGCCATCTACCATGCGAAGTTCTAGTTTTATACGTGTATTTAACAATATTATGGAGCCAATACAATGTATAATCTTCAACGATTCTGAACATAATCATTCTTGATGGCGATGACAAATAAAGCTTTAACTCTCCTTGTAGCTTCTTTAAATCATTTGCCATAGGACGGTTGAACATATTACTGTGTAAGTGTATACTGGGAGTGAATAAGAACATATTACTGTGTAAGTGTATACTGGGAGTGAATAAGAACATATTACTGTGTAAGTGTATACTGGGAGTGAATAAGAACATATTACTGTGTAAGTGTATACTGGGAGTGAATAAGAACATATTACTGTGTAAGTGTATACTGGGAGTGAATAAGAACGCGTCAAAAACCTTGCTGCATGTGATGACGCGTGTTGATTTCCGCTCTATACACAGAAGCTATAATGTCCATGGTTATGTTTTTGGTACGCTGATGACCTCAGTGACAAGCTTGTAAAGGAAACATTACACGAAAATATGAGTAGGCATAAAAATAATGAAACTGCTAATTATCATGTATGTATGCATTCTATAATAACCTCAGCCTTGACAAGTTCATTTCTAGCCCTTCATATTGGCAATTGCCATATCTGAAAAATCACTCTACACACTATGGTGTCAAAAACATAACTGGACTGCAAAACTCAGAACCTTTACAAAAACTATCAATCTGAGAATTATCTTAATGCAGTTAACTATTATAGACAGATATGCAAGTTACAAACCGAAACAGGCAGATATATATACTGATGCAAAACACCAATAATTGACCTATTCTACCATACTATCTAACCCCAAAACATCAATAACTGACATGATATACCATACTCTCAAACCCCCAAACACCATCAATCGACATAGTCTACCATACTATCTAACCCCAAAACACCAATAATTGGCATAGTCTACCATACTATCTGACCCCAAAACACCAATAACTGGCATAGTCTACCATATTACTTAACCCCAAAACACAAATAATAGACACATTCTACGATACTATCTGACCCCCAAACATCAGTAAATGACATAGTCTACCATACTATCTGATCCAAAAACTCCAATATTTTTGACATATTCTACCATACTATCTGACCCCAAAACACTAATAATTTACACAATCTACCATACTAAATCTAATTTAAAAAATTGCCATAATGTACCATAATATCTTGCCCCAAAACTATTATTGACAAAGTCTACCATACTGTCTAACCTAATAAACCAATAATGTATATAGTCTACCATATTATCAAACCCCAAAACACAAATAATTGATACAGTATACCATACTATCTAACACAAAAACACCGATAATTGACAGAAGCTACCATACTAACTCCAAATTAAAAAAAATAATTGACACATTTTGCCACATTAACCCCAAAACAACAATAATTGACATAATCTACCATACTTTCTAACTCCAGATAAAATAAATAACTGACATAGTATACCACAGTATCTAACCCAAAAACACCAATAATTGACATGATCTACTATCTAACCCGAAAACACCATTAATTGGCATAGTCTACCATACTATCTAACCCCACAAAACACCAATGAATGACATAGTCAACCATACTATCTAACAGCGCAACACCAACAATTGACATAACCTACCATATTATCTAACCCCAAAACACAGATATTTGACATAATCTACGATACTGTTTAATCCCAAATCACCAATAGTGAACATGATCTACCATGCTATCTAACCCTAAAACACCAATAGTTAACATGGTCTGCCATGCTATCTAACCCCAAAACACCAATAGTTAACATGGTCTGCCATGCTATCTAACCCTAAAACACCAATAGTTAACATGGTCTGCCATGCTATCTAACCCCAAAACACCAATAGTTAACATGGTCTGCCATGCTATCTAACCCTAAAACACCAATAGTTAGCATGATCTACCATACTAAATCCAGATGAAAGAAAATAACTGATAAAGTTTACCTTATTTCCTAACCCAACAAACCAATAGTTAACATGATCTACCATACTAAATCCAGAAAGAAAAGAAAAAAAAAACTGATTAAGTCTACCTTATTTTCTAACCCAAAACCCAATAGTTAACATAATCTACCATACTATCTAACCCCAAAACACCAATAATTGAAATAGTCGACAACAACTGTAACGCACGAACTCTTCATGATGCATTTTTGCTGGATGGCCACGTGTTTTCAGCCATTTAATGCAAGTTCAATGCGACATCAATAATACCAAAACAAAATCTTCAACATCCCCAAAACAGCAAGAAAGTAAGGAATGAAATCTGCTAGATTGTTAGAACTAAGCTGTCATAGCATCTTCCTCAGATATCAGTAATTTGTTGGGGTGGGGTGGGGGCTAACTTTGCATTATCCTGCAAAGTTATACTGTGTTTGCAAGTCAATATACTGTATGAGATTCATAAAACGGACTCACTGGTACAACTTCTATGCCTTTTATAATAACAACGAGTTGTTTTCTCACACTTTTACCATTGTTTGTTTTTGTGACATGACTGTATTTGTATATTAACCTATTTCTTTTATTATTTCCCTCCACACGATAATTCGTAGCTAGATAGGTTGTGGTTCGGTAATGTCCTAATCATTACTTGTGGAGGTTGCTAAAGTTTTACTCCATGCTGATAATTGATATATTTAGCTGGTCTACAGGCTGTATCCATTAAAATATCATTAATATATTTAGTTGGTCTACAGGCTGTATCCATTAAAATATCACTAATATATTTAGTTGGTCTACAGGCTGTATCCATTGAAATATCACTAATATACTTAGTTGGTCTACAGGCTGTATCCATTGAAATATCACGCTGCATTTGGTCTAATGATAATCGTTTGTCTGCAATTGGTTTTTGTTTTAATTCCGCGTTGTTAGGACTTAGGAGTATATATGTATATGTGCAAGATATAACGATGATATAGCAATATATTTTAAGAGATTATTCATGGCTTCAGCCTGTTTTGCTGATACTGCCTAAGGCAACGATGTCTTACTTATAAACACTGTGGTAAACAAGGTCTTACTTGCAAGCACAGTGTTAAATAAGGACTTATTTACAAGCACTGTGGTAAGTCATGTCTTGCTTACAAGCACTGTGGTAAGCAAGGTCTTGCTTACAAGCACTGTGATAAGTGGGGTCGTGCTTACCAACACGGTGGTAAATAAGATCTTGCTTAAAGGACTATGGTAAATAAGGTCTTGCTTAAAGAACTATAGTAAATAAGATCTTGCTTACATGTACCGTACTAAACAAGGTCTTGCTTACAAACACAGTGGTACATAAGATCTTGCTTAAAGGACTATCGTAAATAAGGTCTTGCTTAAAGAACTATAGTAAATAAGATCTTGCTTACATGTACTGTGGTAAACAAGGTCTTGCTTACAAACACAGTGGTACATAAGATCTTGCTTAAAGGACTATGGTAAATAAGGTCTTGCTTAAAGAACTATAGTAAATAAGATCTTGCTTAAATGTACTATGGTAAACAAGGTCTTGCTTACAAACACAGTGGTACATAAGATCTTGCTTAAAGGACTATCGTAAATAAGATCTTGCAAAAAAGACTATGGCAAATATGATCTTGCTTAAAGGACAACGGTAAATAAGGTCTTGCAAAAAGGACTATGGCAAATAAGATCTTGCTTAAGGACTATGGCAAATAAGATCTTGCTTAAAGGACTATCGTAAATAAGATCTTGCAAAAAGGACTATGGTAAATATGATCTTGCTTAAAGGACTTATGGTAAATAAGGTCTTGCAAAAAGGACTATGGCAAATAAGATCTTGCTTAAAGGACTATGGTAAATATGATCTTGCTTAAAGGACTATGGTAAATATGATCTTGCTTAAAGGACTATGGTAAATAAGGTCTTGCAAAAGGACTATGGTAAATAAGATCTTGCTTAAAGGACTATGGTAAATATGATCTTGCTTAAAGGACTATGGTAAATATGATCTTGCTTAAAGGACTATGGTAAACAAGATCTTGCTTAAAGGACTATGGTAAATATGATCTTGCTTAAAGGACTATGGTAAATAAGGTCTTGCAAAAGGACTATGGTAAATAAGATCTTGCTTAAAGGACTATGGTAAATATGATCTTGCTTAAAGGACTATGGTAAATAAGGTCTTGCTTAAAGGACTATGGTAAATATGATCTTGCTTAAAGGACTATGGTAAATATGATCTTGCTTAAAGGACTATGGTAAATAAGGTCTTGTTAATAGGACTATGGTAAATAAGATCTTGCTTAAAGGACTATGGTAAATAAGGTCTTGCAAAAAGGACTATGGTAAATAAGATCTTGCTTAAAGGACTATGGTAAATATGATCTTGCTTAAAGGACTATGGTAAAAAAGGTCTTGCTTAAAGGACTATGGTAAATATGATCTTGCTTAAAGGACTATGGTAAATATGATCTTGCTTAAAGGACTATGGTAAATATGATCTTGCTTAAAGGACTATGGTAAATAAGGTCTTGCTTAAAGGACTATGGTAAATATGATCTTGCTTAAAGGACTATGGTAAATATGATCTTGCTTAAAGGACTATGGTAAATAAGGTCTTGTTAATAGGACTATGGTAAATAAGATCTTGCTTAAAGGACTATGGTAAATAAGGTCTTGCAAAAAGGACTATGGTAAATAAGATCTTGCTTAAAGGACTATGGTAAATATGATCTTGCTTAAAGGACTATGGTAAAAAAGGTCTTGCTTAAAGGACTATGGTAAATATGATCTTGCTTAAAGGACTATGGTAAATATGATCTTGCTTAAAGGACTATGGTAAATATGATCTTGCTTAAAGGACTATGGTAAATAAGGTCTTGTAAATAGGACTATGGTAAATAAGATCTTGCTTAAAGGACTAAAGTAAATAATGTCATGCAAAAAGGACTATGGTAAATAAGATCTTGCTTAAAGGACTATGGTAAATAAGATCTTGCTTAAAGGACTATGGTAAATAAGATCTTGCTTAAAGGACTATGGTAAATATGATCTTGCTTAAAGGACTATGGTAAATATGATCTTGCTTAAAGGACTATGGTAAATAAGGTCTTGTAAATAGGACTATGGTAAATAAGATCTTGCTTAAAGGACTATGGTAAATATGATCTTGCTTAAAGGACTATGGTAAATAAGGTCTTGCTTAAAGGACTATGGTAAATATGATCTTGCTTAAAGGACTATGGTAAATATGATCTTGCTTAAAGGACTATGGCAAATAAGGTCTTGTAAATAGGACTATGGTAAATAAGATCTTGCTTAAAGGACTAAAGTAAATAATGTCTTGCAAAAAGGACTATGGTAAATAAGATCTTGCTTAAAGGACTATGGTAAATAATGTCTTGCAAAAAGGACTATGGTAAATATAATCTTGCTTAAAGAACTATGGTAAATAAGGTCTTGCAAAAAGAACTATGGTAAATAAGATCTTGCTTAAAGGACTATGGTAAATAATGTCTTGCAAAAAGGACTATGGTAAATATGATCTTGCTTAAAGGACTATGGTAAATAAGGTCTTGCAAAAAGAACTATGGTAAAGAAGATCTTGAACAAGAGACATTATCTGCACAATATTTTGTTGTTTTTATTTTGCAACGAAAAACATCAGATATACACTTGAATCTCCAATAATGGTCAAGCTGGCCACTCACTCGTTCTCATTATCTAATCTAACTTGTTATTTACTTTATGCTTCTTTTACATACAGCGACAACAAAAAGCCAAACATTTTAATCCCCTTAGCAGGTTAAGAAACATCGAAGTATGCATTACAATTATGCTTCGTATATCGCCCTTGAGCTCATTTTACTCGTGATTAGAATGAAACTAAAAGAAAACAAAATTAGTGATGCTTTACAAATAATAATATACACAGCGAGTACCCTGCCACAAAAATGCACTGCACTTCGTACAATATGTATGTTGTCGATGAAATGCATACTTATCAATATTGTTTCTGTTACGAGCTCTAGTTGTTCTGAAAAGCATTTATGATAACAATTGAGGAGTTCCGAATCTTTTTACAACCACACTAGGCTACCCCATAGCCTGAACCGAACGAATCTCAATAGCGAAAATGCAAACACTGAAAGGAGCCCTAATATTGTGAAGTGTAAAAGTGGAAACGACAGAGGGGAAGAGATACAGTTTACGACGGGCATTGGTTTATCTAAAACCACATAGCAGCCACCCCACCCCACCAGACTCCCATCCCATCGTCTGCAATGCAAACGATTCGGTATGGAGGAAAATAAATCAGCAAAATAAATACAAGAATCACTCGAAGGGACTGAAGCTCTGCTGGGATTTCCCGGAATTAAAGACAAAACCATTTCTTCCTTTTAAATGTCGAGTGCTGAAATCAGTTCTGATATTCTACAACAGTAACAAGATTTTCAAATTAGTTGTTGTGGTACACCTACTGAATTTCAGCTTAGCACCATTTTCATTTAGGACAAAGTGGACATCATTAGTCTTTCGGTGAAAACCCCATTTCATAATGTTCATCCATTCAGTGACGGTGGTGACAACACGATTTTTTAAGGCAGTTGTCATGGTAGTCATAGTGGATGTACGACAGGTACTATTTTCATTTAGTACCAACTAAGTATCACGAAGTCTATTGCTGAAAACCACATTTTGATAAATCCATCCATTTGGAGCGAAGTAGAGATAACAATATTTTCAAGATATGATTTCTGTTCATAAGCAGCAATACCAACATTTTCAAGATGGCTGCTGTGGCGGCCATGCTCGACGTTAGATAGACACAATTCTCACTTGAGACCAAATGGCCATTATAAGAAGTATTCTAGTCAAAACCCTACCTGAAATTGACTTTCAGTCCATGTAGACTTGTTACACTATGATTTTTGTAAAGACTCTAGCCATGGTCACCATAGTGTATGTACGATTGGTATCTTTCTGTTAAGAAATAGCTAGGCATCATAAAACGTAATTTAGTGAAAACCACATTCTGATACGACAATCCATTCAGAAGTAATAGGATAAAGTGAATTTCAAGACGGCTACCGTTGCGGTCAAATCTGGATACCATATCAGTACCATTTTCATTTAGGTCCAACTACACATCATGATAAATCTCTTAATGAAAACTCAATGCTGATATGACAATCCACTCAGGCGGAGTAGCGATAACAAGATTTTCTAATAGCCATTTTGGCGGCCATAGTGGCTGTTAGATCAGTACCTCTTTCATTTAGGACTAAATAGACATAATAAAAGTCGTTTAGTGAAAACCCCATGTTGATATGACCATCCATTCAGTAGGAGTAGCGACAACAAGATTTTCAAGATGTCTGCAATTGCAACCATATTATACATCATCTTTGACCAATTATACATTATAAAAAGTCTTTCAGCGAAAACCTTATGTTGATATGACCATCCATTCAGGAGGAGTAGCAATATCAAAATTTTCAAGTTATCCGACGTAAAGGACATAATGGATGTCCGAGCAGCACTATTTTCATTTAGGACGAACTAAACCATGGGATGAAAGCGTCTGCAAAGCTTCAGGCCAATCCTCCCAGTAGTTTATGCGGAGTAGCGGTACCAAAGTTGTGCTAACGGACGGATGGAAGAAAGACAACAAACAATCACATTAGCTCCTCTGACCTATGACCAATATAGAGGTAAAATCCACGAAAAAATGCAAGTTATTATCAATTAAATTTCACGATAAGCATGCTAATCATTAACACGTTTGAAAATAAAGCTGTCTCTTACACCATCTCATTCGTTTAGTTGGTAAACTTGACTAGTTATTTCCTATTGAAAGGATGACATTTATACTGCTTTGCTTTTGAGCTGTGCTTCATTCAAACATCCTGTTTCAGAAAATAGTATAAAGGATTCGTTTGATGTGACGTATTTCGTACGGAATCACTGTACTAAAAATTATCAAATACATTATACTCATCTTGAAATAATGCATTTTGCCTCCAGCATACACTCGTGTGACGATGCAAGAAAGTTACAGCTAATATAAACAACCCTATGAAATCGAGGAGACTGAAATCCAGTCTTGGGAACCATAAAATGCTGGTAAGGTAGATAGAGCACCCGCTAAGAATTGCTAAGATTTGTTTGCCATCTATTATGAGATTATGATATGAAAACAAAGTTGTCATCGTATAATGGCCGTTGGCATGAGATGGGGTGGGGGTGGGGGTCTTTGAAAACTCGTAACAGATTTCTACATAGGTTTAATCATGGTTTTTTCATACTAAAGAACACTTCTGGTTGTTAATCAGGATGCGTAGAATCATAGCATAAACTTCTATATGTTTAAAGATTGTTCACACCCAGTGTAAAGACGGTAATTGAATTGAAAATCTCAAGGCATCTATTAGCACATATTCAGTCTCTCAGAAATGTACAATTGAAACGAAAAGACTTGAATACCCAAAGTCTACAAAACCATTTTTTAATTAGCTAGACTTGAAGTCTGTATTTAATTCCAGTAATGAAGGTCAATGGCCCCCAAATGAACCTCATTAGCGCAAAATCGCAAGTGAATTAGTCTCATCCACTATAAGGACCGGCTTTCCTTTTCCCTTGATAGTCCACTGATAAGTGTCTTCCAATAATACAGTTGACCCAGAAATAGATAATGCATATTATGGCACAGAAGCTCATTTGAAGTGGAGTATGCTCTAGCCGTGCATTCCTTTATCTTAGTCTATCATCCCATAGATCCACTGGAATAATTATTTTACCCAAGATGAACCACGTGCCAGTATGAAGAACAATATTTCAATATCAGCCTCAGGAATTTTCCATAACGTGACTTCCCGTACAGTATGTTTAACTATGAAAACCAAAATGTTTTAAGTTTCTTTTGAGGCAATCGATTATATTAACTTCATAAACATCTGTAATAAAATATTTTAAAAAAAATAAAAATAAAAAAATAAAAAATATGGCCTAGAAAGCATCGATACCAACTATTCGAATGGCCGTAAAATGTCATTATTAATTACATTATTCCTCTTCTATCTTGGATAATTTTACAGAGAAAAAAAAGGCAAGTTATGTGAAAAGACAAGTATTCACTCAATAAGCTATGATTCTAATAACAAGCGTTTGTAATTTTCATATTAAAGGAAGAATCGCCTGAAACAGCAATTTCACACAGTATAAATTTTACAAGATTCTCACTTAAATTGTTCATATCATATCAGTTCAGGAGTAAAATATAAATATATGTAACTTTACCATATTACTTCGGGAGTTTTTTAGTTTAATTACGGTTATCACTAATGAATGCCGCCTTTATTGAAAGTGAAACAGATGTGAGGGAATTGGTAAATGGCTTCAAAGGGTTAGGAATATCGTCGTAAATACAATAATTTGGTCTCAGGAGATATGAAGACTTTGAAGATGCATGGTAACTTTAAATTTAACTGATTCAACATAACGTATAATTTCTTGTTAAGTAATCTTCATAACATATCGATCAAATGCTTTCAATACATACTTAAAATTTAAAATGACAAAATGTATTGGTTGTTCTCAAACGATCGTCATTTCAAGTTTAACAGACTGTTTCAAAGTGGACCAAAACATTTGCAGAGCAGATGTTTGCTACTGCAAGCGATGGGCAGTGCAATGGAGGCAAGTTTCTTCCTTCATGCGAAACAAGATTGCCTGTTTGTGATGACATTTGGCTCAGCTTTAAGAAAGAATGTCGAAGCAATCAATCGGAATATTTTGGGTCGCTTGCCGTGGTGTTGATGGCAGATGTTTCGGGAGAAAGCTTTGTGAAGAGTGCATAGTCATCCAAGCATAGACTCATATACACCCAGATGGAGACCGAAATGAATCCAAACGGGGGTCAAATTGACTTAGATCTACTCAGATGGAGACCCTAATTGACCCCAAAAGGAGGAACAACTTGACCCAAATGGATACTCCAAGTCAAATGGAATGCAATGGACTCTAACGGAGACCTAAATGGACCAAAATGGAAACCCCCAAAGCCCATACTATAAAAGATCTTGCCGCAAAGGATGGATCAGTAACTCGTTCATATGATGTGCAGGCACAGCATACCTATGCAGATAAGGTGCTAAAAGGAGCTGATCCCAAAGGATCGATCAGTAGCTAGTTCATGTTATATGCAGGAATCCCAAAGGATCAATCAGTAGTTCTTTCATAATGGCATGACATATGGCCGTCTGGCGATAAACTTAAGCCTAATGCATGTGAGTCTGGAACTCAATTTTGTATTAATTAAGTGGAAACTTTAATACAAACAAAAAATCACTCGGACACCATTCAGTGTAACATTACATATAGATCACGACCATGTGTCATAAAGACCCTTTAATGTGGTCCAGTGAATGCTCTATTTTTTAATAGCTGGACATAAAATAACACCAAATCTCAGATGTTGAAATCATCACATCTGGAAACTACCCGAACAAGTCAAAATATTTCAACAAAATTTTTTTTATTCACTGCACAGGAGATGTAATTATACCAGTATATGGTTGCATTTTTGTTCACATGTAAGAAAACAAGAAATTGTAGCGGGCATCATGATGCCACCTTAAATAAATCTAAGTAGTTCTTAAATATTCATCCATCAAACAAATATAACATGTCCCTGACACTCATCTGTACTAAAGACTTGCCCCTCCCCCTTTTTTCTACGCATTGCCCTCATCCCACCCCACCTTTTTTTCTTTTTCTTCTATGCATCTGCATTCTTTAGACTGTACTGTTGGACTCGCGGTACAAATTCAGCTCCCACAGTAAACGTATGGAAACACCGTAATATTAAAATTTTAGTAACTTTAAATTCTGGATGATCATGATAAAACTTATATTTATCATTATAGACCCATTCTTGGGGTAAGCATGTGTGTGAAGAAAGCCAAAATCCCACAGCATTTTGTTACATGTGTTTATAACATGTGTTTTCGCTACCGCTCCAAATAATCAGTCGCTAATTTCAGTAATGCGTTTTCCAAATTCAAGTCTGTAAAACTGAAATTCCATCAATAAAACATTGTCTCTGTGGGGATTTTTTTTAATACTTATAACTAGGATAAGCTCTCCAAAGATTCTCTTTTATAAAAGTTGACTATCATCAACAGCCTATCCTGGCCAGCCGAACCCATATATACACTACCTTCATCCATTTCTAGACGGGTTCCATTCTTCCATATCATTAATACCGTGCGTCCTGTACTGTTTCTGCTAAACGAAGCATGGGAACCATTGCTAAAATGTTGCGTGTATGATAAGAATGCAACATTCGAGTCACTTTTTTATACTGCGCATATCAACCACATTAAGGACTCCAATGTTTATAATGGTTTGAAGCCTAATAACATTAAACAATTCAAGAGAGCAGTTGCTGTATAAACCTTCTGAATATCCCCCATCCAAAAACAACAAACAACAAACCAACAAAGACTGCTCATTCTTAAGCACCTCCTCTCAAGTCATTACTGGTGAAATTGTTATTTGACGATGCACTAGGTAAATATACGCCTTCATAATAATTTTAAGTTTAATAAATTGTGATTATTTGCTATTAACGTTTGTTTTCTCTTTACCAGTGCAGAAGAAGGTCACTGTTTGACATGGTATCATAAATACAAGGCAATCAAGCGTAGGTGACAGTAATTGTGGGTACTTTTATGCAAGATATTATGCATACGACTTCTATTAGATTATTAGGTTGCCATTTCAACCAATGTTAATTGGTACAAGTACTGAACTGATGAAATTATAATATTGTACCACTTTTCCCCACAATTCCTTGCATACAATTACGCATCATAATTGTATAAATAGCGTTCTTTCGGCGCGTTACCATCTTCTGGTACAAATCATAATTATTGCTGAAAATGAAGCTCATTTTCCGCTTCAAAATAACAGTGCTCGTGATTCATCTAGGTTTGTAGTTATAATTGTTGATTTGATAAATATAAATTTTTCAGAAAACTGGAATGGTATGTATACAACTTTCATGGAACTAGCAGCGTTGCATTCGTTGTAGAAAGTCCATCATATATATATATATATATATATATATATATATATATATATATATATATATATATATATATATATATATATATATATATATATATATATATATATATCGGAGCTGTACGTACGTAAAGATAATTTGGTTGGAGCTTGTTGGATTTTTCTGCAATTTCAATAAGGTACTTACTTAGCTCAGACTGAATCTTGGTCATGAAGCCGTTAATTGTGCCTTCGAAAAATATATCAAGCAGCTTTGTGTCAAAGACTAAGAGTACGCTCGATTATAAGACTGTTGGAGAAGAGATTACTCACCGTTGTTAAATACTGTCATTTTAAATGTGTAGGTAACATCTGGATTTGTCCATATCAATAACTTTAAATTGATCGAATGCGCCTTAATAAAATGACTGCGCTTAAAATTAATCCATTTATCGCTCTCTGAACACATTTAAATAATTTTTCACCGTGTTCGAAAAATTTAGTCGAGTAAAAAAAATACACAGACGTACTGCTTATGTGGAGTTATGAAATATAAATTAATTATGCTGCAATACTTTTAACAATTCTCTGATGACCTCTGGAACATGTGTTTTCTGTGCATCAAACTACACTCTCAACTTAATCTATGCTTTATGTACATTAAACTGAAGCACTCTCAGTCTAATCTTTGCTTTGTGTACAATAACCTGAACACTCTTAATCTAATCTAAATAAATTCAAATTGAAAAATTTAGTAGGGTCACTGCTTATCGGTAATTGTACAAACTTATAACATCTTTACCGCTGATAAGATGTTTACTATATTGCGAATTAATTGAACAGAAGTATATTTTTTCTATAATAACCACATCAGACTCACAGATGGTTTTATTTTAATGACGTAAACAATATTTGTAATATATCCATCAAATACGTCAACCTTCTTGGCCACCAGAAAAGCATGAAATTCCTTGTGTATTCCATGTAATACATTAAACAGGTAAACTGATCATACAAATAGGCAGCGAATATACGAGAATACGTACTTCTACTGATTTAATTTAGTTTTGATGTTATCAGAATCAGTATTATCCATTCAAAAATTTAAACTTGGTCTTGTGATTTATATTTTGTGGGAAGAATGATTTTTCGTACAAGAAAAGCAAATGGCTGCAGTATCTTTATATATATATCAGAGTATCAAATGAGGTCACAACATGTGGACCGCGACCACACTACAGCATGTGATCCTCTGCCACAATACAGCACGGGAACCACATCCACACTTCAGTACGGGGATCACAGTCATACTACAGTATGGGATCTACATCCATTATACAGTATGGGTGCCACAGCCACATTACAGTATGGGGACCACATCATCACTACAGGATTGGTATGACATCTATACTACAGTATGTGGACGACAGCCACCCTATTGTATGAGCATCCACAAACACGTTACAGTGCTAATCTTTCTTTGGAACATGTAGGTCTAATCAGAATGAATGGATCGTATCTTTGAGCGTTGAATGTCAGGATTCGGTCTGATAAAAGCTTTACTTGCAGGCTGGAAAGATTCAGTTTTCAGACAGTCCTCAGACATGCTGTCCATCAGAGTAACGCCAGAAGTAACAAGAAAATGGGCATTGCCACGAAATGTGCAAAAAGTTACCGCTTTCCATTAGTAAGTGTGTGGGTGACTGACACCCATTGGATGACTGCATTTATGTACACCTTATCGATATTCAAAAAGGCCCTTCATCTGTTTGGTTCTCATAATAAATTGTACTAATTAATACGTTCATAATTCTGGTGAACTGTACCATTTGATGTGAATGTTACTGACTTGTGAGTTGAAGTAGCGGCTGTATACAGCACCAGAGGTAGGACCGCTTTGTAGTGATACTTATCCAATATCCATCTGACCCAAAGTCCATCCGGCCGAAGTGTTATATATTGCGGTTGGGGTGCAAGCATAGGCACATGGACAGTCCCCTCAATAGTATATCTTAAGAACCCAATCGACCCCCGTTAACGACTGCGATAGTTCAGCCCACCTAATGGCGTGGATGCCAAGATGCATGTACGTAGGGCCATCTCAAATACGGGGCTTTGGGTCATGTAATGTCTCTGCGCATATGTAAGGATGGGTTTGCATGTCAGTTCCAATCACCAAGTCTACACTGATCAATCAGAATACAAGTTCGGTAAGCAGTTAGCATATTCAACTGGGTTTTGACCAAGGCAACACTGCGGCCATGTTACTTCCATCGGTTACTTTTTGAAAATAATGTCTTTGTGGAATAAACCCTGTGTGCTGATAATTGTATTATCCATGTTTTAACTACGTCATATTAATATGTACTTAATTTTTGCACTGTCCCTGATCGATTGAAAAATATATAGTTCAGCATTAATTTGTATGTCTGCCATAACATGGATGCTCTATGACTAGGTAATGGTCTAGCAAACGTAAAGCGGTGAATGAACTGCTTGATGTTATCCTTGTAGTTTGTGCTTTGAATGTGCTTTCTTGTTAGCACCCGTGTTGTCTTTCGTTTATTAAAGAAATTGCATCATTTAACATAAAATAAAATGCTGGTATATGCATCGTTATAGTTTGTATTTTTACTTAGACCTAAGAATGTAGGTTTGTGTTTCAATGACTAAGTGATTAGTATCTTCTCACCTTCAACCACGAGATTTATTTGCAGTTTTGTTTCATATCAGTCTCGCGGTTTTGAAAATATGTATTTCCATTTTATACACAGAGATCCAGATCAATTGTTCAAAAATAAGTCCTCCGTGGAATGTACAAAATTATGCAAAGCAAACCAAATTAACAATGCTAATGGATGTTTTGACATGCGCCAGAGTTTTCTGACGTTCCTTGCCGCAACATATCAAATCGATTTGGGACTGCAACATTATTAAATGTACGCGGGAACAGTCAAGTAGTTGAAAACTGTAATTCTACAAGACTCGTGTATCGACGTGTGTGTTCCGGACACCAACATGGAAACCGGTCAAATTCTTGAATAGGGACTTTAATTGAGGTTTTATGTAATGGGATTTGGAACGAAGTCACATGGGGTGATAAATTATGCATCAAAGGGCGACTGGCAGCGCATTACATCGATTAATGCAATAAATTCATCCATAGTACAAATTAAACACATTGTTGCCATTTGCTTCGAGAAGGGACGAACCTACTGAGACGGCAAATGAATGTAGCGGTATGAAGTATACAAGAAGACGTATAAAAAAGAGCAATGATTGGTAGATATTGCTTCAGTTGATTTAATCAATAAAGCACGCAGGGGACTCATTACATGCGGTTAATAAAATCAATTGAAACCGTTCTGAAAAAACATCAATTTCAAATAAGAATTAGTTGAAGCGCATGCATCAGGCGTAAATATAAATAAATTACGGGAATGGTACACGAACAAAATTAAGCCTGGTTGACTGTATATCAAAAAGTTTGAATATTGTAATACATGGCCATATATGTATGGGTCGTGTGAGCCACGTGCACAACCGTAAATCTATATAAAATGCAAATCGTTCGATTTCACTCTTCAGCAGTCTCTCAAATAGCTACATCACATAAGAAATGAAGGCTTCCTACACATTGCTCGGAAGTTAAACACTACAGTTGGGGACATGTATATCGTTAAAGAACAATGCTAAACAAATCAGAGCATATAGCATTGTTGTTATTAGTAATCTGTTAATTATTTCTTAAGATTTATGTATGACAGGAACGTGTCTTCGGTCCGCAGCAAATAACTATGACTAGACACCGACCATTGGCTGACTGTGCTTACGGGTAAAGTGCAAGCTAGCTGTACTAAATTTAATCAAGGATGCTTATCGTCACTAAATACATGAGCAATCAATGCACGTGAACATTGTTACATGTCTAAAGAAACATTGAGGAAGTGGGAGAACACTTTAAAACTAGTACTCTTGGAATCATAAACCGAAAATCAATGGACAAAAAAAGCTGAATCGTTGACGCTGTTTATCTATAAAAATGCAAATTGGTATTTTGAAAATGTTATGTTCTTATTAAATATATATGTAATGCCATTTGGATTAATTGTAAATGCAGAGAAAACATGGATCTATATGATAATCATTTGATTAAGTACAATTCCTTCAGATCAAATGAAAATAGAATGATTTAGATGATGAAGAAGAATGAAAACAAAAAGTTATGTCCAACGTATAAATTACACAACAATAGATCAAGCGGGCAAATTGCATGATTTAAGGAAAGGAAATCCACATATGATTTGAAATCGTTGTGAAAGTGCGAAACCTTTCAATAATTATTCGAATGATTGCTGTGAACTTGTTTTAAACATTTTAAGAAACTCATAACGGACTTGCCAGAAAAAAATATGTTCCCATCATTAAGTAGTGGTCAAAATTCATAACAAGAAATTTTATTCTTCGAAACATATGCCAATTAATGCATACCGATTGCGAACGAAGGAATTATAAAACTGGATTTCAAATGTTCTAAAGATACTCAGGGTTTGGAGAAGTTTGGTATTAGCCTAGTTTAGTCCTTATATCTACCTTTTTTTATTCCTTTTTAACCAAAGACTAAGCCTAGTTTAGTCCTTATATCTACCTTTTTATTGCTTTTTAACCAAAGACTTAGCCTAGTTTAGTCCTTATATCTACCTTTTTATTGCTTTTTAACCAAAGACTAAGAGACACGTTTCATTCTGAATGGATTTCATCAGTTGCTTCGAAAACGTCACATATGCATAAAGACTTAAAGATATTTTCGAAACCGCGTTCTGTCTTAGAATAATTATTGCCAGATACAGGCAGGTTTAAAGTAAATTAGGGATTTTATCACACCCATTAATTATCAAGACTAGACACGTAGGAAACGAACGGTACGAAGGAAATGTGGAACTTTGTTTAAATAATGCGGTCGAAGATGAATGCCATTTTTCTTAAAATGTCCTCTATACTTTTCAATTAGAAAATCTTATATTGATCCTTATTATTGGCAGAAAGTGAATGTGTACAAACTACTACACATAATGAAATTATAAATCTCTCTCTGATTTATGTGTACACAGATTTATATCGCCATTACTCAATCATCTATTCATTCATTAATGCTACGATGTATTATATATGAATTATGCATTGTATTATGTTCGTATTATATATGAATTATGCATTGTATTATGTTCGTTTTGCATATGTCATATCAATAATGCTCTGCTATCTTCTGTATTTTCAAGGATAAGATTCACTTTATTGTCTGTATATGTCCGAACAGCCATAAATTTGGATTAAAAAGAAAGTTGAAACCGTCCATAGACTAAGATCAGTCCGGAGTATGAGGTTCATGACAAATCTTTTTCGTGACCATCAGAAAGGCCCCAAAGCATGTATAATAACAACTGCAATTGCAACTAAAGGTTAGTATTTTTCAGCAATAAATGTTAACTCATCAAGCGTTTGTGCCCATTGTGCTTCCGGAAGGGATGAATGCAAAGAATCATTTGCAACTCTGCGACACAATGTTGGAAGAAGTGCTGAAATCCAGATTATCTTCCAGCCAGGATTAGAAAATATTTATTCTCTCGTGGCCAGACCAAGAAAATGTTATCGTCCTCCCTATGTCTATAAGTTTTATAAGTGAATTATCAACGGTCATGGCAGATTACGTTTCTAAATCTGTATGAGAAAGAAGCATTTGCTTTGAAATTTAGCCTGCAACTCTGAGATCCATGTATGTGTCAGTTTCCCCGATTAGGGCTCATAATATATATGTATACTGAATTCATAACGTGCAAAAAGTCTAAAATGAATACACGTGGACTTGTCGATGTGCAAAAAGTCTAAAATGAATACACGTGGACTTGTCGATGTGGAAAAAAACCTTAAATGAATACACGTGGACTTGTCGATGTGGAAAAAAACCTTAAATGAATAAACATGGACTTGTCGATGTGCAAAAAGTCTAAAATGAATACACGTGGACTTGTCGATGTGCAAAAAGTCTAAAATGAATACACGTGGACTTGTCGATGTGGAAAAAAACCTTAAATGAATACACGTGGACTTGTCGATGTGGAAAAAACCTTAAATGAATAAACATGGACTTGTCGATGTGCAAAAAGTCTAAAATGAATACACGTGGACTTGTCGATGTGCAAAAAGTCTAAAATGAATACACGTGGACTTGTCGATGTGGAAAAAAACCTTAAATGAATACACGTGGACTTGTCGATGTGGAAAAAAACCTTAAATGAATAAACATGGACTTGTCGATGTGGGAAAAAAAACTTCAATGGATACACATGGACTTGTCGATGTGGAAAAAAACTTAAATGAATACACATTGACTTGTCGATTGCAACTGCAAAGTACACGAGTTATGGTTCCTACAGTGTCTTAGATCCGACTAAACTTTAACAGGGCTTACAAGACGTTTAATACTGATTTTAACTAAATTGTTTTCCATGTTGCAAGATCAAGGTGTATCTACTCCATTATAAAATACCTTGCGCTAAACAATTATATTAAGTACAATACTTTATAGTAGACACGAACTACATCAATCATCGCATTTTTAACATTTTCATTGATCATTTTTGAGTGTCGTTCATTGTATAAAGGAGTTTGGTTACTCTTTTATCTAACTAGATAAAGAACATAACTCCGACTACGGCTCTGTAAAAGGATCCTTTCCAAAGACAATATTATATATATATATCAAGAAAGAAAAAAATGTAATTGTACTGATTGGACAGCAAACATTAAGAAATTACACCTACTGCGTATGGTTTATATGATGTCCCCCCCCCCACCATCCTCTCCATTGATCCCGAAGGTTCAAATTCATGGATGTCTACAAGCATTTGTCTGCGTGCAAAGAAAGCAACATCTAAAGGAAAATACATTAGTCTCATAGCAAATGCGTGGCAAGCACGGATTTTCGAGTTATCGCTGCCTTTGACGGCTCAGAATGACATTAAATATCTATGGTCAGGAACTGGATATTGGCTTTGAGCGACTTGGCGCATCTTGTTTGCTTCAAATAAAGTAGAAACTGTACTTAATTGTATTGGCGTTATTAAGTGATATATTTTCCATTCAGTGTTAGATGTGAAAAAATGCCAGTATCTCTATTAAAAAGTCTCAGAATTATGTGCGTGTCACAGCTCCATCCAAAATGCACGGTTCCTAAAAAGCACGTATGCGTTAAATGTTTGACCGCATGGTGAAGTCGTCTGCTTTAAATGTTCGCCCACCAGAGAGGGCGTTGACTTACCGAAGAGTGATGCGATTTGGATTTTTAACGCAGCTTTAATAATTTTTCAGTCATATCGCTACGATGTCTGCATTGTGTCTATCAATGGGGCATCATGCCGCAGAAATGTAGCATGATGTCCCACCCAGTCACATTATCCTGACACCAGGCCGACTAGTCCTAACACTAACCTCTTAATGCTGAACACAAAGCAATGTAGCTACTAGTACCATTTTTTTAAAAATTCTTTGGTATGACTCGGCAGGGGACTTACCGAAGAGAATAAAGAAAAGAAAAATTGTTAAAAATGAATGGGTTAGGGCAGTGATTTAAACCGTATTAATCAAAGGAAAAGCTGTGTAATACTATTTTATATACGTATTTAATTCTGTAGTGTTCTATGCGATCAAATCAAACTGTTGATGCAGATTAGTTCGAGTATACAACAATAGCTTCTATAAAATAGCAAAAAATATTACACACTGTTGTGAAACGTATAATGATTTTACTATGTACATATGTAGGAGGCGCCGTAGCGGAAAATGCGAACGATGCAGTTGAAATTGTAATGTCATATATCGAAAACTCAAATTTCACGTGTTGAATCAAATTGCGTATCCTTAAAGTTCCATCGCCTAGGTCGAGATTTTAGATTTTATATGTTGAATTGTGCAGCGGTGGTTGAAATTTCAATGGTCCATGTCTAGAATTCTAAGTTCACATGTCGAATTTAACTGTTTGTGTTGAAAGTTCCATTTGATACATCGAGTATTAAGACTTCAGCTGTTGAATTACACAGCGCTGGTTGAAACTTGGATATCAAATTTTGATTTATTAAGGATTTATCTAAGCTGGTCCGATGAGAACACTGCAGTTGTAATTTCAATGTCGTATGTCGAGAAATCATATTTCACATGTTGAATCAAACTGTTTTTCCTTTAAATTCCGTTGTCTGGGTCGAGATTTTAAATTGTATCTGTTGAATTGACAGCGGTGGTTGGACGTTTTATTTCATCTGTCGAGTATTTAGATTTCTTTTGATGAACTACACAGCGTCGATTGAAACTTCGATGTCCATTGTCAATTTTGTTTTATATTTCAGCTGTTGAAGTGTACAGCGGTGATGGACATATTAACGCTGCACATATTGAATCCATTCATTGTGCTGAAAGCTCCATTTATTATGTCGAGTCTTTAGATTGTATCTGCTGAATTACACAGCGGTCGTTGGACGTTTTAGTTTGCTTTCTCAGATTTGCTATTTTTATACAGTGAAATACTTGTTGGTCTTAATAGTTACATTACACGATGAGAATATTTACTGTATCAATTCAAAATAATACAGAGTGTACAAATATGAGGCCCCATTACATTGTATGCATTTACATTTTGAAACGCATCATTCATTGTTCAAGAAATACTAGGAACGTCTTCGTTTGAGGTTGCTCTCGCTAAAAGAACCGCGTTATTTTTAGATATGGAAGATTCCCGTTGACTGATTTTGATGAGCGACAATACAATGAAATATATACATAGATTAGTTATCTTACTAATCTTTATAGAAGAAGCTGTAACCAATGGGCTGCATGACTACATTTTAAGGATATATAGTGAATGACATTCTTACGTTTTGCTTTATTATACCTATCCAAAAGTATGGCCCTTTTAGGCGTCACTCATTATTTTCTTTTAATTTTTATATTAGTCAGGTGTATGGAACATTAAATTTGTGCATAAAATCCGCCCCTTGCAGACACAGATAGTTCCCGAATGACATCATCAACAGCCATGTGTGTGGTAAGCTGGCAGATTTACCGTTGAGTTTATATGTTGTTTAGAAGTTGAAATAAATTCATTGAATCTGACGATACTGTTACAAAACATACGCATATAAATAGAACGCAAATCAGTCTTTCTGTTATTATCTATCTAATATGTTAAAGCTTGACTCCATAAGTTGATCTTGCTTCAGTTTCGGCCTGTTCAAAATTGTCAGCTTGTTGGTCGCACATAGGAGAAACTGCCAGGTTCACTTTCTATCGTCCAGGTACAATTGGCAGAATATCGTCTGCTAGTGACCTTATCGGGTACAATTGGCAGAATATCGTCTGCTAGTGACCTTATCGGGTACAATTGGCAGAATATCGTCTGCTAGTGACCTTATCGGGTACAATTGGCAGAATATCGTCTGCTAGTGACCTTATCGGGTACAATTGGCAGAATATCGTCTGCTAGTGACCTTATCGGGTACAATTGGCAGAATATCGTCTGCTAGTGACCTTATCGGGTAGCATCTGTACTCTATAGGAATGTAATACTAGGTTATAAACAAGGGAAATAACTTGCAGACATCTGACCTTTAGCTAATTACATTTATATGAATGAGTTTACAGTGAATCAATGTCTTAGCAGAGAGAAATGCGGATGGGGAGTGTCACTCAAAAGAATACAAATTTTTTTTAAATTAAAATATTTTATAACTTTATTGACATTGACAAATATTCGAATTCTATCCGAATAATATTCTTAAAACAAAAGTTGTTTACAGTTCAAAGTTCAGTTGCAACACGTGCGTGTATCCTTTACCTAAAGAGACTCCTCACTTCGTTTTCAGCTGTGGTCGGTCCTGCGGCTCCAGATCTTTCAGACGACCGATCTAATATGTTGATGACTGACTCTACTGCCCTTCGGCCCTCATCTAACAATCAGCTGAATCCATTCAATTCGTGTCGGCTGCTAGATTCGTTAAAATGTCAGGGTATTTAGGGTTCGAGCTTACCCGCCTTATCATTTTATCAGCGTAATTGCAAGAATTTTAATGTCATTAAAAATATACAGAATTAAGTCATGCAGCACATTACTACTGTTTGTCAAAAATAAGAATAAGATCAATACTTTCAGCAGAGATGTACTCATATGTACGTGTATCATAAGAGAAACAAGCGACAACGACAATCGGCCTCTTTGTTTAAAAATAATACGCGCTGTTTTACAAGAGCGACCTCTAGCGCGGAAATTTATAGCAATTCTCGACCTATGAATGGTAACTTTCAAACTGTAAATACATAAAAGGTAATGGCGCCTCACAGCTGAATACACAAATGATATACATCTTACTACTCGATATTATTTTGAATTGTAAAAGGAGGTATCCTCATCATGTAATGTTAAGTTTTAACACAAACATAACATTTTACTATATAAAAATAGCAATTCCGACAAGCACAATTAGAAGTCCAACCACCGCTGTGTACTTCAACAGATACTTTAAAAACTCGACATACAAAATGGAACTTTCACCACAAATAATGTGAATCAACATGTTAAACTGAAATTCTCTACATATGACTTTAACATTTCAACAACCGATGTGTAATCCAATACATACAGTCTAAAAACTCGACATACAAAATGGAACTTTCACCACAAAGAATGTGAATCAACATGTTAAACTGAAATTCTCTACATATGACTTTAACATTTCAACAACCTATGTGTAATTCAATAGATACAATCTAAAACCTCGACGCTTGACAGTGAAATTTCAACCAACGCTGTGTAATTCAACAGATGAAACCTAAATACTCTAAAAAAATTCGACATTGGATATCGGAGTTTCAACAAACGCTGTGTGTAATTGAACAAATGAAATCTCAATACTCGACATATAAAATGGAACTTTCAACACAAACAGTTTGATTTAACACATGAATTAAGAATTCTCGACATATGACAGAAATTTTAACCGCTGCGGTGTAATTCAAACATTACAATCTAAACCCTCGACCTGGAAAAATGAAATAGAAATTTAAGGACAAGTAATTTGAGTCAAGGAATTCTCGACATATGACACTAAAATTTAAACTGCAACGTTCTCCTTGGCTCAGCTTTTGTCCGCTAAGGCACCTCATGTATGTGCTAATCAAGCAAGTCAACAGTACGAATAATTCTGACACATTGTGAGTTATTTCACTCTAGCACCTACACATGGAGATAGAGAGAGAGAGAGAGAGAGACAGACAAATAGACAGAGACAGAGACAGAGAGAGGGGGCTTACTTTCTTTATACTGAAGAAGATTCGGATGCCATTGTGTAAATACAAGGCATATAAAACACTTTTTATTACTGTAATCCCTGAAAAAGAAAACAGAAATTATTTTATAACTTTGTTGCTTGCTTAAAGATAGATTATCCTGACAAATCAGATTCAAATATCTGGCCTACATTAGGAAGACATGCAGTCTCTGATATTTTTGTCATCTTTTGTTTTTAAGATTTAGAAAGACACGCAGTCTCTGGTATTTTTGTCATCTTTTGTGTTTATGATTTAGAAAGACATGTAGTCCGAGTTTACTCTGACCCATGCTACCCCATTTGGGATATTTGGACATTTATGTTGGGGTGTACGGTCAGAGTCGTTTGCCTATCAGAAAGTTGGAATTCGCCGATTTGGTGTCGGAATGGGGTAGCCGCTTCCTAGCCGGACTAGCAATCTTGAACGACCTTTCATCGAGATATACCTGCATGAGATCGATAGGAATATGATTTATGTTCTCAGAAATTGCGAACAAATACATGTAAACAAATATGTTCTACAGTGTGTAACCGCTGAAAGGAAATTGCAGTCCAGAAAACTTTATCAAAATGTTTCCATCACTGTTTTTAAGTTCCTGCTGTTTTATAACCTACTGTTTCTCAAACGCAATGGATTTATTTGATTTGATATAGTATCTCTCCTTCGTTGGCATCTGTCTCGGCTTGCATCAATCAGTATACATCCGCAACATGTATAGTGATTACCAATTGCGAAATCACCTCTATCAGCAACAGAGGCTTTGACAGTGGACAAGATGTAAAGGCCGTATTTTCTGGTTCATCAATTGTTCATTTGATATGGCACAAACCGTTAAAGAACATATTTGTTTGAGTAAAGAAAACAAATATTTTTTGTTAGACCTGAAGACAAATAACGTAAATTTGTTTGAAAAATCAACACTAGCAATTCCGAATTTTAATTCAAAACTTTTAATTTATATTTTAAAACCTGTAATGCTCTTTACGGATTGTAAGGAAATAAAATAAAAATAGTCTACATTACATTTTTTATTTGTGTCAACCATGCCGTCAATATCTTATTTTTAATACAAATAATTTTATTTCGATAATATATAATTGCTTAAAAGTGATGATAGTTTGAAAAAATAAAAGTTGCAGATTTAATGGGTATGCGATTGAAATGAGTAAGATGGTAGACATAAGGAATTTTTTTCGAAATATGATAAGCGTGGATATGATGAGAGCAAATAGTATCTAAAGTGGGAGGAGGTTGCCGCTGCTGTCTGCTAGACTGAAAACTACATATTTAAACTGGATGAAGTGCTTAAAGGTTTAGTCACGTGGGTATTAAGTTGATAAGATTCAATGCATTTATATAAGTCGACCAGCGTGTTCCAAAGAAGGTGATGATAATGATGATGTCTTTGTTGGACTGAACAATGCACACTAAAACCAGGTGGAAAGTATAACTCGAGCGAAGCTGGGTTGTCTTAAAAATAAGAACGTTTTTGAATGAGCTGGTTCCTTGTGTACTAGTACTTACTTGTTCAACATAAGAAAGCGGCTCCCATCCTTTTGAAGACAAGTTCCCTTCCTGGAAATGCTATTTATAGAAATATCGATAATTGTTCTGCTCTGATACCAGGTTCCTCTCCACTCCAGCGGAAACGTACATTCCGAGCCTAAAATAAAATATCAAGATTTGCAAATATATCTTCCTGAAGTTTAAGTTAGACATTAGAAAGAGTTACCACTTAAAATGCACTTCTCTCTCTCTCTCTCTCTCTCTCTCTCTCTCTCTCTCTCTCTCTCTCTCTCTCTCCTTGTTAAGTGCAAAACTGAAACAGGACACACATGTAATACCTTCCGTCCTAATTATTTTTCCTCGATATACCACACACATCGCAAGTCGTATTACTAATAGCCGCTCTGAAGAATTCTAACAAAGTTATTAACTCAGGTCTCATATTACACAAGGTTAAAGCAGCAGCCATCCCATATGATGACTATTGCGTATGAAATGATACACCTTGTAAACAGCTGTAAAAAAAACATCAATATTGCTGTGAGTATGGGACAACAGAAGGCGTCATAACGTTTTGTATGTTTGCGAAATGGAACTAATCTAATTTTATAGCTGTTTTAAATACAGATGCAACTGGTTTCCACCTCTTTAAGTTTTATAATCTGAAAGTCAGTACGACAGAGAAAAACGTTCACGTGGCCGTGCAAGGCAGTCAATTTCCCGCAACCTAATATTCCACATATGCGTAGTTTTGCCAATTTACATATTGTCAACAGGTCATTCACTAAATAAATGTTGAATACATTCTCCAGTTTCCGTTCAGGTAACGATTTATATTCTCTAACATCTTGCATTTCCACAGTTAGAAAATGACTGTGATTGAGTTGCACATAAAAAGGCATGATATCGTAGCCATACCAGCACGTCCATAAAATGTCGCAGCTGTGAGACTGTAACTTCGACATGACATTGCAAATAGCCTTTTAAAAGATTCTGCCAACAATTTTTTTTATATATCAATCGACGTGTCTACCTATCGTTTTGTATCTGACTCGGCAATTTGATACAGACTGTGAATAAAATATTTTATGTTGTACGTCAGGCAATACCATAAATATGGATTAAAAGTCAACCATGAAGCTCCTTTTAATTATATAGAGTGATTATATATGACTGAAAGCAGTAAACAGGTCCAGGTGGTGTATTAACTTCAGAATACACCCCGTAAATGTTCATTTGTAACTGTATAACACATATGCAAAAAAGACATACGAGATTACCATAACTCAACAAGTTCAATGGTATTCTTATAGTGGGGTCTATAATGCTTCGAAACACCTGGAAACAATGGTAGAAATGGCGAGGCTTAGATGCAAGGACAATTTTTACGGAGTTGCTAGGTCCCATCAATTGGCACTTGGCGCTAGTTCTGTAATGTACATGTTATTGATTTTAACTAAATAAAAATAAAAGGTATTCTACTGCCATTTTTCCAGTTGTTTCGAAGCATTTATAGTTACAACAGTAATCTGCTTGTATGCCATTGGTACCTTGATAGGTGTGCCAGCTAGCAAAAGGACGATGACAACCAGCTTAGCCATCTGTTGTAATAATTGATATGAAGGTCTCCCGTACTATTATGTCATTTTAATATGCTGACTTGTTAATTATGTGCATTTAGGAACAATGGCAATATTTGCAAAATGGCAGAAAGTTTAATGCTGAATTATCCTTGACATTTAGATGGTTCCAATCGGGCATTTTGGGACGTACTGTTTGCCGCACAACTCTGGTAATGCAAAGAAAGTTAACATATGCCTGTATGGTTTTCCTTCTTTGCTATATTCTTTTAGTTACCTACTTGGGTTGACATTTATTTTTGTTTCATGTTATGAAATACTGCGTACTAAATGAAGCAGACGGTTGGGTTCCATGACAACTGTTCTGTTCCCTAATGAGTTCGTCTCATGCTTCTTTTCTGGACTACTCTTAAGGTCCCCTGTTGTCAATAAGTATTAAGGTCCACTGGTGTCAGCAAGTTGAATCAATAATAAAACATAAAACCAAACAGAATATGAAAAGTTATTATAGCGGATATTTGCAGGGTTTCTCCCCAACGTTGTAACGCCGTAAAATTTCGCCTTACGTACAGGTTCTACATGCCAAAACAACGCGCGAAAACAGATACACTGAAATTTAAAGGTATTTCGCAGATTAAACATAAACTAAAAATATATTAGATGGAGTCAGTAGCTCTAGACCATCTTAATCATATCTATGCCCTGAGAATCACACTGAAAATGGTATCACACTGAATTTCCTGAAACTGGATTCACAATAATTTGTTCTGGATTACTTTGGAACAAAAGTCTTATCCATCATACCACCATGGCAGACGCATGACTATTATGTATTCTTTTCGGCAAATTATATTTGATTTAATTTAATTGTTTGTTTGTAAATTGTAATTTTTGTTATCCCATTCCATGCAATTGTAATGCAACTTTATTTACTGGATTTTACATTGTCCAGAAATTCAGTTCACTTCTGTTTGACCTGAATGTTTTTGATAAACAACTATTTTATTGTTTTTTTTAATTCTTACTCAGAGTAAGAAATATTAAGTTACATCATGGCCATACCTGGACTACGTGATAATTATCATGTAACAAACTTCCATTTATTCTAGAAAGATGAACTCTTGACCCCGATCCGGGCATCTGTCTTGCGTTTAAGTTTATTTTATAACTCATATAATAATAAAGGATTGTCAGTCGGGCTCCAAACATATGTTGTGACCAGTCTGAATTGAGATTTTATTTCACAGAATTTCAAGTAATTCCTTTTTTTGGAAATATATGTGCACCTTCTTGGATAAAAACATTTATTGGAAGATATACTGAGTTCAAAATTGGAATAATATTTTCTGTGATTCAACAGGAAACTATTGACATAACAGCACATCGCAGGTTACAACAGACGTCAACGTCTTCCATTTTGGATTTCATCCGGATTCGAACTCAGTTTCATTCAGGACTTGTTATTATTAGGACTTCTATTTTTTAATTCTTGGATTATTTTTGGATTTGATTTGTAAATCCGTGAGTTCTTTTTCCTTAATTTTTCACTTGATATTCTAGGGAAATAAATTATTTGTTAAATTTTACAAAGCTTATTATCTTCACCCTTTTCCTGTTACTTTAGGTAAGAGCCTGGACTCGTAACAATATATATTAAATTATATATATATATATATATATATATATATATATATATATATATATATATATATATATATATATATATATATATACATTTTCCTATTAAAATAACAAAATTTCAAGGGCCTTTGCTGATAGTAAGTTGTAAGAAACATCAACTTCACGCACTGTTTTAGGTACATAAAAATGTTGCAAACAGGGTTTTCTTTACAGACAGAACAGTAATCAGTTGGAGCTGGATACCCTGCCCCGTCTGTGTGTGTGTGTATATATATATATATATATATATATATATATATATATATATATATATATATATATATATATATATATATATATATATATATATAAGACATGAAATTCACACACATGTAATATTTGGACGGTAATGTATATTTTCTTCATGTAATAGAGGCCCATAACATGTCAGAATAGCTTAGTTCAAATTTACTATACAATATTTAAGGAAAATGTTTGATATAAACTCTACTCAGTTTTTAAAAACGTAATACAACTAGTTATTTTCAGGTGCTCGGTGGGTGGGGTATGTCTTTCAGATCGTTTGGCTCGGCACCCTTAAGTTCGTCTCCATGCAGAATTGATGCTTCGATGTAAGTATACTATTCTAGACTGAAGAGGTTAACAATGTGCAAGAAAATAATGAACAAGTAAATTACGATAGATATGAAACATAAAAGTGTTATTTGTCGTGAGAATACCTAATGACTGGGTTGATCAATATATACGACTGATTGAATATCCAGTTTATATACAGGTGATAAATCTGTTAACAGCAGGAAACATCTCTGTCCCGAGTAAATTTGTCATCATTACTTGTCACTCTATAGAATGAAATAACTCGTCCAATTGCAATGTAATCTAATGGCTTATGACTCATTTCCTGGTTTCTTTATTTCTTATGTTGATATAATACATCCTTGGAATAAATTTTAGGCCTTACATATATGTATGAATTAGTTATTTTGACAAGGTGACGACATCAAAGGTTGGCAATTTAAATAAAAAAGAAAAACATTATAATTTGTATAACTTTTGGTCTAAAATATAAATCACGCTGTTTTAAAATAAAGAAGCCACCATTAAACTCTTGGCAACAATTACTAATACAAATGCTTCAATCCGTCCGTCCATTCATCCATCCATCTATCCATCATTTAGCGATAGTACGTTTAATAAGGCATATGTTTTGAACGTTGAAAATCTTGTCATATACTGTCAATACAATTTTAACGAGTCTGGTCGTGTACAGTCAACACAGTTTTAATGAGTCTGGTCATGTACAGTCAAACAATTTTTAATTAGTCTGGTCATGTGCAGTCAAAACAGCTTTTAATGAGTCTGGTCATGTACAGTCAAAACAGTTTTAATGAGTCTGGTCATGTACAGTCAAAACAGCTTTTAATGAATCTGGTCATGTGCAGTCAAAACAGTTTTAATGAGTCTGGTCATGTGCAGTCAAACAGTTTTTAATGAGTCTGGTCATGTACAGTCAAAACAGTTTTTAATGTGTCTGGTCGTGTACAGTCAAAACAGTTTTAATGAGTCTGGTCATGTACAGTCAAAACAGCTTTTAATGAATCTGGTCATGTGCAGTCAAAACAGCTTTTAATGAGTCTGGTCATGTACAGTCAAACAGTTATTAATGAGTATGGTCATGTACAGTCAAACAGTTTATAAAGAGTCAGGTCATGTACAGTGAAAATAGCTTTTAATGAGTCTGGTCATGTGCAGTCAAACAGTTTTTAATGAGTCTGGTCATGTACAGTCAAAACAGCTTTCAATGAATCTGGTCATGTGCAGTCAAAACAGTTTTAATGAGTCTGGTCATGTGCAGTCAAACAGTTTTTAATGAGTCTGGTCATGTACAGTCAAAACAGTTTTAATGAGTCTGGTCATGTGCAGTCAAACAGCTTTTAATGAATCTGGTCATGTGCAGTCAAAACGGCTTTTAATGAGTCTGGTCATATACAGTCAAACAGTTATTAATGAGTATGGTCATGTACAGTCAAACAGTTTATAAAGAGTCAGGTCATGTACAGTAAAAATAGCTTTTAATGAGTCTGCTCATGTGCAGTCAAAACAGTTTTTAATGAGTCTGGTCATGTACAGTCAAACAGCTTTTAAAGAGTCTGGTCATGTACAGTGAAAACAGCTTTTAATGAGTCTGGTCATGTGCAGTCAAAACAGCTTTTAATGAGTGGCCATGTACAGTCAAACAGCTTTTAAAGAGTCTGGTCATATACAGTGGAAACAGCTTTTAATGGGTCTGGTCATGTACAGTTTTCAATAAGTCTGGGCATGTGCAGTCAAACTGTTTTCAATAAGTCTGGTCATGTACATTCAACAGAGTTTTAATGAATCTGGTCATGTACAGTCAAACAGCTTTTAATGAGTCTTGTCATGTACAGTGAAAACAGCTTTTAATGAGTCTGGTCATGTACAGCCAAACAGTTTTTAATGAGTCTGGTCATGTACAGTCAAAAGAGATATTAATGAGTCTGGTCATGTACAGTCAAAATAGTTATTAATGAGTCTGGTCATGTACAGTCAAAAGAGCTATTAATGAGTCTGGTCATGTACAGTCAAAAGAGCTATTAATGAGTCTGGTCATGTACAGTCAAACAGTTTTTGATCAGTCTGGTCATGTACAGTCAAACATCATTTAATGAGTCTGGTCATGTAAAGTGAAAACAGCTTTTAATGGGTCTGGTCATGTTAAGTTTTCAATAAGTCTGGTCATATAGATTCAAACAGTTTTCAATAAGTCTGGTCATGTACAGTCAAAAGAGTTTTAATGAATCTGGTCATGTACAGTCAAAACAGTTTTTAATGAGTCTGGTCATGTACGGTCAAAACAGCTTAATAAGTCTACCAGTAAAGGTGTCCATTCTTAAAATTTCTGTTCAATGTTCTGTATTCGTTCTTAAAATGTCCGTTCAATGTTTTGTCCTCATTCCTAAATATCCATTCAATGTTTTGTCGTCGTTTTCAAAATATCCGTTAAAAGTTTTGTCATTTTTTAAAATGTCCATTCAGTGTTTTGTCTTCATTCTTCTGAAGAAAAAAACGTTAGCAATCCCCTCATCTGCGCATACTTTCTTTTCAGTTTTTTCTCTTTTTTAATAGATTAAAGAAAAAGCCAATACTTAATTCATAAAATACAAATTCTGGACACACATTCCTAGAACAGAAATCATTTCCATTAATAAACACATATTTTCAACTGCTAGAAAAAGATTATATAATTAGAAAGTCATTTGCTAATTTCATTTTCAAATATAATAAAATGGGACAACTTTTCTAATATTATATACTCATTTTTTAATATAAAGATATAACCATTTATGTCGACAGCTGCTTGCCTTATTAGGAAAAATAATAGGTCTGATATTTTTAATTGTATAATCAAATCTTGGTGTTCGTTGGCGACAGCTCAGTCTTTCACAAGAATAAGCGTCTTCAAGGCCACTAATAATGACACAGTTAGTGATAGTAATAAAAAGCCTGGTACAAACTTTGGTCACTAAAAAATAAAAGACAACGATTGCAAAGATTACAAACTGTAGGCCTCCAACCATATCTGCTTGATTGAGATGGTTCTTGAAAAACAGCCCATAGCAATTAACCTCCATCTATGGTATATTTTAAATAAATTAGTATAAAAAAGTTAATGGTTCCGTAGTAAATAATTATAAAAATGAAGGTACCAAGACAGTACAGCATGAGACTAGATTTGATCATTAATCACGTATGAAAACAAGCATCAGATTTAAAATTAAAATGTCCAATTTCAATTTCAAGAAACGAATATATGTATTGTGATACTTAGATTCCATTTCGCCATCTTTCACTTTTAACATTCATATAAACGAAGCGAACATTTAGATATATCATTATTATTTGTGGGCCGAAAACATTTTGATAATGATGAAAATGATGATGATGTGATTATTATTATTATTATTATTATTATTGTACCCACGAATTTACAATATGGACAAGGGGTTATAAAACTCATTAGCAAAAACACATACCAGGTGTAGCGATACTACCTTCATAGCAATAAACGATCCGAAGCTAGAATGAAGTAAAAAACGTTCACGAAGCTTTAGCAGATGTATTAGTAGCACTAAAAACTCAACTTTTATCAAAACAGAAACAAAACTTAAATCGGATTGACTGGTTTATGCTAAAAGATATATTAGGTCGTGAAAAATCAATATTTAGGACTGAAGTTATTGGACTAAAGTTCCGTGTCCAAAAATAAAGCATGGTAACCGACCGGTTTTGATCTCATTTGAATTCGAACCAGCAACCCACTGATTATTAAGCCGACAAGCTCACTGGAAGCCTTAAGCTAAAACCTACTTGGGTAATGTCAGATAACAAAGGCTTCATTTGATCTGTTTGTATCGTTTTCTTTCTTAATAGTACCTGTGCATTTTCTGGAGGAAGGGTATGACTCTTATGGCTATGATAGCGTGTTCCACCCCATACGCGTGTTCAGGGATTGTTAGGCTAGGAGCTAAAATATTCATTGCTAAAGGTGAAGTAAAAATCATACAATATAACGCCTCTGGCATAGTAACCGTCATATTTACTTACGATAGAATTAACGCCCCTGGCAACATAGACCCGTATCTCTCATTATTTTCGTTCTGAACACTTATCCCGCTAAATGTGTTTTAATCGCTAGGATATACTCCCTTATCTACTCCCGTAAATAAGAGTGAACTTAATTTTAATTGATGAGGGGTTCTTACCAATAGCTATAATCCAAAAAGAACATATGTTGTTTTAAAACAAGACACCAATCTGTGAAATTTACAAAGATTTTCAAATGAAAAAAGATGTAGAAATCACAATTCACCACTAAGAAGATGTCAGAAATCACAATTCCCCACTAAGATGGCTCATAAGGCATTATTTAAGTTCGGTTAAAGAATTGTTTGATTGGTAGCATCTTTGGCTATATCGAGCATTGTTGATTATTTTATCCTTGCTAAATGCCACTTACTGTTTTCAGCCAATATCGCATGTTTCTGTGGAAATAAAAATTTTAAAGATATTAAAATTACGTTTTCTCTTTTATTTTCTTTAAAATAAAAAAATAAAAAAATTGGAGATTGAGTACACTTACGAAGAACAGGTTTTGTCAACCTTTAAATATTTGACAGCCTTTAGATTTCAAAGCAACACCTTAGCATGAGACAAGGAATGTTTATAAAACCCTGCATGCGATTGGTAAGAAGAGCTGAATTATTCCGAACTAAAGCGTTATCATTATATCTCATAATAAATACGCCTATATTATTGGCAGAGGTAAAAGAACAGCATGTACAAGTAAATCATAATAGATGGGGCACATGTTGGCATTATTTTAACCCAGACTGTGCTCTAAAACATGTTAATTCGATGTAATACAAATATGCGATAGATATAGAATGAGAAAGAAAAAAGGAGGGCAAATGAACTTGAATGTATCGCGTGATAATGTTCTTGAAATCATTTCCAAACGACGTGAGAAAAACGTAGTCGATACAATGATTCTCTACGGTGAGATTAAGATCCTTTGTGTATCGACGTACAAATTGGCCGCCCGCAGATCTAAATTGGTCTCTGATTATATAAGATTCTGCCCTTAAATCCCTTGATGTCAGATGCTTTATGCAGAATGATTATCTATTTTCGAGTTGCACGCTGGGCTAATGTCTACCTATTACACACAATTTAGTCACCATTCTACTTGAATATCAAGCGTGGTAAATTGGTCTTATCTTTTGAAAACGGTTCCGTTGGGAATGACCTTTGCTTTTCTGTATTTCCCAAAGTACTTTATGTAAGCGGTGTTTATTTTCCGATACATGATGCTTTGGTTGCCTTTGACACATATGGATGACGTCTCAGTGCCACCAACTAGCACTAAATTATGACGAAAAGCATATATATGAAAGTGGTCTGCTCTTGGGGTTATATGTCCTTTCACACAAATGGTATTCCTATTCGTGGATGGTTGATGATAGTTGGAAAATTCTGAAAACAATTTCAGAAAATTACTTTATTGATATTTTATTTTTTTTCAACCAAGTTACAACTACGCACACTGAAACAATGAGACAAAATTCACAAAAAGGAGAAATCATGGAAAGTATCGTTCATTTTCATTCTGTCAGAACAAGGGCCCGGATGTCCGAGTGTTCTAAAACTCCCGCCTACACCGACCACTGCCATCTCACCTGTCTGTGAAGGTTCGAGTATCGGGCTCGGCCAGTGTGGTTATGTGACAAAGGTTGCCAGCTGTTTTTCGTGGGTCGGTTGTTCTTCCTCCACTAAATATACTGGCCGCCTATGCTGAACAATGGCGTTAAACCCAAAACAACAACAGCTTACGTTCAAAAATGTCTTTCCAGATGTTTTAACACCAAGAATTGAAAAATCGTTCTGAAAATGACATTCAAATGACACCCGTTATGAGCAAAGATAATTCCTATACTGGGTGTAATAATGCACAAGATACGTTACCCAACCGATTCCGGCAAACAGTAATCAGTCGCTATGATATATTATTTTATGTTTAAACCCATAGTTCAATGTAGGGATATATTTCCAATCATTCAGATCGGGATACTATTCTAGTGAATGAGTATTCTTCGATACGAAAAATAGGAGTCCATATATCTGGAAATTCTTCAATATTGGGAATGGTATCAACCTCTTAAGTGATTTATTAACATGATTTATCACTGTGACGAAGTGACTTCTCAACCAGATATTACATTAACAGGTTGGATCATCGATCACAGCATCATGGTAATAATTGATATTGAAATAAATATTCTACGGTGCCAAATTATCTACTCGAATGTATCATGCTTTCCATCGCAAATTATCTGAAAGTAGGTGTTAAATGTTCGATCTGCACTACCTCTATAATTCATTGGTATGACTGATAACAACAAACCTTGCCGTTACATTTAGAAGTTGTTTGCATGATCTTGAGATTGTAACGGTAAACGTAGCCTCCAACTAGCGTACGTTGTACCTTGGATGTTTGTTCTCATTTTTATTTATTTTTTATTTGTTGTGATGGGGTCCAGAGAGAGGGGTAACGTCACCCACAGCCTTTGACCACAGAACCATCTTGGAAATGTGTGAAAGAACAGTGTAGTTTACAGTGAGCGGAGAATTGATCTTTCTTCAGATGAAATCTTCTTAAGCCCTACATGGCAATTTGGTGGTATCGCTTGTTTAAAGTTGTGAATATGCAGGACAACTGACGTAGAAATGTCAGTCTGAATATGTCTGAAATTCCGCAGTAAATTAGGCTTGGTATTTTATCTTATCTATGAATAAAAGCAAACAAATAATCCATATCTATCAACTTATCACGAACACTTTCCACACGTGCTTGAATTAATGTGAGATGGAGGGAATTTATCAAGTACCAACCAGCAATTACCGCATGGAACAACATGGCATAAATCAAAATAATGTGATCTATTTTTTTAAATTATTTTTGAACCGCACTTAACTGTATATACATAACAGAAGAAGCGCTCTTGGAATAAACATTTGCCAGATGTTGTTCCACCTTTTACGGGTCATTACAGGAAGAAAGCCTGTTATGTCATCGTCCATTTTTAATATTTGTACATTAGTAATAAATTTAAAAAACTTGAAGCTGTCCTTGAGCGATTCCAAAAACAAAGTGATAAACTGAAGAGCTGTATGAATCTATGGATAAAACTCCATCACAATCACGAAGTTCACTTTCGGTTAGAGGAAAATTTTATTAGCTAGACCAAAGATTCAAGGAAATTAACTTTGGAGAAGCAGTTTAGGAGAATCTGCAAAAGGGATGTCTTTGCCTTGCATGCTCACGATTATTATGTGTACACACACACACACACACACACACACGTGTGTGTGTGTGTGTGTGTGTGTGTGTGTGTGTGTATGTGTGTGTGTGTGTGTTAAAAGGGATGACATGAACATATGTTGAATTATTCTTTAGACCAAAGAAGACTATTTGGTTTCTTTGAGTTCCTTCACAAATAAAATAAATACTGTCATTCATTTGGAAAATACAATGTCTAATATATTTTTAAAATATTATGAAATATTATCAAGTTTAAACTCGATGAATAACGTTGTGGTTCAAGCAGTTAAGTTCATTACTTTATTTCACCTTCAAAATTTCTTGCAAGGTCATTAGATTTTCACCGAGGAAGGCTACATGACTGCATAATACTCATGAACTAGTAAAGGTAAGTTTGGCATCTTCATTGTATCTCCACGACGGTAGCATTTGAATTTGAATAGGTGTAGGGTAACAACTGACCACACGCCTGCATATGTGATACTGTACATATTGAATAAAACCATGAAGAAAAAACCCAGAATTAAATATATAGCCTATAGCTTTGTTCGTTTGCTCTACCTGTACATTTCCATGTTGCAAACACACCACAACAGCAACCATAATAGATTTATGCAATTGTATCAACATACTGCAAAACATATAATAATGTTTTCGGGGTTTTAAAATAACAATGTGTCTTTATTCATGCCATATTCACCTTAAAGTAATACAAGAGGCAAGGACAGTAACAAATTGAAAGATTTTATAGAGATGAACCTAAATTATATAAACAACTTACCTGTGCTGAAGTCCACCACTGTGAAGCAAATACCTGTCCTAAACAGTAACGGTCTAAGCAAACGCGGGTCCCGATTTGGATCATTTTGGAGGGCCCCTGGATTACACGCCTGGCCCACTTGGAGCACGGCATTTGGAAATTAACTTTTAAACAAGTTTTATATAACCTTAAACTTAAAATTTACTTTCATCGCTACTATATTTTTAAAATAATATTACTACCACGCGGGGCCGCTGTGAGAGCGCGGGGCCCGATTGGGCCAAATCGGTATAATCGGTCTAAGGCTGGCCCTGGTCCTAAACAGTCCCAATGTGGGGAACCATGAACTTAATTATAAAAAGCGACCTCTGTAAGCAACCAACTGTCAAGGGAAGTGGCATTTTAGACTTCGTACAGGTTGCCGAGTGAAACAGAAATGAGTGTAGTCGCTTCAAACAGAACACATACGCAACTTGCAAGTCTTTAAATCAAAGTCAGAACAAAGTTACGTGATTATCAAGGCGGGAATGAGACAGTACACCTTATACACGCCATTTCTAACAATTAACGTTAACAACATTAGCATATCACAAGAGATCCTGTCAGAACGAGAGAAAGGAACTGCTGTTTAGTGTTTACGGTTGCGCAAATTGTACCATTTCACTAATGAATCTGGTTGTTCTTCGCTTGTTATTTCAACTTCTGTAGTGCTGAGAACAGCAATTTTTGTAACAACGATTTCACTCACAGACAACATGTATACGGTTGGTTTAGTTTCAGGTTGAGTAAAGCTAGGATGCTCTTTGCGAAAGATGATAGCTAGGTTTTTCTTTCTGCCTCCAAACGATAATGTATGAATGATATATTTAAACATCTGCATCCATTACAAGAAATCGAAATCCACCCTTTTTGCTTTGCAAGTCCTAAATATCTAAATCATTATAAGTTACGAGATCCATTATATTCTGATGATTCTGATGCGATGATATACCCCTTTCAAATCTCTCTCTCTCTCTGCTTCTAATAGCTAGATGAACATTATTAGTTCTTTGCGCAAATTCACGAGCCGCAATCATTCATGTCCAAAATTTCACGCCTCCATCTTGAATGACGTGAGAAGAGTCAAATATCCGGAATGCACTAGCATGCACGTGCGCACTATTGCGCGGACAGATAAAAATCTTAATACCAACACTGTCTTCGAAAATCGTGCGATGATCGAGATTTCGACCGCTATATTTCTAGTTGTGCTAGCTTGCTCCATGCTTATATACATTATCTTCAAAATTAACTTTATTGTACTTCGCACTACTTTTTTGTATGCACAATGACATGATTGCCATTGCGAATTAATATTCTGATTCCTGTTTTAAGTGTAAGCATTTTTACGATATATATTATTTGCAAAAGCCATTAATTTTGCGTTACATGTACAAAAGAAAATAATTTCACGTAATTTAAGCAAGATTAGATGTGACGAAATATTGACAGGTACATAAATGGCATGCTATCGCACACAATTAAGAAATAATATACTCTCTCTTCGCTTGATTTTATTCAGTATTTATTGATGCAGTAGAAATTTGAACAATGAAAAGAAATTTTACGTCACCGTCCGGATTGATAGAATATCGGTCTTGTAAATTACACGGTATCAAATATAACCCTATTTGTCTGAAACCCCACATCTGCTTGAAACTCCGCGAAATCGATTAAAAGCCGGCTCGAAACCTTCAATTTCAGAAGCCTAATTGTTTAAAAATTACTTTTGTGAAAACGGTATTCATTCCTTTGGTTCACCTTTACAGACTTCCAAAGGTATCAGTTTGGAATAACACAATGTTTTCTGTCTGTACTTGCAAGTTTACCGTATATCTTCGCAATCAGAATATAAATAAAATGGGAAGTTTCAATACAGTATAGCCTAGGCTATGTATGGCATGCCCAGAGATATAACAAGACTGCATTCTAAACATACCCTGGAAGATGAAGGTATGCATTTTTCACGATATTGGAGAACATGAATTTTGCCCACAAGTGCCAAATCTAATCCGAAGTTTATAGTTTAAAACCATATCTTGAAATCAGTTATTCATACTTTACCAGCTGAAAAAGAATTCGGGATGAAGAATTGTAAATTCTTTCGCAGATTGTTCTTATATTCATCGAAACGCTTAAATATCCATTTCTTTCTATCAGTACACGCACAGTTGCAATATATAACGCGCGCGCATGCACACGCACTTTCCACACACTTATATATACAGTGTGTGTGTGTGTGTGTGTGTGTGTGTGTAGAGAGAGAGAGAGAGAGAGAGAGATACGCACAAAATGATAACGGCTCAAATACGAAACTGCAAATTAGTTCGTAACATTTCGAGCAAAACAAGCTTTTCTTCCCAGGTGGCTGGGGTGAGAAACAACAACATGCACAAAACAAACACTATACACACAACTCAATATAAATTCTCGACTCAAGCATGTTTGAATGACGGGGTAAATTTCCGGATATGAGACTTTTAAAAAAATGAAAGAAAAATAGTGTAAACGGTCTCAAAACGTATAAATTACAGGTCTATGTTATGCTGCCATCAGCCCAACAAAGTCGGACAACAAAATCAAAGACGGGATTTTCTTACCTGTCGCACAGAGAACCAAAATGTTTTGAGCTAATTCCAGAGTCGGCACAAAGGACGAAAACCATACGTGGCGAAAAATAAACGCCATCTTCAAAATTTACAAAAGAAATTATATACCAGTAAAGTTATGATTGGAGAATGGTTTTATTTGGTTGTATGGATTAACTCCATTTTTCAGGACATGACATGCTATACATAGTGGCCAATATAACTGGAGCAGGAAAACCCCTTGAAAACCCCAGGAAGAACCACCGACCCACGGAAAGCGGCTGGCAAGCTTTCTCGCACACCCACGTTGGTTGAGCCGAGACTCAAACTCAAGCGGACTGAGGTGAGATGTGTGAATGATTGTAAAAGCCAGTGCCATAGACCCGGTATTAAAGGAATTTTAGTAACAGATAGGTGTTGCGAGATAATAGATAAGAGTTCAATAAATAAACAAATAAATAAAAAAATAAAAATGAATAAATAAATAAATAAATAAAAAATAATATAAATAAATAAATTTAAAAAATTTTAAAAAAGTATGGAATATTTATTTGGGTAGAAATTATGGCAACAATTGTTTAAAGTCTGATAAGCTGATACTTTGCTGTAATTTGATAAGACTGCATTGGAAGGATTCGACTTTTTAATTTTGGTCGAACTCTAACGTGCTTTCATTTGTGGTCTCCTTGATTTCGTGTGCCATCTATATCGATATACTTATGGTTATATTCAACGGGTAGGTTATCGATGGACTCGACTCAATGCCCAGTTGAGCTGCAGTGGTTTGAGTCGATTTTGATGCGAATGTGGCTTTTGTTTTTCGTTTGTTTTCGGAAATCAATGGTTTCGCAAATGTATTGAGTGGCACAGATTTTGCAGATTTTAGTACATTTCTTTTTATTCGTCATCCAAACTTCTAACTATCAGTGAAGCAAATTCTTGTCGTCGAACTTCTGAACAAGTTTAGATAGATAGATAGATAGATAGATAGATAGATAGATAAATGCACAACCTTAAGGTCGCAAGTTTGCAAGTTCGATACCCGCCCAGGCCAGCAATGATTTTCCTTTGTGTACCTTTGGGAAAGGCACTTAGCTGCTATTTGCTTGGCAAAATACAGCCATTATGTTTTGGAAGTACCGATGAAAACCAACTAACGATAACAATAACAACAATATTAATCTGAACGCTATGTCAAATATCACCAAATGTTACTGATTTGTTACAAAGAAGGAGCTGTACCATCTGTCGCCATGGCTTAGAGTCGCGAGATGTAGCGTTTGTTTTTGTTTTCATATGCCTTTTTGTTAGCGTAGAGGCGACAGACACAAATCTCCTAATGACTTGGAACTGACTTAAAGTGGAATACAATGCTCATGTATTCTCTCTTTCCAGTCCGTCAACCTTGTCATAAAAACGTCTCACGTTTTTTTCTCTCTCTTTCAAATCTGAGTAGTGTATATTTTATACGCCTTAAATAAATTTTGTTTACAGAAGCCTTTGCAGAATCAGTCACGATCCTGGACACTTTGGCGTTAATTGTATTCAACAAAAAAGAACAAAAAAGAATCAAGCCTTATAACAATTCTACAGTGCGGAAAGTTCAAAGACAGGTGAATCTGAGAACACTGACGGATTAACAAATTTCTCACAACGATTGTTGGGAAAAGAGCGTATCAGAAGTCACACAACGTTTTAAATGTTCAGTATATTTTTTGTTACATAAAAGGCACGAAACTTCTATATATGTTGAAAATTGACAGCATACACACATATGACAAATAAAACCGACGACTTTGGCCATTACATGAGAGCAGGTCTTCAAACTGTTACTACTTACAGAGCTGAGTACCACGAAAAATGTTGTACCGCGGTATTTCTTTACATAACCGCGATACGTACCGTGGCATACTGAAATTATGTTAGGTGACCAACAGATTCAGTTTTCTATGGCCTAACACATTTTCGTTAACAGTTTCGTCTGTCAATAGCTGGAATAAATATCTGCTCTGAATTTTAACAAAATAACACCATATTGTATCCATTATTTTATTTGAAGAAAACAAAATAATTATCTTGAGATAAAAGAAACGAAAAAAGCTCGAAGGAAAATTGCAGTCCCCCCCCCCACATTAAATGTTCCATACCTTATAGCAGATGCATTTGCAATGCGTATGTTGATGTATAAGTTTAAATCAAACAACTATAACTAAACTTGAATGATTAAGCTTACATACAGCTGACGCCCTGAGAATGGCATTATGCAGGCTTTTCAGAGTATGTTGGTAAATAAAGGAAATGCTGACACGGAATCCTATACGTACTAGTCACTCTATTAATATAAACTTCGAGTGGGATGCCAACACACAAGAAAGATATTTATCACATAGGGAAAATAAACATAAAACAGCTTACTCCAAAAAATGAGAACATTTAGTGGATTTGATAAATAACGTAAAGTTCAAACTGAAAGCAACCGGTCTCCTGAAAATGTTAGGATGAATCTATGTCTTACAGAGGAATAAATGTAGTTAACACATTAGCATAACTCTAATAAATCACGAAAATGACATGTTTTTGTTCGCTTTTTAAATCAGAAATTTTTCCAGATTTTGGACTTGGACCGATTATCTTTCAAAACATCCCAAATGGCCACCACGTGATTAAAGGATCATATAGTAAATATATTTATATTTATAATATTCGAAATTAACTTCTGACTAATAAAACTGTTTTGCAAAAATGATAACAATAATAATTATTTTAATTACGTGTACTGAAAATTTAAAACATGTAAAGATTACTTGAGAATTTCTGTATATTCATTAATGACGGGAACTACCGGATCAACGATCAGAAAAGAACCGTGGTACGTAGCAACGGAAATAAAAAGTATCGCGGTAAACCAGTATACCGCTCAACCTGTACCAACTACTTTTTCTTTCCATTAGCAACTCCTTGTGATGTAGCATCGAGTGAACTAACTACAGTAAGTTACTTCGCATATGACAATAAGTGACTGGCGTAGAAGTGAGGACTTGTAAATTGAATGCCATTTTTCAGTATGATAGACTATATACATGACGGACAGTATATCGGGTGGAGAAAGAGCCGGGAATAAAACCGACCAATGGGAAGTTACTGGCAAGCTTTTTCACATACCCACGTTGACCCTAAAACAATCCGATCTAAATTTAAAACAACAATAAATATAAAAAAATATAAAAAATAAAAGCAAGACTCATCCAATAAACTTTGGAATATATTATCGTTCTATGTTACCAGGATGCTGTTATGAAGAATTTACTTTTACAGGAAATGGACACTGAGTTATTAGAATTAGATGAGTCCCAGAAAGTAATAGCACGTGCAGGGATTGTACTGGCAAAGAACGTACATATTACTGTACTTGCAAAGAACGTGCATCTAACAAAGATTACCGATGTAAAAAGAGAGTTCACATGCATTTATATCCTCTTCTTTTTTTAACTTGGCGTATATCTGGCTTCTCATGGGATTCATTGCAATAACTGATAAAAACAATTAATTCAAAGCAAGATAGTTTACAAACAGTATACCTTGAAAAATGTTTAACAGATTTTAAGATATTACCGTTACTATCAATGTTGGTATTAGATTTTAGATGGTCATTAATCATTTTACAGTGCTTGGGAAATGTTTCGAATAAAGAATGTGTTTTTGTGTCTGATTTGGATTTTTAACGAAGTTTGTTTCAGCAATTTTTCAGTCATAAAGCAACGATGTCTGCAATGTGGCAGTTTATAGCGATGTCTAGCACTTGGGCTCATGCCGCAAACACGTAGCATCAGGTTCCACCCAGTCACATTATCCTGACACCAGGACGACCAGTCCTAACACTAACCACTTAATGCCGAGCGAGGCAGCGGCTAGTACCATTTTTATAAGTCTTTGGTATGACTTGGCCGGGGTTCTAATTCGCGGACGCTCTAACCACTGAGTCACCGGAGCGGTTCGCATAAGGAAAGTAGAATGCGGAACTAGTGTTCTTTAAAAGTAACAAAAAAGAGTCCTTCTCTGAATGGACCGATGACCACATTAAAGTCTAAAAATTCATTAAAAGTAAAATCTGATATATCAGATAGATTTACACAACACTTCAACTGAACACGATGCAAAATGAACAAGACAATTTCTTGTTTATAAATACTATATTGGAAAAAATTGATTATGACATGTCAATCCATGTCAAAACATTAAATCTGATTATAATTTCGCCAAAGTTGAACGTAATGCCCAATATATAAGTAGCAGTCTTGTACCTTTTATAATTACGACTGCAAGATTTTCCTTCAAAGACGAATGTTACGATGGTAAATAATGTGGGAGAAAAACATAAAAATCGTCTCTTCATGTTTATATATCGTCATACTCACTTATAAGTCGAGTCCAACTGCAAACTGTACAGTCCTAGAGCTGTAGTCATATAACGCGTCAGCAGATCTGAGTCTGTGCATTTTGTTAGGCATAATCAATAAAACAAACAAACATCAACCCTGATGTGCAGGGGCATTATGCTATGGCATATCATGATATTTGGTGTTTGCAGTTGTAGTCTGCTTATAAGCGAGTGTAATGGTATAGGTCGGCCGCGATAATAATCGTCTCTGCCGGTTTACGTATAGGTCGGCAATGACTTTCAGTGTATTAAACAATTTTTTTTTCCGCACACAAGATGTCATAAATTCTTTTGTATTTTTATACAAGATATTTTTTTCGCAACACCATACAGATCAAGTTATTTAGGCAAGCAGTATGACGACTCTGAACCCTTGATTTGAAGTGGACTGATCCATATGTGAGCTCAGGATGTGCTAAAACATTTCACAAACATAAAACAGTAACGACAAGAAAACGGTGATGCAAAGCCTCGAACTGCCCGCAACAACGTGTTGCAACGACTATGCCATAGGCTACAGTTACACTGAGTAAATTGTTTCTTTAAAAAAAAACAAAAAAAAAACATTAAATCGTGCAATAAAAATTGTAATTAAAACAATTTAAACGATGACAATTTTACATAACACATTTAGGACCATTGGAGCCGTCTTTTTCAGCTTTTTTGTTTGTCAGTTTTAATTGAATAACTGATCATGCACAATCCGCAATGAGTTGTGCCCCATGAATTATCCCCAATGAGTTATCTCCCATGAGAGAGGCTTCACGATTTTCTTACAAAAATAAAATAAACAGCGCAATTAAAATTGTGACTATATATCATTCAAAGTATTTTCAGTTATGATGATTTTATGATGAGTTTTTTAAAACTGATAACAACTATGTTATGACAGAGCAGTCTTTTAAAGTTTTTATGTTTACTAGTTTACTTAAAATAGATAATGATTCAAATACACCATAGCAACTTTCTAAGTTATGACGAGAAGCTGCCCGGGGTGAGTGGGTAATATTATTATATACAGTGAGGGTATAGAAAATCCAAGGTATCACTAATATTATCACGAGGACCGAGGTGACTCAGTAGTTAGCGTACTGGACTCCGAATCATTCGGTTGCTAGCTCGAATCCTGCCCAGACATGTTTGGATGGATTGCCTTTGCGTGCTTCTGGGTAAGGTCCTTAAGTCCCATGGTCTCTGTAGTCTTTCGTGTACTTATGCGGTGGTAAATACATGAATGGCATACAGTTCATGATTTCATCATCATCATCATCATCATCATCACCACCACCACCATCATCATCATCCTTAGCGATATATACACGATAAAAATAAAAATACAAATATAAAAACAATGTAAACATATTTTAAATTATTGTAGCGACACGCACACACAGACATATAAATATGGACCGCTCCGTGGCCTAGTAGTTAGAGCGTTCGCCTCGGATACGGGAGTTCGTGGGTTCAAACACCGGCCGAGTCATATCAAAGACTTACAAAAATGGCACCAACAGCTGCCTCGCTTGGCGCTCAGTATTAAAAGGTCAGTGCTATGACTGGTCGGCCTGGTGTCAGGATAATGTGACTGGGTCTGCGCCATGATGCCCCAGTGCTAGACATGACTTTAAACTGTCACGCTGCAGATATCGTAGCGATATGACTGAAAAATTGTTAAAGCTACGTTAAAAATCTAAATCACACACACACACACACACACACACACACACATATATATATATATATATATATATATATATATATATATATATATATATATATATATATATATATATATGCACGCAAGCACAAGTATGCACTCATACACTCACGTTCACACATGAATGCACACTTACGGACCGATCTGAAACGTCACTGCACGTGAACAAACTACATTGAAACATCAATAAACGTAAACAATCCAAACTGAAACATCAATACAAGTAAACACTATACACTGGAACATATTATACATGTAAACACTACACTGAAACTTCAATGCATGTAACCACTCTACAATGGAACATCGATATATGTAAACACTACATTGAAACATAAATTCACGTAACCACTCTACAAACGAAACACCAATACACGCAAACACTCTACACTGGAACATCAATACACGTAACACTACTTTGGAAGATCAATACACGTAAACACTATACATTGGAACATCAATACACGTAAACACTATACATTAGAACATCAATTCACGTAAACACTCGACATTGTTTTATGTATATTTAATTTAATTTAAATCTGATTTAATTGTTTGAAAGTTTTAATATCTTTTTTTTAAAAAAAATTTCATTATATGTGAAAATAATGTAGTTCTGTTTACTAGGAACTCGATACTTTTCTCCAGAAAATAGTTTGACCTTGACTGCTTTTTTTAAACACATAAAGATGACATAGTTCCCGACCTTAATTCAAAATTAGTAACAGTCACGTTAACAAGTTTTTGTATTGGTCAGGCTTTTGACGAATTTACTGTCACTCCTTGTTTGCTAATGGAAAGAAAAAATAGTTGGTATAGTGATCCTCTTTTAACTACTTATTCTCTATATTATAATCAGGGTGATTGATAAAAGACGATCACTTTTCGTCGAAAAGGAAAACGTTCCTGAGATCTCCTGCTTGTTTCAAAGGGTCATTAGTGTTTTGTTTCAATTTTTCTATAATTGCTGAACCTCTGACAAATTTATTGAGTAAGAAAAACAAGTTCATTTGGACTGAAAAATGTCAGGAGGCTTTTGACAAGGTAAAAGCCACACTTAAAAGCGCCAAATTTCAGCCAATCATTTAAATTGTCTTTTGTAATAATAATAATAATAATAATAGCAGTAGTAAAAGGAAAGGATGATGATGATGATAGAAGGTGAGGAAGATGGAGACGAGAAGGACAGCGTGAGACCATATAGAAAGCCTACTCCCAGAAAAAGTATTTAGAGAATCCTTGATGTCTTAATTGTGTTTTGGAAAATGTATGACTGTGACATTTAGATGTGTATTCACAATGAGCATACATCAAATAAAATCTCACCAATATATGCATGATCACAACGCGCCGCTACACCAGCATATTCAGTTACACGCATATACTTTGAGAGTCGAAGTAATGTGGCATCCTTTATCCACGCAAGAGTGACTCAATAGAAAATGCTTTAAGCGAATGTCATGTACTTGCATTTTGGACTTGTCAAACATAACTGTTTGAGGTGGGGCCCAAAACCAGAAAAACAAATTCTGGATGGAGTTGCAAATTGTCCCGCATATGTCTGCTTATTTTATTAACTTCGTCAAATAAATTAGAGGGTTGTATTTCCATTTAAAACACTCTATTCGAAACATAGTTAAATGAGAATGTCGTAGTTAATTAAAGCCTACATGGCATGGCAAACAGCTTATTTAGGGATTCGTGGTACTATCATATACATAATCCATGAGTTTCTGGTGGGATACACGCCCAGGCCAGTTCGGGGCGGCTGCCTTGGCGTGCCCATGGTCAAATTGTTTTGGCTCTCATTTCCTCAGCACGATAAAGCCAGTAACGTGTTTGAAGTGCCGTTACACACCTTTAAATATAGAAAAACACCCAAAAATCCACTTTCCCCCCTTGTGGTTAACACTCTGCTATACTGTTTATTTTGACTTTAATGTTATAAAAAAAAGTATTAAAATTCTATCGAAGACCAATAATAACATTAGGTGTTTTTCGACCCTGTAAAAACTGGTGATATCAGCACAATGAATTGATACTTTAGTGTACCAAAATCTTACACTGGAATAGCCGATGCAATTAGTTCTGTTATTACAATGTGCAACAATCTCTTTGCCACACGGAGTGGGGTGAGGCATAGATGAAAATCAACTCATGTCAGTTGAAATACATTCCTTCTGAAAGGTTTTCCTTCGCAGGTGCTTTCTGAAATTTTGACACAAAATGCATTCAGAATTAAGTAGTACCACCCGCAATGACAAACGACTGGCGTAATAGGTTGTAAGGACTGGTGTAATAGGTTGTAAGGACTGACGTAATAGGTTGAAAGGGCTGACGTAATAGGTTGTATAGTGTCGAGTATTGTGTTTTCTCGGTAGCGCACTCTCCAGGTCGAAAGTATGGGACCCTAAGCACTGAGCCACCATGGCTAAAATCGGGAGATGGAAATTGGAAATAGGAACATTTTACTGTTCTATTACAAAAAAAATAAATATATAATTACATCATACATTACGAATATTTCAATTTGCGCAGTATTTTTTATATATAATAATTTGCATTCAACAGGAACAAAACCTGAATCATGACCACGAAGTGAACTTTGTTACAAAATAAATACAATTAAGCAATCGTTTGCTCATATATGTTAATAAAAATTATAGAGAATGAATTAAGATAGACAGAAAGCATATGGAAATGCCAGAGGATAAGTCAGATAATAGGTTGACACATGTTGTCCAGATAAAATCTCCATAATGGTCAAGAAAAGGGCAGTCTACCAAGGGTCCTATGGCTATCCTCTTCCACTGTAACATGGTCATAAAGTTTATGGTCTTGAAAATCTAAATTACGAAAGATATTCTGTCTCCACTTTAGATGAAGTAAAATTATTGAATCAATCGCAAAATCACGTGATATCGGCAGCTCATTGAACTGAATAACTATGACCATAGGCCGATAAATCAACCCTTCACCCATGATGATTTTGATTTTAGGGTTAGGGGCTGCAATTATTTGCTGCCAGTTGTGGCTGCACACATCGGTATATATTTTATACACTTACCGGTATTTCTCGTAGCTGTGGAGCTACCATCGGTTCAAAGGTTCTTTTGGTGACATGTACATTATATGTCCACATATCGTCCATCAGTATCAACACAGATTTGGGGGGGGGGTTGATTTATCTGACTACTATGACTAGAGCTCGGTATTAAAAAAACAAAAATCGGGAAAGACTCATCGCAACATTTTGTCCACGTGTCGGTGTCAACCTTTGGGGTTACATTTTATTAAGAGCAATATCTCTTGGCATTATTATGGGTCATACTCAGGTTGTGCCCACAAATGCATCGAGGGAGGAACAGTTTTGTTAGACACTGACAGACAATGAGCTCTAAAGTCACGTGACAGGGAAAATTGCTTACGTTTTTTGGCGGGCGGTGAATGGTTCACGTTTGTTAGAGCCGGCAATGTTATTTGTCACTGCACTAGATGAAATGACATGAGAAAAAGTAAACATGTTAACGTGGAATATAAACAGAATTACCAATGTGCAAGACTAGTGGTCAAAGGTCAAAGTCACAGTGGTCAGCTCGTCAGGTCCTTATAATTTGTCGGGGGAAGGAAAAAAAACAAGAAATATATAATGTGTCTATTGATAGTCATGAGACCTTTAACCAGATGTACCAATAAACATATTCATCCATGGGGATGATGGATCCAGGCGTCAGAAGGTCGGTGTCATAAGGCGAATTGTACTTTAGTTTGTGGGATGAATTGTTACGAGCAGTATAAAGTGGACATATCTTCCAGTTACATACATGATTTTTGATCGGATTTATTACAAATTAGCACAGGACCGGAGCGGCTAAAAGGTCAGAAGACAATATCGCAAATGTAAGTTAGTCCTTGTTGATATAGCTGCATATAAAATCATCGTTGCAGGTGAGACGATAAATTAACGGATTTTCTGACACTAAGCCTATGTAATGGATGAGTAAATAAATTTATCTAACAGAGAAATTATCTAATATTGTCGATTGAAGATCGTGTCTATGACAAACGAGTTGGATGAAAACAATAATATTCTTTTAAAAGGAAATAAATAATATAAATCCAGAGGTTAATTTCTTTCCAAAATAAATGCGAGTTTCCGAAGCCAAGCAAACACTACAGTTGCAAAACAAAGTGATGTGTCAATTAGTATATTAAATCCATAACAATAAAATAAATAAATAAGAAATTGAAAACGAAAATTCTGAAAAATGTGATTGTTTTAAGGTCGCATGATTTGTTTATATTTCTTTCCATTAATATTTTCTATAAAAATAGAATTACAGAAGTTTTTTGATATATCTTTATACCATCAGCATCTGAAACGATCCATTTGACAAATCTCTAGAGGCAAGATCACCACGCCCACTGATCTGCAATGCAATATCTGTTTCAATATTGTGCCTTTGCAAACTTATGTAATATTTTGCGGGGTTATAGGTGAAACATAATACATGGAATATCATTATTTTAGAACAAGTCGAATTTGTCCATGGTATTTAATGAAAACAACCCAGGTGATTAACCAGTCATTAAAGATTGGACCAATGTGACCCAATCGGGCCCCGCGCTCACAGGGACCCCGCACGTTAGTAATTTATATATATATATATATATATATATATATATATATATATATATATATATATATATATATATATATATATATATATATATATATAGAGAGAGAGAGAGAGAGAGAGAGAGAGAGAGAGAGAGAGAGAGAAAGAGAGAAATTCATTTTAAAGCGATGGAAGAGAATTTTAAGTTTCATGTCATATGAAACTTGTTTAAAAGTTCATTGCCAAATGTCGTGTTTTTTTTTTGGGGGGGGGAAGGGGCGCGTAATTCCAGAGAGCACCGCCAAAATGATCCAAATCGGGCCCCGTGTTTGCTAAAGCCGTTCCTGCTTCCAGTTAGAAAGAAGGAGTTATTTTATGGACATCAAACGTTGGTAAACATAAAACGTAAATTTAAATTGGAGACCCATTCGCCTCTAAATGTGTCATAAGGTAAACACAAAAGGTACATTTTAAATTGGAGACCCATTCGCCTCTAAATGTGTCATAAGGTAAACATAAAAGGTACATTTAAATTGGAGACCCATTCGCCTCTAAATGTGTCATAAGGTAAACATAAAAGGTACATTTTAAATTGGAGACCTATTCGCCTCTAAATGTGTCATACAAAGTTGCTTCTGCCTGTAGTGCGTGTACCATTATAACAAGTGCTTCCCACAATTATGCACAAGATCAAGCAGGGTTTCTAAAATGACCATTCATTAGTGAGAACATTAGAAACATGTATGATTTAATGTCTTACACAAAAAGCACAATATCCATGGACTGCTTCTTTTGATTGATTTTGAAAAGGCATTTTACTCAGCTGCATGGCCATTTGTTTATAAAGTTATGTACTTTTTAACTTTGATTAACTGACGGCATACTCGATAGTAGATTTTATCGAAACATCAAATCTTGTGCAATTATCAATGTTCGATTCTCCAGCTGGTTTGTTATAAAAAGAGGATGTAGACAGGGAGATCTACTCTCCCCATATATTTTGATAATATGTGCAGAGATTTTCGATCATATGATAAGGAAAACTTACAATATTTGGGGATTTAATGAAGTAATATAATCTATGTTCTTTCTTAGTAAGCTGACCACACACAATTTACTTTTCATGGTTTAAAGAAATCTCTAATTTTTGCTTTATATCTTTTATATCAATATTCCAAAAATCTCTGATCATAGTATAAACACAGAGAAGAAAGAAAAACAGCAAAGATAGTTTGGAAAGGAAGTAGAACACGTAGCAACAAAAAATACTCTCCAGACTATAAACTTAACTGGGGAGGTACTGAGTTTGCTTTGTTAGGTATAATGTTTTTAACCAACTTGGAAAAAAATCGCAACTCTTAATTATCCGTCTAAAATTAAAGAAATTAAGAAGCCGCTAAATCAGTTTAATAAAAGGTTTCTAACTATATTTTGAAGTTTACTGTGATAAAAGAGTTTAACTGTCTCTAAAATTAATCATCGTTTATCATCTTTACCAAACAAATCATAACAAGTTCTTAGTGAACTAAATACTCTGACACTTTTGATGGAATGGATCAAATGACAAAATCATACTAAATATTTCTGTGAAAGACTTTCATGCAATTAATTATTTAAGTAAAATATTTTTAGTTTTTTTTGACTTTGTAGAAAATTAAACGGATTCGAAGAAAATTATCGTATCTGGTGAATCTAAATGGAAAAGATTGTTTAACATTTCTGTATCAAATATTCATAATTACATTTTATTTGGAACACATTTTCTTCATACAGTGAAAAAGACCTTAATCCAGTTTGGCTGAATGTCTTTTAAGCATATTTAGAGCTAGAACATTATAAATATGTACAGCTGAATATTTGTATGAAACACAAATATGGTTTAATCCTTGCATTACAGTAGATGGAAAAAGTGTTTATTATAAACATGTTTTCATAAAGGCATTAGATTTGTGAGTGATTTGATACATGAGAATGGTTCCAGGATATGTGTTGATAATTTTAAATACAGATTTTCAATTAGCATTAATTTCTTGGATTTTCAAGGCATACATACAACTATAAAGTCATGTTAAAATACCTTTAGTACCAATTGTGATTCAAATCCGCCACGGTCTTTAATAAAATTGATGTGTATACCATCATAAGAAATAAAGACGAAGTTGAAGCATATATGAACAATTAATTAGAAACAATGAACTACCGACTTCTAGAAGAAAATGAAATTTCGAATTTGGCAAATTAGAAGTTTAACGAATGCCAGACATCTTGTCACAATATAGTACGCCAAAATGACCATATCTAAGATGGTTGCAGCTGAAATATCACAAAGAATTTTGCCTACAAATGCATTTCTCAAAAGAGTAAGAATTATCCCAAACGAGCTCTGTCCTTTTTGTGTTACATGCAGAGACAAAATCTCACAAGTTCTGGGATTGTCACATAATTAAATGTTTTATAAATTATAATTTACAATGGACAAAATATAAATGTAGTTATACAAATAAATTAGAAATTCACAAATATAAGTACTATCTTGAAATTTAAAATAAAACACTTGCCGATGATGCAATTAATCTGATAAGTCTGTATGCAAAACAATACAGTCATGAATGTACATTTAACGATACAATCATAAATGTTCATTTAACAGTACAGTCATAATATACATTTAACAGTACATTTATAATGTACATTTAACAATAGTCATAAATGTACATTTAACAGTAGTCATAAATGTACATTTAACAATAGTCATAAATGAACATTTAACAATACAGTCATAAATGTACGTTTAACAATACAGTCATAAATGTACATTTAACAGTACAGTCATAATGTACATTTAACAGTACTGTCATAAATATACATTTAACATATACATTTAACAGTAGTCATAAATGTACATTCAAAAGTACAGTCATAAGTGTACATTAAACAGTAGTCATAAATGTACATTTAACAGTAATCATAAATGTACATTTAACGGTATATTCAAAAATGTACATTTAATAGTACAGTCATAATGTGCATTTACCACTACAGTCATAATTGCACATTTAACAATACAGTCATTAATGTACAATTAACAATACAGTCATAAATGTACATTTAACAATACAGTCATGTATGTACATTTAACAGAGACAAAGTTTGCCGCAGTTCAGACAGATTGATGCTTTTAGCTTCGATGCCGAAAAAATATCATGATTGTAGAAACTGTACATGAGAACAGTTTGACAATGAATGGTCATTGTACAAACAGTTCACAGGGTAATAAATTATGTTCATGGAGTGTGTGTGTGCATGTGTGTGTGTGTGTGATTTGGACTTTTAACGTAGCTTTAACAATTTTCCAGTAATATTGCTACAATGTCTGCAGTGTGGCAGTTTATAATGATGTCTAGCACTGGGGCATCATGCCGCAGACATGTTGCATTTTATCCCACCCACATTATCCTGACACCAGGACAACCAGTTTTTGGAAACGTGTGTGGGTAATGTCTGTGGTCTGTTTGTATAACGGGATGATATGTATATGGAAATATGCACATTTTAAAGACATTAAATGTGGCAAAATTAGCATTTCAATAAACCAAAAATGAGAGTATACAAATATCGGCATATTTATTCCCACACACCCACACCCACATATATATATATATATATATATATATATATATATATATATATATATATATATATATATATATATATATAAATAAAATTTTGCCATGTATACCAATAGCTTTAAAATATGTATGTAAACATTGTTTTTTTTTAATACTCTCCGTTCATAACAGACGCTGTCTCGAGGGGGTGGGCAAGAGTACGTGTATGATTTGCGTAATGTCACACATGGGCTGGTTAGTGAAAGGTTAGCAATCCAATCGAGTATCGAATAAGTAATTCGTGACTGACATGTGGCAGTAGGGCTTGGCTATTCGTGAATTTAAATTTGTATGTATTGGCTTGGTTGACTAGAGGAGAAAAGAGGACTCACAGACGGGTGTTTACTCTAGAATCGCCGCCAGCGAAAAGACCATTATTATTTTTGTCTGCGATTGAATCTCTCCATTCAATATTGACAAAGGCAACTGTTTAACGCGCGCTTATTTTGAAAGAGACACAATACACAAAGAATCAATTTACACTAGACAAAAAAGAAACAAAAAAGAGGCATTGTGCCAAGTCCGAGATGCACGGTGTCCCAACACTCCATTCAATAATTAGCGTTGTAATGTGCTCACCCTGAAAAAAAGGGGAGGGGGAGGATATCGCAGATTCTTTCGTGCACATTTAACAAACAAAACAAAAAAGAAAAGAGAAACCAAGATGGATAAACAACTATCACTTTTTTAAAAAAAAGATGGACAAAAAGCTATCACTTTAAGAAGTCCCGACGAAAAATTGTTTTAGGTAATTCTTTCTCAAAGTACTGAATGAATATTAGCCGATCATTTCCATAGAAGAATGCAAGGCGTTGACTCTATATAATTGACGTATAATACAAAATATATTTAAATTAAATTCAGTTTAAAAAAAAGTAGTTACACAGAAAATAAATCAGACATAAATTTAGTTTCAACGATTCAAGTGTAAAAGTTTGCAAATGCTGAACATAACGACAGTAAAGACAATCTCACTCTCAATCTCTGTAGGGAAGCTTGCTCATTAACTTTTGTTTGAATAGTATTTGTCCAAGAAAATAGTTTGATGTATGGCTTGTAACAACAAAATCTATATGGGGCTTAAGTAGAAAGCTGGAATCTTGTTGAAAACTGTCTACCCTATTACAGAGTAACATTTTTCAATTCATTGTTTACTCATGTAAGTAGATAAATCATATACAAATATTAATGTATACTTGGTCAGTTCTAAATATATACTTGTTTCAAAGATCATTTAACGGTTCAAAAGACGATGGAATACTCTTGTGTGGTTATGAACTGTGTCTTAATTTGAACAAATCGTTTTGATAATTTCACCAAGATTTGCACGGCCATAAATATTTCCGTATTAATTTCGTCCGAATATGTCGGACTGCCAGGTAATAACATCTGAATTGTAGGTAGGATCGATAATGTGGAGAGAACACATTTTTATGTATATTTAATTTGTATTGTCTGCTTGTTTTGTATTTTTTTGGGGTGGGGTGGTGGGGTGGTTGTTGCTTTCTTAATGATAATATGTCACGCATATCAGTATTTTATAACTGACCTTTGTATATAGAAAAAATATCAAGCTAATAATGTACCTGCCTAAACTAGTGACATTTATTTTGTAAACAACATAATAATTGGCAAATATTTATCAATGATTATGGAGCAAATATTAGGAAGATTATTGATGTAAATATGTTTACTTGAATCTGAGTCTAGGACATTAAGCTTAATAATTGGAAATTCCCAAACCTTTTGACAACTTTTATTGTTTTAGAGAGGAGACTAACCTACCTCCTGGCCCTAATTTTGTGTATTCGCTCTTTTATATAAATATTATTTACTTGACAAAAATTGCTCATTGCTGCCCTAACACCGATACGGAATTATTCTTTACTTATTTATTTATTTATTTATTTATTTATTTAAATTATTCACTGGAATTACAAACTGTGCATTAATACATCTTGGACTAAAACATTAATTTGGAATTATAGTGAATCCGGTCAAGGACATTTTGGATTATATTACTATGCTACATCAATAGACTGCTAGTACATCACCACATTCCTGGCCATCGTCACATTAGCATATTTGAGACTACGGGGACATCAACACATACAATATTGGAATTTAGCTGGAACATCACTGGAATTCAGTTGGAACTTCATACATTAGGATTTGTGATATAAATAATAGGACTATTTGGGATTCAATTCACAATACTGTAAATTCTTTTTAAATTTTCATCTGTATTCTTGGTAAGTATATTATTTGCTGATTTTTTACAAAACTTGTTGGTTTTCACTCTTAGTTTTAACAATATTTTTTTAACATCCTAACAGAACTAAATATTTCAATTGGTAACGTTTTCCATGATTGAATTGTAGAAGCAGAAATGATATTTGATAAAGTGTCGTTCGGCAAAAAGGATGTCGAATAGTAGTGTGTGTGTGTGTGTGTGTGTGTGTGTGTGTGTGTGTGTGCTTTGGATTTTTAACGTAGCTTTAACAATTTGTCAGTCATATCGCTACGATGTCTGCAGTGTGGCAGTTTATAGTGATGTCAAGCACTGGGGCATCAGGCCGCAGACATGTAGCATGATGTCCCACCCAGTCACATCATCCTGACACCAGGCCGACCAGTCCTAACACTAAGCTCTTAATGCTGAGCGCCAAGCGAGGCAGCTGTTACTACCATTTTTGTAAGTCTTTGGTATGACTCGGCCTGGGATCGAACCCACGACCTAGTATTGGATGATCAATTGATGTAGGTATCATTATTTACAAGGGACTGAAATATATCTTGCAAGTAATCTGGAGCAAAACTATGAAATATTTTAAACAACTGAATTAATTTATCCTTATAGTGTCGATGATTGAGGCTATCCCACCCAGATTCCTCATATAATAATGCCCGTCATTTATTTAGGGGTAGGTGGGTGGAATCTGGCGATTTTATGAGTCAGTGCTCACTAAAATATGTGGGGCACAACAGCAAAAGGTGGATTACAATGTTGCATTTTATTTTAGAGCACGATATTCAATATGATGTCTTTATGATGGAGTCAAATTTATTAGTAGTATGTATGATTACAATTTACCCAAATCACCGCCGAAAATACTGAATGCTCCTTTATGTAGATACGAAACAATTTTAATGACTGAATCAGCTGTACAGCAACCTAGTGCACTAGGAATCTGGATGAAATCACAAGTTGACAGAAGTAAATAAATCACGAATAAATAAAGTAAAGCATTCCTGAACATAAAGTTTTGGTCTGAATATTCTATTACTGTCAAATCTGGCGTATTTGTTTTATTTGACAAGGATTCTTGTTCCCCATTTCCTAAATGAAATCGGATTCTCAGTTTCATCATATGACTTGAAATTTGTTAAACTGTAATATTGAAGTTATTATTGTTCAGTGGTCCCCTAACCTTGACAGTCTAACGATTAGGAGAAGTATGCTTATGAGATGGTTTATGTTCATGCAACAGGTTATTGTTGTTTGAAGAATATGTCAAGATCAACGGTAAGGATATATTTTGGGATTGTGTACAAATATATACAATCAAGATACTAGTTATTTGAGTCAGGTATGACAATAGCAAAACAAATTTACAAAATGCTTCAAATTCATAATAACTCTGTTACCTAACCCTCGCACAATAGCAAGGAATAATGTTACCAAACTAGTTGCATGGATAATTCTAAGACGCCAAGCATTAGTTTTCTTTCTATAAGCACACACTGCTGTAAGACATTCGAAACGCAATCCACTTGTTGTTTTTTGGCTTCAAGTTAAGCTGATTTAGGTAAGATGGCAGGATCATTGAAGTGAGAAATTGGTCCCTTATGACATATATCCGATTTCTTTGGAACTCTGACACCTTTTGTCACGGCATACCCAGCTGGTTTCTGTTTTATTTTCTTTACGTCATTAAAGAAACAAGTAGCCGCTGCATGAACTGTCTAGATAATGTGTGATTTCAACCATAAACAGGGCCATTGAAACAGCATGTGGGGTATTATTCTCTGGTTAGGTTAATAATGTCCACGTCACCATTGACAATCGTACATACAGCTCAATTCAAAAGGTGAGGTGGATACTTAGTGTATTATAGTCTCTCTCTCTCTCTCTCTCTCTCTCTCTCTCTCTCTCTCAGTATGTTCCCCATTATGTATAGCTGTGCATTTCCAACCAAATTCTCCAACAAACACCATAGTCTTTCTATAATATATTGTTATAAATTTATAAATTTCATGCATGTGGCACCAATTTCATACGATGTCGCCATAGTGTGTGTGTATCTATAACAAAGTACATGTTGCTGAGGGTCTGATAGCAGGCAATATATCGGTCAGTCACTCTCCTCCCAATTGTATACCGGTATGGACCAAAGCGAAGACTGACCGGGGTCCATGAAACTAACATATGGCACTTCAGCAACGGGCATTATTTATTATACTAGCCCTATGAATATCGATCCTTGTGTGAGGTGAAGCAAATTAGGAATTTATAACATGTTGCATGTAGAGCGTACCTTACCGACAAGAAAGCACCGGATTGCCCATATCGCATTCTGTGGAACGTGATGAGGCTATCATATAAACTGTCACTATCTGCACTATATTAAGAAAGAATGTGTTTTCTGAAACGCCAGAAGGAACCTTTTTTGTTTCGCATCACGACTCTCTCTCTCTCTCTCTCTCTTCCCCCCCCCGCTCCGGTGGCCTAGTGGTTAGAGCGACCGCCTCGGATGAGGGAGGTCGTGGGTTCGATCCGGCCGAGTCACACCAAAGACTGACAAAAATGGTACTAACATCTGCCTCGCTTGGCGCTCAACATTAAGAGGTTAGTGTTAGGACTGGTCGGCCTGGTGTCAAAACAATGTGACTGGGTGGGACATCATGCTACATGTCTGCGGCCTGATGCCCCACTGCTAGACATCACTATAAACTGTCATACTGCAGACATCGTAGCGATATGACTGAAAAATTATTAAAGCTACGTTTAAAATCCAAATCTCTCTCTCTCTCTCACTACTTATTACTACTTGTTAGAATTTGCCTGTGTCTACGTTCAGTACTGTTTTACCAAGTACCCCTATTGTCTCAACATGACGCCACGATACATTACTCACATTTGATGCTCCAAAACGCTATTTACAGAGATAATGTAACGTGAATCGCTATGTAAAGTTAATTGTATCTGAACTTTTTTATATCTATCATATTTAAAGTCTTTCATTGTCAATTGTTCAATTGTCGAGTACAGGAACGGTCAAGGTTGTCAGACCTTATCATCCCACGTGATTGTTTATGGCTGCTTATTGGGAGTAATCTCGTGAGATATAATTAGAAAGTTAGCTGCACTACTGGTGCCATTTTGTTTCCCATCTGAGTAAAGGTACACAAAGGATACTAATTAAGTATCAGACAAGTTATGGTTTCACCGTGTGCTGCTGCTATCAGTTTCGTTTACTTCTTCATACCATTTCAATTATAGAATTCTAAAGAGGAAATATACAGCAAACAAAATGAGGCTTTCTCACCTTCCTCTTTGTGATTTAAATAATCTCTACTGTGTGCATGCAATGCAACACGGTAGATTAGGTCCATATAAAATATTTATCGTCGTACTTTGGAATATTTTGTGGTCCCTATACAATATGTGTAATTCATATTTTTTATCAAAACAAAATTTCGGATATGCCACCTTTTATACTTTTTAATGAAAGGGATATACTTTTTTAAAAATACTTTTTATCTCGTTGTACTTTGATTTCCAAATAAATGTTGCAGCTGGTTCTCCATCCCCTGAGATTTAAATTTTCTCCCGAATCCGGACAAAATACTGATCTTATATTTAAGGAGAGTGCGTTCGCACATTTATCTTATGGGATTTCAACAGGACAGACAACTACTAATGCTCCTACTACTGGTGCTGCTGCTACAACAACAACAACAACGTGAACAACCGCTACTACTACGACTACTACAACAATAATAATAAAATGAAGAAGAATAAGAATAAGAATAAATCTTTACATAACAACCTCTAGTCTGGAAAAGAATCTGCTTCAAATGATTTTATTTAATTGGAATTTATATCTCCTTTTCTACTACACCAACTTAAATTATCAAAATTATTTATTTAATATACTTACTAATCGTACACGATTTAATATACTTACTAATCGGACATGATTTAATATACTTACTAATCGTACAAGATTTAATATACTTACTAATTAATCGTACATGATTTAATACACTTACTAATTGTACACGATTTAATATACTTACTAATCGTACATGATTTAATATACTTACTAATCGTACACGATTTAATATACTTACTAATCGTACAAGATTTAATATACTTACTAATCGTACATGATTTAATATACTTACTAATTGTACACGATTTAATATACTTACTAATCGTACAAGATCTAATATACTTACTAATCGTACACGATTTAATATACTTACTAAATTTACACGATTTAATGTACTTACTAATCGTACACGATTTAATATACTTACTAATCGTACATGATTTAATATACTTACTATTCGTACAAGATTTATTGCATACATTTAGAAATTTACTGAAGCAAAAATGATTGAAAACAAAAATAAACAAGCAAGCAAAATAAAGAAAACAAAAATCAAGATCACAGATTAAATTCTGTGAACAATATCTTGAAAATAAGAAATAACTTTATCTAACCAATTCCTTTCATGATCTTCCTTCAGCGTGTACTGCATTCCATGTTTAAGGACAATAAGTAAGTTATTTTTTAATTTTACCCTTGTCCCTCGCCTATCATGGCACTTTGAGAGATTTCTACAATTTTGGCAATCACATGAGGTTATTTATTTCATTTAAAAAAGTAAATATCTGTGATTTTAAGACTTCTGTTTCTAGTCGCATAATATATACGATAATTAAAGGTCACATCATTTTTGTATATATATATATATATATATATATATATATATATATATATATATATATATATATATATATATATATATATATATGTAATATAATTTACACGTACATGACAATCCAAATTATATCTTATTTGTTGTACGTATTTACACATATCGGGTTGACAATTTAAAATCAGCAGCCCAGGTTCAACGGTTTTTTTAATCCAAATTCATTCGGATTTGTATATTATCATATGTACCTTAAAAACTCTCAGATCAGATTCATAGAAACAAGACAATAACACCAAAGTAAAGAATTAATTTACAATTATTAAAACTTAACTTGCACAAAATAAAAATTATTATAGCCCAGTTGACAGATAGAACCCATATAAAGATATCAAGACAGAAATGTACTATCAATACAAATTTCCTGTTAGTTTCTTCTCAGTTACTAATATTTACATGTAATTAGCGCTTTATTTGACACGAAAACCATCTCGATGGTTATCTTCGTATTTACATGTAATTAGCGCTTTATTTGACACGGAAACCAACTCGATGTTCATCTTCGTATTTACATGTAATTAGTGATTTACTTGACACGGTAACCAACTCGATGGTCATCTTCGTATTTACATGTAATTAGTGATTTACTTGACATGGAAATCAACTCGATGGTCATCTTCATATTTACATGTAATTAGTGTTTTATTTGACACGAAAACCAACTCGATGGTCATCTTCGTATTTACATGTTATTAGTGATTTACTTGACATGGAAAACAACTCGATGGCCATCTTCGTATTTACATGTAATTCGCGCTTTATTTGACACGAAAACCAACTCGATGGTCATCTTCGTATTTACATGTAATTAGTGATTTACTTGACACGGTAACCAACTCGATGGTAATCTTCGTATTTACATGTTATTAGTAATTTACTTAACATGGAAACCAACTCGATGGTCATCTTCGTATTTATATGTAATCAGTGATATACTTGACACGGAAACCAACTCGATGGTCATCTTCATATTTACATGTAATTAGTGATTTACTTGACACGGAAACAAACTCGATGGTCATCTTCGTGTTTACATATAATTAGTGATTTACTTGACACGGAAACAAACTCGATGGTCATCTTCATATTTACATGTAATTAGTGATTTACTTGACACGGAAACAAACTCGATGGTCATCTTCGTATTTACATATAATTAGTGATTTGCTTGACACGGAAACAAACTCGATGGTCGTCTTCGTATTTACATCTAATTAATGATTTACTTGACACGGAAACAAACTCGATGGTCATCTTCGTATCAAAGTTAACCCTACTATATCGTTGTCAGCATGCAAAATTTACTATTTTTTAAAAATAGATGGTCGTCAATGTAACAGATTCAAAACGGGTTAACAGTTGCAGCAAGCAAATAACGATATTTGCAATATGCGGGAAAATAAGCTAAATAAACAAATCCGGTGAAGTGAATTGTTTTGAGAGCAGTGTTTTCCATGGGGAAGGTTCCTGTGCAGGAAAGATTATTTCACTGAACATTTGTTCACTAATGGATACGAGAACTAACAGATGTTCGGCAAGATATACCGCATGAAACTGTTATCCATACAAGTAACCAAATGCTGCTGGTATAGCATCGTTGCAGAGGCCCCTTAAATCACCGAAAAGTTAGATACACCTTGCAAAGCTTTTACCATTTCCATTCACTCTGCTTTTCCGTAAAATAAATTAAAAGATATTTTCTTCGCAAGTAAACTAAATTGCTTAATTCGTTTATTGGCGTGTTAAAAATTCACAAAATAAAGAAAATGAGATAAAACAGGATGCGAAAAGAAATGAAAGGAACTAAAAAAAAATTATGGAACATAACTTGTTAGTATTGATAATTAAAATATACTTTTAATTGTTGAACATTACAAAAAGTTCATTTGCAAGTGTAATTTAAAATTGGTTAAATCTTAACTCATAAATTTTCTTTTTCTTTATTTCTTTAGCTCTTTTTTTCCTTACTACGATTAAGTTGATAGTCATGAAATTATAAAGATGTACCCTTGTGAGAAGGTAGCAGTAGTCGTCCTGAACTCATTTAACCGAGAACATGCGAATGATAGTGTAGAACTAATTTTTTTGTTCTTTATTTGTATCCTCTCGATCAGTCCTACAATCAATCAAATAGTAGATATAGCCGAGGTGGTCCTAATAGACTGGATTTGTTGGGGGCTTTTTTTTTGCTGAAAAATTACTAGCTACGATGTATCTCCGATTTAATTTGTCAATGAAACTTTTATATTGGATTAAAAATTCTAAAAATAGTTATTGCCGAAAACAGGCAAGAACGTATTTGGACAGAGCCTAGTTAGACAACCAGGAGGATAAAACATTGATCCACGGAAGGTGGTCAATTTTATATGGAAAATGAATTGCCACCCACCCCAACTAAATATATAAACACATATCAACCACACCGCAACTTAATTCATAGTCATCTAAATTACCGGAAAAGGTAACTTATTTTGAATTCCTTTGCGTTAGTTGAAATTAAGTTATGTTTAGTTCGTTTTAATTCATTTCGGAGTGAATCTTCCTTTATTTTTGCTTATTTCCTTTCATTCTGGGAGAATTGTTATGTACTATGAAATCTATATCCATTTATACCCCCACTCCGACCTAGGCATCTTGGCAAGGAAATGGATAAGTGAATAGTAATTAATGGAGAAAAGACTTATGTGCCAGAGACTTAAAAAGTCACAAAATAAAATTATTAGATGGGGCTTATTTTAAAATGTCTACATACAAATTTAAAACTTGTTCAAACTGATCGACATTAAAGTAGCTTGTATTGCCAACTATCCCAATGCAGGTTTGCAGTAAATCATCGGCAGTTCAAAACATAAATTCCTATAGTACAGCGGGGCTCGTAGTGATCCATTCCCCCACCACCTTCCCTTAATACTACGTTATACTAGAATCAATGTGGTGTTTTTGCAACAAAGTAATTCCGGACAATTAACACAAGAAACTGACGCGTATGATACCTGGAACTGAGCGCCTTTCATATAATGTGAAAATAGTTAAGTCGTGGGTTAGAAACGATTACTTCCACAATATGAACCATTCTGTAATGATATGGTGGACTAATTAGTTCTTCTGCCCTCGAAAATCTCATAATAAGTCTTATAATGCCTGCCAAGCCCATATAACATTACCATCTTGAAGACTTACTCTACTGTCTCACTTCAGGAGGCAGGTAAGCAAAGACTCTTTAAGCTTGCATGAATTAAGAAAAACATTCATGTGAAATCTTCACGAAACCCATATACCACCCCCACCGCCGGAAAAATAAATGGTCGGCTACTAAACGGACTTGATTCTTGCCCATTTTAGCAGCAGCCAATTTCTCGAGCCTTATTCTATAAGAGTTTTTGTTTGTTTTTGCTGGCTTAATTCGTACTTTTAACATATTTATTGGCTTATTATGTCAAATAAATGGGAGCTAAGTGCACTTCTTAAGAACTCACTGGCTGGTCTTGGAGGATATCGAACCCGATACCCTTGTGTGTCGAGTCTGATGCTCTACCAAGTGAGATACCGCTCCACCCTCTCCTAGCAGTGGATACCATACGGTACGCGAGATTCGATTAGAAAGGGTTGATATACCATATGTGCTCGCTTACAATTCAACTTCAACGCAAACTGCAAGGACCCAGATCTGCCGTCGCATAATGCGCTGGTAGATCCAGGTATCTGTAGTTTGTTAGGAGTAAATCTGTAGAAAAAGACCCTGAACTGCCAGCACACTAAGCGACGGCAGATCAGGGTCTATTTTGTTTGTAGTGGGCCCAACTTTTAAGCAGGTATATACGATATGAGTATCAAACAGTAAAGAGTGTATGTGTGAGACTACCGCTTTTATGAATTATGCTTACTGCAAGCACTATACCCCGGATGGGCAATAATTTCTGCGGGGGGGGGGGGGCACTCCACGAATCTCGGTAAGACATCACGGGCCGCATATTTCTAATATTAATGAAATAACCTCACAATATATTGATTAAAGATTCCATTATGGTATTTCCACTATAAAATAAATAAACTTAATAACATTTAGCGAAATACACGTTGATCCAAAGATTAACTTAGGAGGCAATTCATACTGGATATTTAGTAATGTACTTATTTGCCTGCCGGACAGAAATGTTAGACTGCCCGAGATCCATATTTTGCGCACCCCTGCACTATAAGTTTTTGGGTTTGTTTTAAAGAGCGTAAATACAGAAGAAAAAAAGGTGTTAAAAATGTTTTGCAATTGTTAATTTTGCAGACTAAATGTGGGCAGTTTGAAATTTCGACAATGCTTTTAGGCAAAATTCAAAACTTGATCCATATTTCTAAAGTGTTAATTAGGTACAACAAAAATATACAAAAAAGTACCTTGATTTTCCATGTATATATACATCTCATCTGTAATACTTACAAAATACCTTGCAACATCACTGTAACGAGTATATTTTTTTACCGCAACTGATTTTAATCCTTGCAGTTGGTGAATAAATTAGAAAAAAAAGAAGGTGATGTATCATTACAAAATGATGATCACGGGAGAATCCACGGGTTGGTGGGACGAAGCATCCCCTCCCCTCCCCATCCTGCAACAAATGAGCGCGAAACAACCGGAACGTTTACAAGAGCAAGTTTTCTTTATGTTTAAATAGTTAAAACTACGCACTGGAAATGCTTGAAATGCTGACTTTTTGTCCCCATAGCTTCCCACGGAGCAGGGGTGGGGGCGTCCCACAAATCTGACCTCTACTTGTTTAAGATAAACGATATTTTTGTGTTGACCCATGCTTATAAAGTCCCCCCCACCCCCCACCCCGCAGGAATCCTGCTTTCTTTGATGGCTATGACTACCAAATTTATTGGTTTTTAATACCTTTCTTTGATCTGCTTCTCCGCTGCAGTAAAGCATAGGAAGCTATTTCTTAAGGACTCTTTTTGATAGATCGATTTCCATTTATTATACGACTCAATATGGGGTGTTATACTTTCACACACATAGATCGGGGCTCATAGAATACAAGATATAATTGTTTTGTTTGTGTAACGTTCACCCTAAAATAACGTCGTGATACACGTAAATTGTCAGTTGTACTTTCTCCTATCATTCAAGTGAGAGTTTAAAGGCTTCCAAAGATTACATTTCCTTGGTAGTGCTGAGTCAAACAAACTTTACCTTCGTTTTTAAATGTCAATATTCGGTCTGAAATACGCTATCCGATACAATGGCGCATGTTTGTTAATTCTCTTTTTTCTTTTAATTCTTTGTGAACATTTTTTTTTCACTAGCTTCCTCGCTGCACAGGAGCACAAAGAAAATAGTGTTAAGAACAGCGTGTTACCCCCCCCCCCCCCAACATTTATCTGATGTTAAATTGTTTTGGCTTTCACACATAACGATCTCTCTTCATTAAATATTACAATACAACAACCATTGTAAAATATAGAAGTATTCGAGATCCAGTCTACTTTATATATTCCTTAACCTTTTGAACCAAGGCAAATGGATTCAAAATACTATATTCCTTTTGTGAGTTAGAAACCAACAGACAGTGCCTTAGATTTTAATGTCGTTATAGAATCTAAATACAGCAGATCTTGTTCTCATGAAAATGAAAATTACAGCGTTAAAAGCTAACTACAAATCAAAGGCTCATGGATGTGCCAGTCGAATTACGTGGTGTAAAGGTCTCTTGCATCGGAACTGTCGAAATTCATTTTTGAAAAAGAGTTTGTTAACAGTTGATGAACAAAAATGCTTCTCTTCGCCACCGCTCTCTCTCTCTCTCTCTCTCTCACTCACTCACTCACTCTCTCTCTCTCTCTCTCTCTCTCTCTCTCTCTCTCTCTCAACTTGTCAATGTATCGCACTCAACGGTATTCTTAAAATCTTAGATTAAACTGACTACACAGACAACAGAAAGGACTTGTTGAACAACTACACAGACAACAGGAATGACTTATTGAACTGACTATACAGACAACAGGAAGGACTTATTGAACTGACTACACAGACAACAGGAAGGACTTATTGAACTGACTACACAGACAACAGGAAGGACTTGTTGAATAGCTACACAGACAACAGGAAGGACTTACTGAACTGACTATACAGACAATTGGAAGGACATGACGTATACATATAAGAGAATTCTACTTAATTATTGAAGCGACTGTTTGCGTACCAAAGCAATGCACTTTCGATTTATGAATATACCCTATACTTAAAATAGTATAATCAGTGGCGTCGCTAGGGGGGTGCGGTGGTGCGGACCGCACCGGGTGACACCATCAGAGGGGGTGACACCAAAATGACATTACTAAGGATTCTGTATGGTCTGTTACGGAAGGAGGACCATGGGGGTGACACCATGAGCTACAGCACTGGGTGACACCAACCCGAGTGATGCCACTGAGTATAATCTCTCTCTCTCTCTCTCTCTCTCTCTCTCTCTCTCTCTCTCTCATTCAAACTGACACAATCTGTGTTTAAGACCGAGTTACTCGATGAAAGAGGATATTCATGGAACGTCATGTACTACATTTTTTAAAACGGTTTTAGTATAATGTATAACGTTGGATGGTAGTCTAAACCCTTTTATAGTTAAATGGATAAACTCATAGACAGGTTGATGATACGAGACAATAAATTCGTGTGGCTACAAGACCGTATTTCAACCCATATTAACGCTATTATTTAGCGAGCGTGATGACAATGCAGGAAATATGTAGCAAAGTCCGGCAGAACTGAATAGAAATGCAGAACACGTGCAAAACGTGTACAACACCATTGTTCAAAGAAGGATCTGAGCTTCTTTCATCACACTGCCAACTGCATCCATTCATACGTATTCGATGTCTCTGAGATGAAATAGTCTAATTCTTCCTTTCCAGATATTGAGACAAAACAAAACAATGCACCCAGAGTTCAAAGATATTTTTAGTTGCACCTCTCAAATTTCTGTGCAAAAATGTTTCCTCCGCAAAACTATAAACAAAGCAATCAAAATGATAAATCCCTTGTTCAGCCAACCATTCTTTTGAATTTCCTAGTTAAAAGGTCATGACTTTCTTTAAATTAAACACATAAATGCACTTTATTCAAAATGACTGTTGTGAAATGAGAACTTGAGACAACACGTGTTAAATAAGTTAAAAGGAATCATTATCTCCTTTACGGAATAGAGAGAGAGAGAGAGAGAGAGAGAGAGAGAAAGAGTCAGTCCGCATAATCAGCACATTGTGCTGAAGAATGTCACATCATAATACACGGTTTGGAGCTTAGATAATGCTGCAAACGAATTAATGTGGTTGTTAAGGAACAATAAAGGACGCTTAATTGCCCTCAGAGGCCATGCAAGTGCTCAGTAGTTTTATTTATCCTTCCGCATGATAAGTAGAAAATGACAACGATGACCTTGTCCCCCAAAGAGCATGCCGAAGATGAAATTGGTAATTATAACTACATATATAATACGTTTGGTACTATGCCAGAACACAGTGATGGTCAAGTACAATATAGTTATAGATACTATGCATGAGCATTTGTGTTTCTTTGATATGACTATCATGGTATCTTTATGGGCCTGATTACTTCAAAAACCCACCCATGGTTTGTATTTGTCAATGTATCTCACTCAACGGTATTTTTATTCTTAAACACTTAAGACTGAACTGATAGTACACATACAACTGAAGGACTTATTGAACTGATTGTACATATAGAAGGACTTATTGAACTGATTGTACATATAGAAGGACTTATTGAACTGATTGTACATATACATCTAGAAGGACTTATTGAACTGATTGTACATATACATCTAGAAGGACTTATTGAACTGATTGTACATATACATCTAGAAGGACTTATTGAACTGATTGTACATATACATCTAGAAGGACTTATTGAACTGATTGTACACATACAACTGAAGGACTTATTGAACTGATTGTACATATACATCTAGAAGGATTTATTGAACTGATTGTACATATACATCTAGAAGGATTTATTGGACTGATTGTACATATACATCTAGAAGGATTTATTGGACTGATTGTACATATACATCTAGAAGGACTTATTGGACTGACTACACAGACAACTAGAATGACGTTTACTTTATGCATTATCTTAAAATGATTCAAAATATCTACGATAAACATGACGTACAAATATAAGAGAATTCGATTTAATTATTGAAACGACTGTTAGCGTACCAAATCAATGCACTTTCGATTTACGAATATGATAGCTCAACTAGTATAATCTCTCTCTCTCTCTCTCTCTCTCACACACACACACACACACACACACACACACACACACCCAGAGGAAATTGCATAAGTAGTGCTCATTTGATCAATTCCTACATCTCTACGATACCAGACAAACAAGTTACTCCCAACACAATGCTAAAATTCTGACTATCGCATTTCTGCATGAATATAAGTAGGAGCAAGCATATTTGTGAACATCAGTGTAGTAAAATGGAATATAAATTAAACGAGTTGAGACCGCACGTAACATATCCAAATCAATCCTGTTCGACTTCCTCGAATAAGTTAGTTACACTGACAACACATAAAAAAATTATGAATCGGTCTTCAATGTATTAAGTAAAACTGAGTTGTATAAAATACTTACCGGAAGTGATGCAAATTGTGCACGTAATTATTATAATCCATAGTATAAATCCCTCCATTATAATTCCACAAGTCATTACTTTTGCGCTGAAGCTGTCAACGGTCTGAAACACCATGAATAAAAATATATTTGTATAATAATTCCCATGTACCAAACGAAAAACCAAAACACGTATACAAATACAAATCAGGAGTAGAATCACTGCTATATAATATAATACGAAATAAGTGCTATTGTCTCATGCGTGCTACCATAATTTTCCACTTTCACCTAATTGCTGGTTGTGAGTCTGCTTTTCATAAAGTCCTTGTGATGATCTTAAAATTATTTGTGCTACAGACTGATATTTTTCCTCATCAAGGATAGCATTTTAACAACAACAGACGTAGTACTGTCGTCTGCTTTGTTTGACAGTGTTTTGCCTAATGGTACATAGCCAGGCACGAAGACGTGTCTTGTTTCTTTTCAGGGAGCCTACACTATCAGAATACGGTTGGTGTTCACGAGTTATGACCTGCTCTCCTCTCGGCTGAGGCGAGAATAGTGTAAATCCGTATAATGTACAATTCAAATGCAACCTCTGTTATCACGGCGCGGATCTTCATTGCCAATGAGGCTGTACCGGGAACAAAGCTAGCTATGAATCATGCATCGCAATTATGAATGTCAGTCTCGCGATTCAATTGGCACAATTTCAGACTGCATATGATTTCGAAAACGTTCCCTATACTTTGCTACAATATGTAACATACTGCTTGTGGCAAAGAGAACGTCCGGGAAAGATGCACAAATCTAAGACACACATACATTGGAAATATGCTAAAGGGGCGGACTCTGGGGCGGAGCGTCTAATGATATGTCAGTCAGATGGAATCTCTATGAAACAGCAACCTTGGAGAAGTCAGATTCCTAGGAGACACGATGTTCATCATGGCGCATCAGCAAGTTAGTCTACACCTAACAGGCGCATGGATGGGTGTAGCTCAAATCAGAATGCAGGACAAATTAAATTAATTTAAGATGAAAACGACGGAGCGAGAGCGAGAGAGAGAGAGAGAGAGAGAGAGAGAGAGAGAGAGAGATTTTATTACCAGATGGGAAGAATGCATACCTCATTCCAGATTGCATGCACCTACCATAAAAAATGAATATTTGTTGACATAGGCTGTGCAAATATCATTTAGGTTCTTCGTGCGATTAACATGTAATTACACAGATCACCCCAAGTTTTGATTATTGTTTTAAAAATTTCCTAAGTCTTGTATGTAGACACCCCCTCCCCATTTATATACATAAAAACACCAGCTTTACCTTCGCTTTTGTGTTTAGTATTGTTTTGCCGATGTAAGTTGTTTCTTTCCTCAAGGAAGGGCCTAATTAGTTGCAACACGTTAGGAAATTGTTTACTGTCTTGTAATGTCGCTGTATACAGTACATATGCTTTATTGCGAATAATTATGAAATATTTCTGAATGTTGCTTAATTCAATGGTAATCAAATAATTCACTGGTAACCGGCTGATAACGTTGGCAAGAGAAAAGTCCCAAAAGGTGTAGGGGTTCAAAATCATAACGCGATGCTATACAACATTGAAATGAACTGATGTTTTATAGGCTTATTTTTATATTAGTACTTTGACGCAAAACTAAACATATTGCTGCATGTTCATTTCACGATGTCTATTGATGTCTATTAGCAGCATGTAATTATTGATTACTCCACTCTGTTTAAGGTCCATTTTATTGTGGTTTGATTTCAGTAGTAATTTCATGCCGCAGTGAGATTTTTGTACCTGGAAAATGTATCTGTCTTCGTTATTTTATGTCTATTCAGCACTGAATACAAAATTTTCATTTACTCCTATAGAACTGGACCGATATTTCTGTAAGGTCTTTTCTGTTAAAAACTTTTCAGTGGAAGTGAAAGGAAATAAATGAACCGAACACCATCATCAAAGGCTCCCGAATGGACTATTCATGCGTACAAAATTAAGTAGTGTGGATTTTAATCATAGATAGGCAAGCATGTAGGGTCTTCTCTACCAAAATTGTAATGCTAAACCTACTGGTATTGATGGACTGCTTACTGTGATTGCGTCTAAAAGCAGACAAAGTCATGTGGTAAAAGTTATCAAAGATTTTGATTGGTAGTTTATCAGTATAACATTTATGGGTGTACAGACGCATCCAACATTCATAGTCAAGTGTTCGGTCCAGATGATGATTACATCATTAAAACCGGACCAGTCTCTGATATCACCGCATGTGTCGGTATCATGCCACCATAATCTCTAGCAAGTCTCTCCAATCATTCAGATTTCACTATGATAGCACTGGTATATCAAATTCTGCATTAAGTTTCTAGGTTATCGTACAACGTTTATTTTAATCGGAACCTGCAAATTTATCATAACATAAGTTAGCATTCCAGACGAGAATAGATATAAACTCTTGAATAATGATTTGCGTTCGTGTTAATTCACTCTAAAGTGAAGAGTAGACGCGATTTCAACAGGAACTGAAACCCTTAAATTTGAAATAATAGTATAAAATACAAAGGTTATTAATGCAAAAGACTTCGTATACTAGAATAAGGTCATTCTACATGTTATGGTATATACTGATTTACTCACAGTCATACTTATCTTCATACATTAGGAGCTTTAGATGGAAGCTTTCTTTTAGCATATTAGCAGTGAGATTGTTTTACGTGCATACAACGTCACAAATCTGATGAAGAGCCTGTAGAATGACACACACACACACACACACACGCACATACATACATACTTTGATGATGAAGCTTTAGAATAACGGATATGATTGTTGTTGTTGTTTTTAAAAATTGATGAACGCCTTTAATGAACAGAATGAATTTTTTGAAGAGCATTTTCTAAGAATTTTCTGATATGTACAAAATCATAAAATACGATTAATTAAACCATTGTGAAACATCAGGCTGTTCTTATCCAGGAAATTGTTTGATTTAATGAAAATTGAAGCTCGTGACTCTCCAAAAAATGAATGATCCGCCATTCACAACACAGTGCATAATACTTTAAAATAAAAGAAACAATTACGAATAATTACAATTTTATTATTTTCATTTTGATTTCCAGCAATCTGTTTGGACGTATCATATGCTATTAGTTTTGTCCGACACCTATATGAACGGAAACCTATCGTTTGGTCCCAGTTTTCCGTGCCGTTCAAAGAGAATCATGGATGAAATATAATGGCAGCTAACATAACACCAGTTTGTTATAGCGACAACAAAGTGCAGTAAAACGGAAACTGAATGCTAATGAAATGCGATGTACTGTACAAAAAGTACTTGTGAATTATTGAAAAGATCTGAAAATAAAAACATCAGTCAGATAGTTGCAAAAAGAGAGACAGACAGACAGACAGAGACAGAGAAAGACAGACTTGGGGGGAGAACATTTGACACTCCACATGTATTTTTTTCTCATACCGAGGAGGTGGTGATTTAGGGACCTCCATAGCCGTCGATGGGGCACTCAAAGGCAGCAAATAAATACCCAAACCCCTACCCCAGTTGATGATTCCAAACCCCTACCCCACGCCCCGCCTGGTTCTGGTGATGCTAAACAGGAGTTTGGCCTAAACTCCAGGGAATGATTCCAAACCCCTCAGGGACCCCAAATATAGTTTTCAAACGTAAATTACCGCCACTTCACAAGTTCGGGAAGGAAAATGTTTATTTCTTAAAACGTGCGCCTGGTTAATGAATGGAAAACAGGAATTCACTCGCAACGAGAAGTTTCCATTCTTTGTTCGACATTTACTGTCATTGTTACTCCGTGATAAAACAACCGACAATTTGACAGTAGCATTCTGTTTCACAGATAAGAAAGCACCCAGACTGTACAATCCACATGATATCGGTTTCGGCACTAGTGTCTTAGCGGGATATTTACTGGGTATCTACTATGCATGCTAAAATGTCAATTAGCCCCACTGAATGTAATGTACACACGAATGTTCCAGTGTATCAGGTGGAGCGCCAGAAACAAAAGTAGCAATGGGAGTGTGATCTAGCCCGATGCAGAGTTGATCTGCTCGGAGAGGTGGCTTCCAGCCGCGAGCCGGAAAGGGTCTCTAAAGGCTCCCCATTTTATTTTAAAGAAATGTTTGACTATATGTATACTTATACAAAAATGAAGTATTACATTAATTCAAATGTCTGTCTGTTGTAGGGTGAGGGCTGTTGTTGCTACAGCGATAGGCGCACCGCTAGCTAGTGTATGGAGAAAACAGGGCCAGGCGACAACCAATATTACAATAGTCGGTGGTAGTTCCGACCTCCTATATATACGATATATTTTCATAAAAGTATCACAAGGTACATGCCTATAGATGGCGCTTGCACATCGAGCACGTACATTGCTCAACAAGTATGACGCTTCGAATGAGGTTCGGCCCCTTAATCCCAAGATCCTCTTAGGATTGCAATAGCACTTGGAACAGTTCGACCCTGAGAAGGTGGTCCGTGCAGAGTTTGTTCCGTTTGGGGCGACAAAGCAGGCATCGAAAATCGTAAAGCTATTATTTGACTGCCTGGTTTCTATTGACAAAGTATCGAGTCATCCTGCGCCTGCTCACAAAATCATGTAGTCCTTTGCCACCCAATTTTTGATATTTGGATATTTATGTTGGGGTGTAGGGTCAGAGTCCATTCCGTATCGAAAAGTTGGAATTCTCCGACACCATTTGGTGTCTGCATAGGGTAGGCGTTTACTAGCCGGCCCAGCAAACTTGAACGGCCTTTCATCGAGATACATCTGCATGAAATCGATAGGAATATGATTTTTTTTCTCAGATCATAGCATTCGTTCTGTCTTTAATCCGCTGACAGACGAGAGGAAAGTACATCCTTGCTAAAATGTGACCTGTATCTAGCTATTTGCATTCATAGTCACGTGACTACACAGTTCTTGCAACCTACATATCAATGACATCGTAGGTCATACAGTCACGTGATATCAACAATAAACAATTTCTTGTGTTGCTGTAGGAAAACAAATTGAATATATAAATGAAAGTCACGAATTTTGTTTATAGAAAAATGAAAAAAAAAACCATAAACTTTTCAAAATATTTATTGTAAAAGCAACGACCGAAAATCCGTAAATGTTGCAGTAATTTGAAGAAAACCAGATTCACTACGCAGAGAGCACATGCCAATGTGGTAGTCACGTGACACCAACAAAAACATCGCTGACACGTGCTTGGTACTTCCTGAAAATGGTTTTCTCCACCCTGCTGAGATACCGACAGGTTTCTGGTCGTTGTTCTCAGAATACATGTTTTTGAGAATTAAGTGTGCATTATATTTATTTTCAAACATTAAGTGACTTCTGTATAATATGTCTAATTTCTATGTACAACAACTTTGGAAATTGGTTTATTATGGATATCAAGTTCAAGTTTGCTGGGCTGGTTAGTAAGCGGCTACCCCATGCCGACACCAAATGCTGTCGGCGAATTCCAACTTTTCTATAAGGAATGGGCTCTGACCCTACACCCCAACATAAATATCCAAATATCAAAAATGGGGTGACAAGAGTCAGAGAAAACTCGGACTAAAAATCATGGAGCTTGATTGGTATCGTTGTCTTCGTAACGCCGAAGACGAGTATGAGGTCGACGGCGCTGCACACGTCGTTAGCACATTTGGAGAGGACGATCCATTAAAACTTGCCGGAACTGACGGAGGTGGACGGTAGGTGACATGCATGGTCCGGTGGAAACAAGACAATACAAGACAAGATAAAACACAGAACAAGACGAGATTTTAATATGTTCAAGTTGTAAAGTTTGCAACGTATGAATTATACAAGATAAAGAACACGAATATAGCCTGTGATGTTATTACATAACACTTTACAGGGATTACATAATTCTGAAAACAGGTTGTAATAACTTGCAAATATTTTTTTCAAGAGTCTTATGTTACATGTATTCATTCAGAATTTCAGCGGCAACCATTAGCAGCATTTGAACCTGTCTCTATGGATTTAGTACGTACAATCGTGATGAAGAGTGCACCAAAGTCATGTGAACTTGATCCAATTCCAACATCACTGCTGCTTGAGTGCTTAGATACAGTATTGGCTTCCCTAACTGATGTTATTACTACCTCTCTCTCATCCGTGGAATTCCCATCATTTTTCAAAACTGCCATTGTAAAGCCTCTGCTGAAGAAACCAACACTCGACCATAACGATTTAAAGAACTACCGCCAAGTTTCTAATCTCCCAGTCATATAAAAAATATCTTAGAAAAGGTTGTTCAATGCCAGGTTGTATCTCATCTGAATTCAAACAGTCGTTTTAGCAATGTACAATCTGCATATCACTCTTGCCACAGTACTGAAACTACTCTTCTAAACGTATTTAACGACATTATCTCTGCTTTTGGATAGCGGAAAGATTACAGTCATCACCTTCCTTGATTTGCCTGCAGCATTTGACACAATAGACCATGATATAGTACTTCACCGTCTCCAGCATGTATTTGGCGTTCATGATACAGCCTTACTGTGGTTCAAGTCTTACTGTGGTTCAAGTCTTACTTGGTCAACAGGACACGAATTATGTCTGCAAATGGAATACACACCAGCCCAGTAATCTATGTTGTGGTGTTCCACAAGGGTCTGTTCTTGGACCTGTTCTCTTCATTCTATACATTCAGCCACTCTCAAATGCCATAGATCATCAGCCAGTGTCTCACCAATTGTACGCTGACGACACCCAAATATACAAATCTAGCCACCCAACTAAAGTTGATGCTACCATCCTAGGTGTAGAGAGGTGCATTTCTGATGTGAAATCATGGATGACATGTAACAAGCTGCAGATGAACGATGATAAATCTGAGGCCATTCTGATCACAACACAAAGACTTTCTCTGTCACATCCTTTACTTCAAACAATAAATATCAGCAACACTAACATTAAATTCACAGTCATTACGAAACCTAGGTGTTACTCTAGACAGTACTCTCACATTACACCAATATTTCATGAACATATGCAAGGCTGCATATCTTGAGCTGAGACGCATCAGCTCAATTCGCAGATATTTTTCAGCTGATGCCACTAAAACACTTGTGCGTTCATTAGTACTTTCAAGACTGGACAATTGTAACTCAATTCTGTCTGGTTCATCTCAATATCTACTTCAGAAACTTCAACAAGTTCAAAACACAGCTGCTCGGATCATACTTAGAGAACCACGATCAGAGCACACCTCCACGCTGCTCTGTATCCTACACTGGCTATCCATTCAATCCAGAATCAAACACAAAATTTGTTCTCTGTGCTGCGTTTCACTGACGGACTCCAGTCCAACATACCTATCCGACCTCACCCATGTGTACACACCCGCAATGTACTTATGCTCGTGTTCTGACAATCCTATGCTCATTATTCCCTTTACGAAAACGAAGTCATATGGACAAAGTTCTTTTGCATACCAGGGCCCAGCAGCGTGGAATGAAATGCCCACTGAACTTAGACACAACGACACAGTGATCTCATTCAAGAGTGCTCTTAAAACTCACTTATTTCGACTGCAAGAACAAACTTAAAGACCGTAACTTAAAGTTTCCATCCTGTCCAGACTGCAAAGCTTCTTTCAGCACGCCAAAGTTCACCACTCGACTGGTGCGATAATTGAAGAGTCAATCCATTCACTTTACACTCCGTGTGCACTTTTCCTTGTTTCTCCCGGTATTCGTAACCGTAATTTTTACGACCGCCACTAGCAAAACTTAGAACCTTGTCGTCGAGGTGCCCGTCCGTCCAGGCTCCTAAACGGTCTCCTTCAATGTCATGGTGACGTTGACCAAGACGATTGATGTAGATGCAACTGACCGTGTCAAAGTACAGGACGTGATCTCCTAACAGTTCTAATGTTTTGTACACTTTCAGGCGAACATGTGCTGTCACGTAAGCCGCAAAGATGACATTTCCAAAATTCCTCGGCTTCTACAAAGTCCACTTCTTCTTCGTAATTGACTAAGATCAAGTCTTCACGAACTATGTCTATGTATTTCATGTATTTAGTTGTTTCGTGAATCATCTGTAAGTAGCAGGAAGGTTCTGTCAAATAGTCCGTGTTGAGTAAACAACGTCGTTGTGCCACGTTACCCCACAAGCAATTTAACATCACTTTGGCAAACGATCGCCTTCTTCGCTTTTCTCCACGTGGTTTAAAGTGATGCCTTCCTCCTCCCAGTATTCGTCTTTGAATTTCGTTTGGTCTTCGTGAGTGTGGCACTAGGAAGTATAGCCGCTGTCTGCTTGTTTCAGTTTCAAAAAGACACCCACGTAGTCTGCGAAAATGCCTTTCTGAGTCTTGTCACCCTTGTAGTATTTTTCTGTCTTGGGAAAGTGTTAAATTTCGTAGACGTCTAAAAGTTGGTATGCCAGGTCCAGAGCTTTTAAACAATTCCACGCCAACCCACGTTCCCGTTAAAGTGCATTCTTTATGGGTGTGCCGACAAGGTCTGTCTTGGTTGCGCGTTTCGGCACATCAGTTTTCCTTGGCAATGGTGAGGTAAAACGGGATGGTACAAGTCCCTGGGAGGCAAGACTTTACATTTGATCAATCCTTCGTAACAAAGAATTCCACACCTTGGTGATGAACCCCTCTGCTTTCTCCAACGGTACGTCGGACTTGAAATCTGTAAACTTCACCATGTACATGTAAGCCGTAGTTCTAAAATTTCTAGAGGAGCGCTTTTCCGTCTCTCGAATGTGGTAATACTTTGAGGAGTGAATGGTGGACTTTGGTTGGGTGTAGACTCTCTGGGTCTGAATTCTGTTTCACTCATGTCATCTTCAAAATCACTGGCATGAATTTGAGCCAATCGTTCAGCTACTATGCGAGGCGATAAATCACGTTTCTGCCTCTTACTTTCTTCTCCTTTCTTCAGGAAATGATGCGATCGTTTCATGTTGACTGAAAAAAGTCAAATGACTATATTTTAAACGCCACGGGTCCCTATATCCATGTCAGACCAGTGTCTTCCCTACACATAGGGTCAGTGTCTTCCCTCCCAGTATTAATTTCACTATCAATCCGACTAGAATGATGGATGAGCCCACACAGATCGAACTTCTGATCAGAGATTTGCGAATTGTCATATGAAAGTTTTCTCCAGACAAGCCGACGGACTACTTCCCCTTCTTTCGAGATGAAAGTCAAGATACTTGCCAGATCTGTAAGAAGAAAGGGCATTGGGTTACAGAATGTCCAGACCGTAAAAAGAACAAGACATAAATCAGAAGAGATAAAAGTCAAGATACTTGTTATCTTTGTCAAGAGAGAGGATATTGGTCTTCATAATGCTTTAAACAACAACAGGAACAAGAGGAAGAGATGGGATCAGAACAGGAAGAAGAGGTAGCCTCCCAAAAAAGAACCCAGACACGTCCAGATAGAGAAAAAAAGAAGAAAAGAATACAAGAGAAAGTGAGAAAGAAGAGAAGGAAAAACCTGTGAAAGTGAAGAAATTAAATAAACAGAGTAAACAAACACACCGAAGAAGTCTATGAATTTTTTAAAGTGTTGTGTTGCGAATTGGATTGTAACATTTGTACCAGAATATCATCATCATCATCATCAGTCTCATGACCTAGTGTGGTCGTTGAGGCACTGTGCTGCTGAACATCTGACCAGTTTCCTCCACTTGTCTCGATCATGTGCCAATGCCTGTGTCTCCGCAAAACTTTACCTGGTCCATTCTGTGATGTTGTCAATCCACTTTTTTCTCTGTCTACCTCTCCTTCTGCCACCCTGGACGCTGCCCTGCAGGACTGTTGTGGATAGACTGTTGGCTCTAGTGACATGGCCATACCATTTCAGCTTTCTCTTTTTGACGGTGGTGAGGAGGTCCTCATATTGGCCTACTTCACGCCTGATGGTGTTACGCACTTCTTCATTTGTGATGTGGTCCATGTAAGAGATGCCAAGGATGGTTCTGTAGCATCTCATTTCAAGTGACTGGATTCTTCGTTGTAATTCTGCTGTCAGGGTCCATGCCTCTCATGAATACAAAAAGACTGAGATGACTAGAGCTCGCAATAGTCTGATTTTAGTTTTCAGACAGATATTCTTGTCTCTCCAGATGGGTCTTAGCTTTGACATAGCTGCCATTGTTTGTTCTGCTCTTGACAAAATTTCTGCTCTTGATCCCTCTTCAGTGATTATGGAACCAAGATATTTGAACTGGTTCACTGTTTCCAGTTCATGTCCTCTGACTTTAATCTTGGCTGAGATTTGTTTGCCACTATTTATCATCAGTTTTGTCTTCTCAGCACTTATCTCCATGTCAAATCTGGAAGATGTTTCATCCAGGTTCTTCACTAAGGTGGCTAGCTCGTCTTCATTGCTTGCCAGCCCATCAATGTCGTCTGCAAAGCGGAGGTTGGTGATGTTACGCCCTCCAATGCTGACTGTCCCACAGTGGGTTTCCAGGGCTTCGCTCATGATGTGCTCTAAATAGATGTTGAAAAGCGTGGGTGACAGGAGACAGCCTTGACGCACTCCCACTGTTGTCTGGAACCAGTCCCCCACAGCACCTTGGGCAATTTCTGCACTGGTAGCCTTGGCGTACAGCTGCTTGATGGTATTGGTTAACTTTTGACCCATGTTATACTTCTTCATTGTGGCCCACAATGCCTCATGCCACACTCTGTCAAAGGCCATTTTGAAATCTATGAACACATGATAGATGTCTTGTTGGTGTTGCGAGTACTTTTCGCACAGAACCCTGAGATTGAATATTTGTTCTGTTGTGCTTCTTCCACTCCGGAACCCGGCCTGTTCTTCAGCGATTATTTCTTCTGCTTGTGGTTTCAGTCTGTTCAAGATGATCTTCAGCATTACCTTACTAGCATGGCTGATCAAACTGATAGTTCTGTAATTTTGGCACAGCTGGAGATTGCCTTTTTTGGGAAGTGTTATAATCAGTGACTGGGTCCATTGTGTTGGCCATTCACCTGTCTGCCAGATCTTGTTGCAGATTTTTGTTAGTAGCTCTTTCACTGATTCTCCCCCATTCTTGATAAGTTCAGCTGGGATGTTGTCTACTCCAGCTGCCTTCCCATTCTTCAGTGCTCTTATTGCTGACTCCACCTCTTCTTTGAGAATGGGGAAGTCATCATCATTTGTGGAGTTTGGAACTTCAAGCACCTCTGGGTCTCCTGTGGACTGATGGTTGTAGAGTTCTTTGCAATACTCAGTCCATCTTTCTGCAATGTCATTCGCTTCTGTGAGGCATTTTCCATTTTTGTCTTGAATGGTACTGACTCTTGGTTGTTTCTGTCTGGTGAGGTCTTTCACAATTTGGAATGCCTTTTTGCTGTTATTCTTTATCAGACTGTTCTCCATTTCTGTGCACTTTTGTCCCATCCAATTTTCTTTTGCTTTGCTCAAAGTTTTTTCTCATATTCTTGTTTATTTCTTGGTACTTCAATGCTCCTGTTGTGTGTCTGGTGTTTTTTAGTTCTCTTCGGACATCACACAACTTCAGAATCTCTTCTGTAACCCAGGGTTTTTTCTTTGGTCGATGGAGGCCAATGATGTCCTTGGCAGTTGCTGTCATGACTGTGTTGAAGGTGTCTGTCATCTCATTGACATCACCATCCATCACAAGGAGTGGAGCAAATTTTCCTCCAATTGTGGCTTGGAATGACTTGCAGATGTTAGGGTCCTTCAGTTGTTCAAGGTTGAATTTGAGCCTGATGTTCTTTGGCTTGTTAATTTTCTTCAGCCTCACTCGGAGGTTCATAATCACGAGGTCGTGATCACTCCCAACATCAGCACCTGGGAATGTCCTTGTTTTTGCTCTATTGATGCCAGATCGGTTAACGGTTTTGAACCAGTATGTAGTCGATCTGGTTGTGATGGGTTCCATTTGGTGAGTGCCATGTCCAGCATCGTGAAGCTTTATGTTGTCCCAGGGTGTTGGCTAGTACCAAGTTGTTGTAGCTTGCGAACTCGAGCAGCCGTCTCCCTCTTTCATTGGTAAGCTCATTGCAAGAAGGTCCACAATGTACTTCCCAGTCTTTTAGAGCATCTTTGCCAACTTTGGCATTCCAGTCTCCTTGGACAATGAGGATATCTTTCTTACTCACCATGTTTAGAATACCCTGTAGTTTGTTGTAAAACTCCTCTATTTCTTCATCATCATGATCGGTAGTTGGAGCATAGACTTGGATAATTGTGATGTTAAAGGGAGATGCTTTTGAGACGAATGGAAATGATTCTGCTAGATATGGGGCAGCATTCAAGCACAGATCCCTTGATGGCTTTGTTTACAAGGAAGCCTACTCCATTTATGGACTTGTCACACTCTCCACTATAGTATAATATATGCCCATCTTCGATTTGGTGTTCTCCTAGGGATTTCCATCTAACTTCACAGAGTCCCAGAATGTGTCATGTGTAGTGTTCCAGCTCATGTGTCAACTCTTGGAGTCTTCCTATTTGCACCAGAGTTCTAATGTTCCAGGTGGCGATGGCAATGTTGTATCTAGCTCTGATGTATGCATAGTACCAGTAGCACACTTGTCACCTCCGTCCTGGTGGATAACGGCAGGCGCGGTCCTTGTTGACCCGGTCGACGACGGATCCGGTATTGTAAGCTCAGATTTGTCCAGCATTATCAGTGTGTCTTGGGCAAAAATCGTCTGGCGGAGCCCATCCCTCTCTAGACCAAGGAGTTGCCAGAAGGGGATGTAGTACATCGCCCAGCTACTTTAGGGTCTCCACTCCGGATTTTCTTTTAGGGTTTACTCCCTTAGCCTTTAGCTAACCAAAGCCAACCTGCAAGGCAGCAGGAGACTCGTGGATGGACGGGTGCGTCCATTTCCCGAGCAGATAAAGCATCTGCCACTGCCCATAACATCTGCCACTGCCCAGAATATACCAGACAGAAAATGTAAATGTCTCATGGTTTTGATTTTTTAGAATAAGTACCTACACTCACGCATGCACACACGTACATCATGGGTAAAACATGGGATTTTGAGTTTTAATTGATTTTGGCAAAATGAATGCTATCTCTTTTCGAGAGAATGGGTGCGCCTTAAAAGGACAGTTGGGTGTTTGTTTGTTAAATAAAAAAGCAGGAACGGGATGGAATCAGCCTTAACTGCCTTAAGCCTTTGCCACGGCCAAGGCATACTGCTGGACTTGCTCCTGTCAATGATTTGGTAGAAATCACTAGGGGTGGTATCCCAGGTGTAGCAACACGGTTAGGCTGCTTGCCTCGGGAAGGTCTTTTTCTGTTGGGTCGAAATAAAGAAGTCTGATACATTTGTTTCAGAGTCCTTAACTCTGCGAAAATATCTAAGAGTGTCGTCACCGTTTGAATTTCACTGCCCTCCTTCCACGTAGACCTTGTGTCTTCTCTGCTGCTGCTTTTTCTTCCTGTCGTTTCCTTCTTGTCTCTTCTTCTCGTTGCTGTTGAAGGGGAAAAGCTTATTCTGCTTCTTTCTGCTGCTGTAAGAATTTATCCAATTCTTCTTTCTATCTCTGTTCAAAATCTTCTACGTGTGGCAAAAAAGGAGAAGGCGGCGGAAGTGCTGGTACAGAAACAAATTCTTGCGAAGAAGACAAAAAATCAACAGAATCCCAGTTAAAATTGGTCTCTTCTGGAAGTAAGACTATGTTGACTTTGGTAGCCGCTGCTATACCATTGATTCTCGTCTCCACTGCCGTTAAACCCCAATTCATCGTCTTCTTAATTTCCATCATATTTCGCATTTATTCACTTCGCATCGACGCTAGCGCAGCTATATAGGGAATGTGATTTCACAGGCAGCTCTCTTCGGATCGGAAGATAGACGACTCCATACTGTGACTGAATTTTGTAACGCGTGCTAGGATTGGTGAGAAAAATAAACTCAATCCGTTTCGATCCACTCTTCCATTAAAAATAACCGCAGTTCATTTCATTCCCCTTCACCTGTAATCGTCACAAAATGTGAACTAACGTTGAATCATCTACCCTCGTAACGGCAATGCTCTTCCGTACGGACTTATGTATGTCAGATCATCATGGACAATTATCCGGGTCACCGATACGAGTGGTTGGAAAAGAAGAAGTTATGTGCATAGACGAGGCTTTCAAAAGCGAGTTCTCATCTACGGCCCATCAGTCAGAAGAAGTTTGAAGAAGAGAAGAAGACCTTTGCGATGCCTTCTGTGCTAACGGAATTATGTTAACATAAAAAACCAAAGGCCCTTTTCAGGCCACTAATATGCCTCGAAAAGATATTGATTCTCTTTGCCATATATGTGTTTGATGTTCGTCAATGTATGTATGTATGCATGTATGTATGTATGTATGTATGTATGTATGTATGTATGTATGTATGTATGCATGCATGCATGCATGCATGCATGTATGCATGTATGTATGTATGTATGTATGTATGTTGTGTGTGCTATATATGTACATGTCTATATCTCTGGTGTATTTGTCTCTCCCTAGAGTAGCGCGTATTCAGGTCAACACTTGCTACAGTGTTACAAATCTTCAGTAATGTGACGTCACCCCTCTCCAATTCCTATTGACCATAGACAGTCCCAATCCATTGTCGCTATATATTCCCTATGTTAAATTCCCATTGACCCTAGAGTATCCCACCCGTGTTAAATTCCCATAGACCCTAAGCGTTCCCACGACCTTTTTTACTTTGATTTCCATAGACTCTATAGTATCCCCTATTGCTACTATCGGTGGAGGCATGCCATGGTCAAAACAATGGATTCAAGAAGTTGAGAACAAAATGGAATATAGGATATTGGGGGCAGGGGGGAAATGAAATATATTCACGCCAACATACTGAAATGCTAATCGGAGATGTCTAAGGGAATTGTAGATAGAGGGGTATTAAATGTAATGTGTGCAGCAGTAAGATCGTGATCATGTGATCACAGTAAACATGTGATAACTAAAAGCAAAACCAGAAAAGGAATTTCCAGTGTCCAGTTCGATTATGGAAAGGGGGTGACAAAAGCGTTGACGTGTGCCTTGAGTTAACTGGATAATTATCATTCTCATAACTGTTCTGTCTTTTCGATGAATTCAAACCCATTCAGAATTACCTGTATCGGAGTTACTCTTCCTAACATATAAGAAGTGCGTTTGAAGTACATGTTATGGCAACTAATCTTAAATACATGTACTGCCTTTACCTATGTCCTGTCCAATGGCTTATGGCGCTATGACGAACTATGACTATGCCCACCACCACCCCACCCCCGCAGGGAAAACAACACTCCGTTTAATTTTGCTCACCTTTAAACCTGCGCCGTAGGCGACCGCTTAGTTCGTATATGTGGCGAGCCGACCATGCCTTTTCCTAATCGAAAATTGACGACGTGGATTTCCTATTTACAAAATGGTATAGAAAACCTACACGAGAACATTTGTCTTGGCTTAAACAGCCACCACTCTTGACAGGCACACACACTTTGAAACACACATGGCATTAGTGAAAATCGACATTTTCATCGTATTTTCTTTAATTTGAATTGTCGTTCGTATTTAAATATCATTTCGTCTGACATTTTTCAACAAACATATGCTGTCAAAGTCATCGAACGCTTGTGACCAAGTTCATGACCTCGTGATCTCAAAACAGGTGCGTGAGGTCGCGAGAAAAGATGGTCTACTATTTAAGACGGGAATGAAGTTATGAAGGCAGGGACCAAATTTTATGTACAAATTTAATGCAGCAATCAGCGGCCTAGTATTAAAAAAAAATCATAAAAAATAAAATACACAAGTGAAGTCAAAATGGTCTATAGTTTTAGATACCTTTATTAAAACAGCATAAGAATATTATCCACTTCGCCAAAGAAGTCAATGGCAGTTCATAGAAGAAGAAGTTTATGAACCCGAATCCCAAATTTCTACCTGCAAGTTTCATGTCCGAAAGTCATGTTTGACACCATATGATGCTGACAGTGCAAACACAAGTCCTTTTCCTAGATGACCCAAAACTCTGAAAATGTCGGCTTTATCAATCTCAGAGTCGTTGAAAGAAATAATTAAATGTAGTATCACTTCCAATAAATTCCCGGAGTCATTGAAGTTAGCAAAAGTATTCGCAATTTATAAGGGAAATGAAAAGAATGACCCATCCAACTATCGACCCATATCTGTTCTATCCGTACTTTCAAAAATTATGGAAAAACATGTCAGCAAGCATATTTTCAGATATCTTGACAAGTACCAGCTCCTCCATAGATCACAATCAGAATCATTCATGTCAGACTGCAGTGACAAAACTTATAGACCAATGGCTACTAGCAGTAGAATCAGGTGAACTTACTGGTGCAATCTTCATTGATTTTAAAAAAGCATTCGATTTGGTTGACCATTCGGTGCTCATTAAAAAACTTTCAGCCTAAAAGTTTTCTCCACACTAACTCAAAATGGCTTAGACGTATCTATTGTCAAAAATCAAAAACTTCTTGGTATCTACATTGATCAACACCTCAGCTGGAATGCGCACATCGATCACTTATGTGCATTGTTAGTCAAAAGAATAACTTTATTAAAATTGCTTTCGAAGTTTCTACCTCCACAATCACTTGAAATTTATTTTTCGGGTTATATACCACTGATAGATTACGGCTGTACCATATGGGGAAACACATCAAATTATAATCTGTCCAGAATTGATAGACTCCAGAAAAGGGCAGCCCGAATAAGACTGAAACTTCCTGTTATGACTCCCTCAGATGTTTTGTTTCCACGTCTGAAATGGCTACCTATACAAAAACGTATTCTTTATTTTAAAGGAATCATGACATACAAGTCTTTAAACGGTCTTTCTCCAGATTATATCTCTAACATAACTGAATTAAGATCATCGAATACTGAGCGTAATCTCCGATCGACGACTAACAATGATCTCCAGATTCCTTGGTCGAAAACCAATCATTACAAAAGCTCATTTACTGTATCAGCACCTACTGTATGGAATTCCTTACCAACGAGGATACGTAATTCAACTTCCCTTGCTTCTTTTAAAATATCATTAAAGAAATTCCTTCTAGACCAGCTGGAATGACATATTAAAAGCTCTGAATAGAAAACTTTATAATCATATCCATCATTGATATATATTTGTATGTTTCCCAGTATAGTCACACATAATCATTCATGTCAAATATGTACGAATGAGTGTGCGACGATACATGGTTATGTGCATGGTCTTCTATTTTTTTATATTTTTTTTTAAATTTTATTTTTATTACAAAAACTGAGGACCACATGGCAGATGAGTCAGCCATGACCAAATGTGTTATCCTCGTTAAAAATAGTTTATTATTATTATTATTATTATTATTATTATTATTATGACATTTCTGCATAACAATGTGTACTAAACAGGTTGATGCGATTGAAAATAGTTGTCATCCAAGCCGTTTTTGAGATATTCTACTTACCCCAAACCAACGTGTTTACTGCTAATGGAGGCTAGCTCTTCTTCCTAGCCGACTATTGGTATTTCACTATCAACATACTGCAGAGTAACTATGGAAGGTGTACATGCCTGGCATACGTTTGAAGAACAACACAAGCCCGAAACACATAGTTCACAAAAATATCCATATTTTTAAATAGTAAACAATGATATCTGAAAAGTCCCACCGTAGCCTTAAGTTAAGAAATTTCCGAAACTGGACCCTGCCACCTATACACCAGAATGTGAAACAGACATGTCTAAATATAACTCATACAAATAAACAAGTGGGGTAGACTTTTCTATATGTTAAAGAGACTGTTATTTGGTAATATCGATTTTACGCTTGTGAATAACAAGAATCATTTTTCAGCTGGTTTTACTAGACTTGCTCCTCGAACGTATATTTATGCCATGACGTAGTTTTAATTTCTGTATCAAGCTCTACTTTGTTGATTGCTACCAATAATTATGCGGAACAATTGGAATCAAGTGTAATATGATCCACTGGACAAATACGACCTGGCTGACTTTCATCATGTATCAACCTAAAACAACATTCACCCATTTTAAATCAAGTAAAGCTGCGCTATTGCAACCGCAACTGCGTATACGCTTGTGGAAAAGAAACTCTCTCTCTCTCTCTCTCTCTCTCTCTCTCTCATCGCATTGTCTTTCGAAGAAGGATTAAGAAAAGAAAAGACAATTTAAAATAATTCCTGCCATAGCGTCCCCAGAAAGGTGTGGATATACATTTAATTAAGGCTTATGCACCGATAGTGGTTATTACTCGTTGTGAATAATATGACTTATAATGAAGCATATCAGAAACTATACACTGCAATTAATTATTACTGATAGGTGTAGCTACATTACATTTTTGAAATCACGGATAGGGCAGATTATTTAATCGCTTGCCTCTCAACAAACTACTCATCTTTGTTTTAGTTTCCAGAACATTACTAAAAAGTCCAAAGCATTCTTTATCACTTTTGATTTGACCCCTTAAATATATAGATGCAAAGTTGAGATTACTTACTCGTAATGTAAATCAGAATATACTCGGCAGAAAGTTTGTGTTCTGTTCTTTGGTACAATGTTTGAATCTTTTGTATTTTATATCTTTTCCTGAAATTCGCCCAGTCTGTTTGAACTGATAAAGTTCAGTATGAACTGACATTCAGTGATACTCTTGATATTAATATCGAGTTAATTTGATATTAATACCGAGTTATATTGTTATTAATACCGAGTTAGATTACTGATAATGAGGTAGTGATAGCCTGATTAAGCATGATCTTGCATGCTAATGAGGCGCAGTAAGTCCAACAAGGTAATGTGTTTGCTAATGAAGCATGGATTGACTGATTAGGCAAGATGTCTGCTAATACGTAGGGTACATACCATCAATGCAAGATGTTCTTTGATAATAGGACTAGGACCGTCCAACTAGGCTAGATGTTCTCTGCTAATGAGCCGAGGATTTTCCAGCCAAGAAACATGTTATCTGCTAATGAGCGAAGGTCACCTGATTATGCAAGATGTTGTATGCTAAAGAGGTGGGGATATCACCACTAGGCAAGATGTTATATGCTAATGAGGTGGGGATATCCCCAACTTGACAATATGGTGTATGCTAATAAGGTAGGGATATTACCAACTAGGCAAGATGTTGTATGCTAATGAGGTGGGGATATCACCAACTAGGCAAGATGTTGTATGCTAATGAGGTGGGGATATCCCCAACTAGGCAAGATGTTATATGCTAATGAGGTGGGGATATCCCCAACTAGGCAAGATGTTATATGCTAATCAGGTGGGGATATCCCCAACTAGGCAAGATGTTATATGCTAATGAGGTGGGGATATCCCCAACTTGACAATATGGTGTATGCTAATGAGGTGGGGATATCACCAACTAGGCAAGATGTTGTATGCTAATGAGGTGGGGATATCACCAATTAGGCAAGATGTTATATGCTAATGAGGTGGGGATATCACCAACTAGGCAAGATGTTATATGCTAATGAGGTGGGAATATCACCAACTAGGCAAGATGTTGTATTCTAATGAGGTGGGGATATCACCAACTAGACAATATGGTGCATGATAAAGAGATGGGGATATCACCTACTAGGCAAGATGTTGTATGCTAATGAGGTGGGGATATCAGCAACTAGACAATATGATGTATGCTAATGAGGTGGGGATATCATCTACTAGGCAAGATGTTATATGCTAATGAGGTGGGGATATCACCAACTAGACAATATGGTGTATGCTAATGAGGTGGGGATATCACCAACTAGGCAAGATGTTGCATGCTAATGAGGTGGGGATATCACCAACTAGACAAGATGTTGTATGCTAATGAGGCGAGGACCATCCGATTAAGCAAGGAATCGGGGACCGTCCTACGAGGCAAGATGTACTCTGTTAATGAGTCCAGGACAACCAAATTAGGCAAGATGTCTGCCAGTGAGGCATGGACAGTCAGAATTGGCAAAATGTTGTTAGGTAACGAGAAGTGTACATCCTGTCAAGGCAAGATGTTGCCTGCTAATGAGGCATTGTATGCCAAACAAGGCAAGATGTTTTCTGCTGATGAAGCGGTGACCGTAAAACAAGGCAAGATATTGTCAGCTAATTAGGCGGGGACCACCCGATTAGGCAAGATGCGGTCTGATAATTAGGCAAGAACAGTCTGATTAGGTAAGATGTTGTCTGGTAATGAGGGGGGACTGCCCAACCAGTGAAAATAATCTCTGCTAATGAGGCATGATCCGCCCATAAAGGCAAAAGGTTGTCTGCTGATGAAGCGTAGACCGTCCAACTAGGATGCTAATGAGGTGGGGACCACCCGATGAGGCAATATGTTTCTTAACAGGGAACGCCCAATATGCAAGATGTTTTCTGCTAACGAGGCGAGTACCACACGATTAGGCAGGATGCTGTCTATAGATGAGGCGGGAACTGCCCGATTAGACAGGACTTTGTCTGCTAATGCGGCAGGACTACCCGACTAAGCAAGATGATGTATGCTAATGAGACGGGTGACATTCGATTGGGCAAAATGTTGTCTGATAATGAGGCACGGCCATCCGATAAGATGAGTTGTTGTCTATTTTCACGGGAACTAGGTTCCTTCGTGTGTGTAAATCAGTACCGACACTATCTTGAAAACAAACATACCTTAAAACGACAATTTAATGTTATTGATGTCAATGTATTTACATTCGTTTGCTTTCCATTTTGTATGAGAGTTTGTATGGTACTGCAGTGACTGAGAAATAATAAAAATCCATGGTAATAAATTGAACTTACTTGTCACCAATATTAGTGAAAATTTGTGAAGTCTGGTTCATGCTACTGAAAGAAAATGTGGAGATTTCAGCGAGTTGTAAAGTTCCGGAAATAAAAATATTTCACTAGTGTGTTTAATAGCTTTTGTTTTAAAAACACTAAAAGAATTTATTTCAGTTGCCATAAAATCGTTATAATCCATTGTAAAAAAAAACCGTATGTGTACGACGATCACGTTATCTGAAAATGGTCTATAAACATATATGAAAAAAGAATAGGTATGAAGGTACCTTTTAATATCCATGTAAACCGCCAATTTTCTCCACAAAACACACCCGCGTGTCTCTTGGAGGCAAACTGATTATTTCATTATTTGCTCAGGCACCGATTTATTTTCTATAATGAGTAGTGTTCCGAATTGGGGTGGAGATTGTGAGGGGTGTGGCATCATTATGACCCTACCTTAAGAATGCCGCTATAAAATATCCCCAAAATACATAATTATGGTTGTAAACTACGTTCTGAAATGCTTCCAATATACACTTTTATTGATTGGAGATATAATAAAAAATTATTTGTTTATTTAAGACATGGATATGTTCCTGCTGAACAATCATGAACGATTTTTTTTTATAGATAGGTATCAACTGTCAAGTCATGAAGAGTTTGTTGTTGTAGGGTTTAACGCCATTTTTCAGCACACGATAGGCTATACATGGCGGTCAGTATTAATGGTGGAGGAAGAACCCGGGAAAACCCCAGAAAGAACCATCGACCCACGAGAAGCTACTGGCAAGCTTTCTCACATACCCACATTGGCCGAATCCGAGACTCGAACCCACACAGACAGAGGTGAGATGGCAGTGATCCGTAACGGATAGCGCTTTAGACCACTCGGCCACTAGGGTCCACCTAAGTCATGAAGACACTATAAAGGAAATCAATGCCTATAAAACAGAAAAAATAGTATAAATTTGAAAACGTTTAACATGCCAATGCAAAATATAGATATTTTTAAAATTCAAGATTTGTTTTCTAAAATCAGAACTATATTATTGTTTTAAGTTTGGATGTTACGTGAAATAATCTTATTATCTTATGTATCTATGCAAGAAAATTCAAACTTACTTTATAGTGTACTTACGCATAAACCTATGCTTCCTACGTAAAATTTCTAGATTGTATGGGTGTTTGTAACTTCCAAGATTCAGACCTTTAATAATTACTGCACAGACATACTGCATTATTTGCAAGGAAACTACTCCACAGAGTTTATATTGTCTACGAAATCGCTAACGTCCTGCTCTCATTGCGTACTAAGGAGTTCTTTGAGAATGTTGAAGAATTCAGGAAACCAGTAGATGTGGACTTGGGATAAAATGTAATTGTGGAAAACTTTCTGGAAAAAATGTCTCATCAACTAAGTAGATTAATGAGCCAAATTCTCTGCTTCTCAAGTCTCCCAAACGCAGGGATAAACCCAAAGTTTTACAAAACAATGATTGACTTCATTAGGCGGTGATATAAATTTTACGAAACAACAATTGACTTCACTAGGTGGTAATATAAACCTCCTACAAAACAACAATTGACTTCACTAGGCGGTGATCTAAACCTCATACAAAACAATAATTGACTTAACTAGGTGGTGATATAAACCTCCTCGGTTTCTGGTAGTAGATAGGCAAAATATCAAGAGGGTGACCCATCAGAGAAGGAATTTGGACCACAAATACAGAACCACAACGAAAGGTTCCCACGCCAGAAGGATGGTGGTGGGCATTGGAAGACAACCACTGGCGGTCTGCTCAAATGAGTTTGCAAGTCTGAAAGATGTTGCTAAGTTGCATGCGCTCCAAAGTCGAACTACAGTGCATTGAACGTTACAGTTGCAACTGTAAACATTAGTCGACTGTCATAGCTTGGCCGCAACAAACATCATAATCGCATTGGCACCTTTAGGTTATTATAATTGAAATAACTGTGTTACAGGAATCATTGTTGGGGAACGTCTTTTGTGTTCCTGCTATTTTTCAGATCGTTTAGAATAATCCCCTTTGTAAAATTACATCATTACATCATCATAACTTCACCTTATCATTGTTTTCAGAACTTATGCACGGACTAAATAATACAAAGTTGAAACGTTAAATTCTAACCCCCAATTGTAAATAACATTTATCAGTGTTTTTTTTAAATGTATTTTTAAATCATCAACATCAGAATAACGCAACAATAGCCCCCTATCCATTAGACTTTTGTGAAATTATACTTTCTGAACATCTGACCTCATGCGATGATTGTGTGAACAAATTGTGATCTTGTCAGGCACATACCGGTCATTTCACAAAGCCACTGGACTAACTGATTCGGTATGTAAGGTATGGGCAGACATTCTTATTGTTTGTTCGAAGGGATTTTCTAAATTCTCTAATTCTAGTCTGCCAGTTTTGAGAATAATACCTTACGCTTAAAGTCAGATATGGTCTACAACGAATACTTGTGTTTATTTTTCGATTTATGAAGAAATCTAATTGCTGGAAGCTGAAAAGTACACATTGATGTACGCTATACTTATCTGACCCCTTTTGCAAGATTATATCAGACTCACTGACTCACTCATGGCTCACTCATTCACCCACTCACTCACTCACTCAATCTATCATAATCATCAATTCAATTAATGTACCAATCTATATGTATGTACTTATGTATGTATTTATAAATGAATGAATGAATAAATGAATGAATGAACGAACGAACGAACGAACAAACGAACGAACGAATGAATGAATGAATAGAACAGCCGGTCTCCTTATTTCTCCTGATAACAGATGATAACTTTAACTATAAATTTCCATCGTGATTCTTATTAATATTTTTACGTCCTCTCTGATTTTTAATAAATTGCGTTGGAAACTGAGCACTAATGTTAATTTGAGGTTTATATTTGTATTCAACATCGACCGCTTCCAAATGAGCTGATGATACTGCGAATTAAGCATAGCAAATTCGTTTGACTTTTAGTATCACGTAAGACTAGCTTCATTACTGCACCAAAAACTATAAAGGAAAAATTTAGCTTTAATCCTGACAAACCTTCTGTGTTTGAAATGGACCAATTTCAATACCTTTAAAATGTGAAAATTCATTCTAGCTACGATACCAACAATGCAGTTTTTGGAAGAAACGGTCATAGAGCGTTAAAACAGCGTTTCCTCACAGCGCCATTTTGAAGCTAATATGATGGGTGAGTTCGTATTTGGTTCATGTCTATGAAACACGATAGCCTTACCCACATACTGTTTATCTTGTTTAGTTTTGGGGAAAATTCGTTTGTTACGAATTTATAATGGTGTTGCTAAATGAGACTTGCATTCTCCAAGCTGTAAAGATTCAAAGTAATTCGAAAGGTAGTATACGTCTTCTGTCGGGCACAGTTTGTATGGTAGTAACACTGACAGTAAGCACAGGTAACTTAACACTTTGTTTGCCAACCATAATGTTGTTAATAATGGGTGGGCTGTACACACATTGACAATTTCGTCTGATTGTTCACGCGCTACTGACGATCAATATAACGGATAATCACCCTAAATTAATTAGATGTTATCTCGTTTGCCCTACAGGTACGGGACTGCCTTAATTGTTTCTGTTTTTATTTAATTGAGGCGCGTTAGTTCATTGGTTAGCATTGCAGGCTTGAGTATCAGGCTTGATTCCTAGATCAGACCAGGTCGGTTGGCTGCCGTGTTGTATTATAAAACATTACACTTTACTTTTATTGCTCAATAATAATTGATCAAATCCACAATTGTAAAGTACCTTAGTGAGGGACCGACCAACTCAACAATAAATGTTTTTGTGTCTGATTAATATAAGTCGTCATTTTTATTGACTTCTGTCAATTGTTGCAAATTTTTTTTAATTATTCTTCATTAAGGCAGATGCAGATCAGTGTCAATACCTTTTTTGGGGGATGGAGAGATTTCAAGGATTAAAAGTCTACCTGGTGACCTATTGAATAAGGCTCTATAACTGAATCAACTAACTGCCTTCCGTGCCTTTTCTGACAGAAGGTGGGTCAATGTATATGGCGAATGCGCCTAAGGGATTGAAATGACAAATTGAAACAACATGAGGTTGACAAGTACTAAAACATGTACAGTTTGCCGTGATTAAGTCTGTCATTAGTCACTTTCAAAAGGACAAGCAAATTCCGATGAATGTCCTTAGTACATGTATGTGAATATTTCCTAGATGACAAATATTTATTTTGACATTCATATTTAGTGTCTATATGGAGTCTTCCATTCCCCTTTTATTAGTGAGAAACAAACTACAAACTAAAACTGTGATAACACTTATTAGATTAAAACATATTTAGAAAAACAAAAATAAAATCGCATGTATGTCACTGTGCAAGGTTCTTGACAATGCAACAGATGTTTAAATAAGTGAAAGAACAGACGTATACCACAATTATTAAATCATTTGGCGGTTTGGAGGGTCTAAGTGAAATCATTCAGAAAACTTGCTGAAATTCTTTTAAAAACAACCAATGAAAAGTGAAAGGTACTATAACAGCTACTTCGTTTAAAGACGGCAGATGAACAGTGAATGTAAACAATACACACTAATTCTTTTAAAGACGACCGCTTTTTTCAGGAAACTATTTATCATTGTTTCCATTACAGTATGTTTTAAGCCGACACCTACAATACTCCAAATATAATTTTATCAATGATAACAACATGCAGAAATCTCTGGGTTCTTTGCTCACTAGGCAAAACTCCTGGCATCTAGCAACATACAGAAATCTCTGGGTTCTTTGCTCACTAGGCAAAACTCCTGGCATCTAGCAACATACATAAATCTCTGGGTCCTTTGCTCACTAGGCAAAACTCCTGGCATCTAGCAACATACAGAAATCTCTGGGTTCTTTGCTCACTAGGCAAAACCCCTGGCACCTAGCATCATTACTTACGTTGCAATGAAAAGTGCTTTAAGTTAGAGGAATACTGTCTTAAAATGTTCGAGACGTATATTTTCTTTAGTGCAGTACTACCCTTGTGCTTTCAATGCATATAGTAGTCCACTTTCCGTAAGACTTTCATGGAAGGTAGGCTAACTAGGGTCTATTAAATCACAAACATTAAGTTTCTTGACAAATGGGGACTATGTTCATTAAAACAAAATATCACGTTCGGCAATTACATTTTAGCATCGTAATAATGTATAGAAATCAGTAACTATTTTCTTTATTAAAAGCTGTGAATCATACGCGTTGCGAACGCGTAACAAAGGAATTGTATTTTTTCTAGTTATCCCTTCTGTCCCCAGTAAAGAAATAAATATATACATTAATGTTTTCGAAGCTGCGTTACCTTTAATATTCAACCTCACGCATTCACCAGTGGAAAACAAAATCATACTTATTTGAAACAAACACAGTCACTTTGAATAAGAAATATAATTTATGAATTTTTGATTTTACATGAAATTTGCTGTAGCAGTACCCTTTGAACTTATATTTCACACAGTGGGGGACGCCAGAAGGCATTTATCCATTATAGGTCAGTAACAAGGTAAGACATGTTGCAATCTACAAAAGTTGGATCGGTTTGTATGCACGTTACGGGCGGAAATTCACACGCTGTTTTAATTGTCTTGTCGTTATTATTCAGAAAACACCATATCATCCTAATTGGAAACAACCAAGGATAAACCACCCTATCATGCTTGACTTTTGCGGTCGCTTGAGAGGAAGCCGCCTATAGCGTCATTAACTTAGACCTGTTACGCGAGTCAAACCTGTTTAATACGATACTCAAGACACGGGTTGTTATGGTCACAGTAAAAAGAGGAAGAAATGAGCTGTAAAACTATATTTTATTCATAATTTTTTATTACAGAGATGATCGATTCAGAGATCGATTTCATGAAGCTTAATAATTTTGCGTTTGTAAGCTGGTGTTTGGTTGTGTGAATCATGGTGGTAATGGAATATGGAGTTATACTGCAGTCTCAGATTTGTTATCTATGATTGCAGTTGAGTTAGGACTCACACTACCATTTTCGTATTTGTCTTGTATTTTTATAATTAATTTTATACAACAAATATCGGCTTCACACAAAAATATGCTATGTTCGATAGAATATACCTTTAGCAGTAATTTCTTTGGCTGAAAAGATGTAACAATTTAAATAATTTCTTGCGATTATTAGAATTGATTTTGTGTGGTACGAAGCTTCTAAAAACGAAATTTCAGTACAGTTGTTTGGGGTAAATAATCTTTATGCATAGGGTTTAAATTAAATATTATTTTATCGTGGTTCATATCTGAGACGCTTTTTTAAAAATGTCTTGTGGATGTTGCTACAGTGTTGATTTTAAACGGTGATGTCAAGGCCATATGGTCTCATTCTAATGTCATTAGCGCTTGGCAAAGTTACAAAGCTTTAACTTTTTTCTTATAAATGTATTACAAAATGCACTACCTATACCTCATGCATATTTTCAGTCCCCCTTCCCACATGCAAATCTACAAACACTAACTATTCTTGAGATACGTTATCATTGTTTTAACCTTTTGTTGTTTTATGTTGTTGTTCTTGTTGTGGGTTTTAACGCCATTCTTCATCACACGATAGGCTATTCATGGTGGCCAGTATAACATTTGGAGAAAACCCATGGGAAACCCCAGTTAAGAACCACCGACACGCGAAAAACTACCTCCCAGCTTTCTCACATACCGCATTGCCCAAGCCCAAGACTGGAACCCATGCGGACGGAGATCAGATGGCAGTGATCGGTAATGGCGACAGTTTTAAACCTCTCGGCCATCCGTGTCCCCTTGTTTTGCCTTTCATATCGCCTACATATTTTGCAGACTTTTCATGCATTTTGTAGAAATTGCATTTTTCAATGAGTTGATGTTATTATATGTTTACAACATATTAGTACGCACTCGATATTACTTGCGGTGCCATCTAGCCGGTTTATCAAGCCTTTGCATCATTGCAAGACTAAATTGTAATGCATTGTGTGTGTGTGTGTGTGTGTGTGCGTGAGAGAGAGAGAGAGAGAGAGAGAGAGACTTTGAACCTGGCGATCATAGCTGACCGCTGAATGGGTACCATGATGTTATCCTAAAATCCTGTGTATGTAGAATCTCCTCCAACTATCTTCGGCTGCGCTTTCAATGAGTCATGTGCTTCGTGCGCAATGTTATTATATCTCAGTCTGCCACCCTTTTTATAACTCCAGAATATTGGCAGGTATGCACATGTGGCAATGTTCTCATCGAAGTTTCTATTTCATGTCTACCATCATTTCTTTTCGTCAATACCAGTCCTTTCTCAATTACGTCATTCAAGTTTTCTCTGTTTCAATATAGCATTCTTTTATCACCAAGGAAATACAAATGAGGTTAGGAGTGTATTCATATCGATGAGAAAGTTTCAATGAAAAATATGTGCTTTTGTAAAGTATTTAATTGCAAAACTATGTTCAATCAATTAAAAATAACGAATACCAAGGGGATCCGAATATGAAGATCCATCCTGCAGAAGGTTTTGTATTTTAATGCATCAGAATCAAACACATAAACACAATTTTAGATGCGTATCAGACAAATGAAGATATTCTAAGACGGATGTGCAACCAGCAGTGAGGAGAAGATAACTTCTACTTGATCATCTATAATAATTTTTTTTAAGGTTGGTATCTTAACTATACTTTAAACCCCAGATCACGGAAGCCTTGTCTGGAAATTTTTTATAGCTTTAACCTGTAGAAAAGTTTAGAAAATAAATGCACGACAATCATAAATAAAAAATGTTGCAATTCATTTCAGCATGAACGTTTAGCCGCATCAAAGTTTAGCAAATTTAGTGAGGAAACTAATTTTTGTTACAACTGTATGCCTGCTAAAGTCCTTTGATGAATAGATCTTGATGATCAAACACAATCAACTACTTGGATGGTTATTCATGCAACTGTGTCAGTTGGGTTAAATAGCATTGTACATAGATATAAGTGTACATTTTTTTATAGCACTGTATTTCAACCAGCGATAGATGTCTGTGTATGTTTTATAGCACTGTGTTGGAGCCAGCGATATATGTCTGTCTACATTGTTGTGTAGTACAGTGTTGTAACCAACGTTATATCATGTGTACATTGTTTTGCAGCCAGCATTATATGCTGTGTACATTTTTTTATAGCACAGTGTTGCAACCAGCGTTAGATTCTGTGTACATTGTTTTATAGTACATTGTTTTATAGCACAGTGTTGCAGCCAGCGTTATATCATGTGTACATTGTTTTATTGCACAGTGTTGCAGAGAGCGCATATCATGTGTGCATTGTTTGTGTGCAACCAGCATTAGATTCTGTGTACATGTACATTGTTTTATAGTACAGTGTTGTAACCAGCGTTAACTGTCTGTGTATGTTGTTTTATAGCAGTGTCGTAACCAGCGTTAGACGTATGTGTACGTTGCCGTTGGTTTAAAACACATTGTTGTAACCAGCGTTAGATGTCAGTGTACATTTTTTTTATAGCGCATTCTTGTAACAAGCGTTAGATGTCCGTGTTCATATTTTTTTTAATAGCACGGTGTTATAACCAGCGTGAGATGTCACTGTGCATTGCTTGAAATTTGATGGCACCTTGTTATACCAAGGACATCATACCAACGAGTGAGCAAGCGGATCTGTGAATGTTTCTTCAGAAAATGCATATATTCAGCAGTTACAAACTTATATGTACATACTGTCGGCAGCTATTAATGATGTGTGCACGCTGTCAGCAGCTATTAATGCTATGTGCAATCTGTGTGAAGCTATTAATGCTAGGTGCATACTGTCGGTAGCTATTAATGATGTGTGCACACTGTCAGCAGCTATTAATGCTATGTGCAATCTGTGTGAAGCTATTAATGCTAGGTGCATACTGTCGGCAGCTATTAATACCATGTGCAATCTGTCGGCAGCTATTACTGCTATTGAGTACCGTCGGCATCTATGACTGCTATATGCATACTGTCCGAAGCTATTGATGCTATATGCATTCTATTTTCAGTTTTTGAATCCTTTGTATTGGAATCAACTGACCACACTTCATTTCATATTTGTTCAAGCATCATAGGATGCCAGCAGATGACTTTTTAATATGGGATAAAACTATATGTACCAGAAGGAATGTATATTTTTCGATATGAGTGATTCGTTAAAAATATATCATTAATAAGCTCAAATAAAAGCTTTGTAAACTATTGAATAAAGCAAAGATACTCCGATTTGCATTAATTCAAAAGACATTACTAAATGTTGACATAAATTTATTAAATATTTAAGTGTGTTTTGTCATGCTACTTAACCCTGGAAATGGAAATCACGTCATTGAAGATTTGAATATTTTATACAGTATGAAATATTTTTTTAAAAAGTGTATTATTTCTGTTTAAATTTTGCATGGATATGAACAATTTAGTTTAGTTTCCTTTCTTTTGATAACTGTGCAATTGGTTATGACACCCAAAACCATTTGCTGATAAATATCATAGATGTATCTGTCAATAAATCGTCAAAGCAAATACTGGCTAGTTTGTTATATTTGGCACCAATAATGGTTCTTTATCGTGCAGACATGACGTCAAGTGAAACAGTTTAAAATCGAAATACTCAAGAAATTGAAGTAGTTTCATAACTTTCATTTTCAAGACCAACTTTAAATTAGAAACCCAGTTTAAGTCTGACCGTCCGTTTTAATTATCTAAGTATGAACCAAATGTTTAATTGATAATTAAGGCTCTAACTCGTTGCAGAAAACAAAATCCCTTGTGTGGACGTTGCTATATGCAGCTTAATGATATTTCAGTATTCATCACGCGCGACTAGTATATCATTCATCATGGTGACGCTAGCTGAATAAAATCAGACTGGCTACAGTAGAATTTTATCTTTGCAAACGAAAACCGGCGTGTCTAAGAGGTCACTCTCATAAATCAATTAATTTTTCTTGTATTGAGGTTTTCGGAACACACATTTAGATAAATCAATTAGCATTACGATGACTTTAACGATATGCCTAATAACCACAGCAAAACAGGAAAATTAATGTCAAATTTCAGCTACAAATGCCTTCTCTTAAATGAGTCTTTCCTATCAAATCACGTGATGGGCATCTGCCAGATAAGCAAAGCTTGGGTATTAAAATGTTTACTTTCTGAAACTAGACCCTAACTTTTAGTGAATCTATATATTTAGAAATATACCATATACCACGATGAAAGCCTCCTTTGAGATTTCTATCGTGAAAATTGTTGACATTTTTCTTGGTCATTATGCTATCCATAATCATATCCGGTGCATTAAACGTCCATTACAACCCAGTTTGTAACAAAGCCATTTGCATGCATCTTATTCGATTTTGTCGAATGCTTCTGATGATCGCCCGTCGATATGCATTCAGTAACCACGTGTGTACAGGCTACCACCACCACCATCACGCTTTATTTCATCACATTCAGTGTAAAAACATTGACCACAATAAAGGTTACATTTCCGGCTCTTTTGTTCCTCACCTACACAATTTTCATTCTATTTAAGGGACAAGCGTTTTTCCATACATGAAACATCAACTGCCACTAACTACGTTACTATTTGAACGATGCAGAATTTCCCTCATCCTTCACCTTCATCTATTCATATTACAACTGACAAAACATGAATATCACGATAATAATAATGTCGACGACGGCAATGATGATGTTTTCCAATGACTATGACTGTTACCGCTCGTTTTTAAAGGAAACCACGGAGATTAAGTGATCCTACCAGTTAGTGGCTGTCTGTATTCTGATTAGAGATCACCACGAGACTCTGAATTAAGCTTGCACAAGTTCAACATTACTTTAGAGCTTTGTCCCGATTTAAATTTTAGAAACGCTTCCAAACATGTCAGATAATGTTGTCGTGAATACATAAAATATCTCTTATCGGGTTTCAAAATGAGTCGGTCAGTTCCAGACCCGCAGACCTAATTAAAAGCATGATATCTAATTAGACCTTGTTAACGAGATTCCGCGTGATGAAGTACAGTCTTCATTCATATCTTGATGCCCCTGCATCCTCGTGATAAACAAATTAATTTATTACAACAACGTTGGACTATAACAAACTTTGCTGTGAAATACGGCAACAAAGCCATATTAAGGCGCCATTATTTTTACAAAACCACACAATGAACAATAACATAATAAACTTTGTTTACTGTACAAATATAAAAAAGAATACAAGCTATTTATTTCAACATTTTAATAGCAGCTGATGACGTTAAGACTGGCACTAAAATCCTACAGGTCAAGATTTCATGATCCAGAAATATTTCAGGATGGTCGACATTGAAACCCACCCATAAATGACCAAACATAAAATGGGGTGCACTATGAATTGCCGTGTATATCTTATCTTTTCCTTCAAAGTCCTTTTATGGCATGAGAGTACATGGAACACACATTAATGCAATGAAACATCATACCAAGACTGCAGACACATTTTAGTTAAACAAAAAGAAACTGAAAGAAAAAAGTTAATTTATAATACTATGACCGTTTCTATTTATGGAATGTTGGCTATTCGTCTCTATTTGAACTTGTAAGAATTGCATTAAATAGGCACACCAATAATTCTGCAATTATTTCATCCATTTGTCATTGTGATAAATATCTTATTGTTCGGCTTGAAAAATAAAATTCCTAGAAATATGTATGTGAGAGAGTGTTGTGGTGGATTAAAACAATTAACTTATGTTCCAAATTAACTTAAAGAGAACAAAACGTATGCCTCCCCTCTCTAGAACAAAACGTATGCCTCCCCTCTCTCCATATCTTGTAGGTAATCTGGAATTGAAAAACGGCAAACAACAATTTCCTAAATAGGAAAATGAAATCCAGCTTTAAAGACAATCTCAGCCATCACCCTTAAGGGAAAGAAAAGATCCATTCTGAAGGCTCTTACATGTTTGAGTTCATTATTAGAGTATGAATCGAAGAAGAAGAATGAAAACAAAGTTTTCGCTTCGATAATTTTACATAACTATCTTGATCAATTACACAAGAGTAAAATTACACAAAAGGTATTTTCTAAAGGTCACACTGCATCACGTTTAATAAAATCAATATGGGGAAATAAATATTTTCCAAGTAAATTGCTGCATCTTGAATTGATGCAAGATTTCTTTTGCGACTACTGCTGTCTTTTACTCTAAAAGTTGTTTTTTTCTCCTTCAGATTGATTGATAATTGACGAGAAGTTTCATTAAACCGGGCAGATTTGTTTTGTCCTGTGATGATATGTATCTTTAAATATAAAAACTTACTGACAGACTGTCCTATCACTTTCATTTACATTCTATCATTAAAAGTATTGTGCGGTAGAAAAGAATCCAAAAGAAAAAAAAAAGAATAAAATATATTTGAGGTTCTGAGAAAAAGCTTGTAATAGGTTAGTTGTACAAGAATAAAGCTGGATTTGGATTTTAGCGAATACACTGAAACCGGTTTCCTGAAAAAGATGTTTATTTACAAAGTAATTGAACAATAAATTAATGCATTTAATAGAATGATGCTCACATAGTTCAAAGACTGATATAAATAAATTATATCGTTCCTAAAAGGAATGAACTAGAATATGTAACTTCAACAAGTTATGAAACAAGAATCAAAGTATCTATCACCATGGATGGTCAATGTAGAGAACGTATACAGTTATAAACACTTATGATCAATGTACAGAATTCGTAAAAAAAATAAGAATGATGTATGTTTCATCCACAAGTAGGATGCATATATTCTTGAATTTTACTCTTGCAGCGAAGTTGAATAATAATAAAGCCATTATTCAAAAATGGAACAATGTATCTCGTTGGGCCCAACTGACGAGCAAGATGCATTTCCGGTTCCACAGCAGTTTCTGAATGGTCAAGGCGCCATCATGCATGAACCGCCCCTTCCAGTCTGTCGAAGGATTACTCGAGAGCCTCCTGGTCCCGAAAAGTTGGTCCCTCACTGCTAGTAAACCAATGCCAATAAATTACTGATTCTTTAATGCACGGAACGCATAATTGAATTTGCCTGTTCAGTTGTAAAAATGGATAACTTGAAACATATTATGTCTTATCTAATAGCATGGGGTATGTGACGTATGCCTGACTTTCTGTACAAGTTATAATAAATTCCGCAACTTCCAAAATATAAAACAATTCCAATACATAAAACGGATAACAAGAAAGACTGCATCTTTGTATTTCACACACACACACACACACACACATATATATATATATATATATATATATATATATATATATATATATATATATATATATATATATATATATATATATATATATATATATATATATATATATATATATATATATATATATATATATATATATACCGGTAAAGATTATGTTATTGGTGTATGTCTTTTTCAAAACTCAATATATCTGGTTTGGTTGGGATGAGCCTGCTGTAAGATATGTTTGCCTTGCAGAGTTTTTATTTTGTTTAGGGAGCGATCCGTCAAGGTTATTGATGTATATATTTCTCAGCATACATCAATATCTGGTTTAGATGAGCGGAGCTCGCTGTAAGATATCTGCCATACAGGCTTTTTATTGACCAGGAACCCATCCTTAAAGAGGACATCGTCCTAACAAAACGTGTTGTATTTGTGATTATACTGTCATAATTTGGGGATATAAGTATCCTGGTTGTATCAAATCAAACCGAACAACTCGGGGTAATTGGGGTTTTCACTGCAGGCACTTTGTACGTTCAGCAGTGGGTAAACCGATCTCAGTATTTTGAACTAACAACGAATATAAATACACTACCCTCGGGGAACACTGAGCACGGCAATGAAACCCGACAAGGTTTACATTTATATATAATACATATAAATTTTGCTACACACAATTCCATGACATTGGTAAAAACAGGAAGGTTGGAGATATTTAAGCTTTGCAAACAAATCCATTTAAATCTTAAATATATATCCGGTAAAATATTTAAACTGCCTTTATCTAAGAATTTGAAAAGGCATAATAGTCTAATTGCAAAGGAGTCGCTTCCACCAACAGTTGCTGGTCATCAGTGAATGTTGTTCCAAAGGTAATCTAGTTTAACAGGGACTATAAAGGGAATCGGAAAAATAAATAACAAAGATGTAACTAAGTCAGTTGACACTGATGTGTTTAAAACTGATGGTACACAAGGCAGGAAAGTACAACGTCTGCTTTTGGTTTTGTTATCAAATATTGGCATTTACGAGACTTGCAACATAATGTTTTATGTGATCAAAAGTGATAGATATATCGTGTAATGACATGCTTTCCTGTACGTCCAAGAGGTCTAGACGATTTAATCTATATTCAATGGAACATTGCAGACGGAATTAACTTTGATGATATTTATTAGCTACAGCCTGTGATGTCCATCATAGATGTGGGAAAATGTACAGTGACATAATACAACTCAGTTAACTTCAAATATGATCTGATTATGTATTTGTCATGTTCCGTGTGTGCTTGACATTTTTGATCATCGTTATTGATATATCAAATTTACATAGTACTCTATCTCTATATTGAATATATTCCGACTTTTCCATGATTGTATTGTGATACATTCAAGATTCTAAAAGATCGTTGTGCGTGAATGATGTAAATAAGTTTCTCCACATAGTTGGGCCGGGACAGCGATTTCCATTATGTCTTGGGTTGGATCGGATTGGCAAAATATGTAGAGAGACATCTTGTATCAGTTCACTAAGCAGTACACGTACAAGGCCTTAATGATTCTCCCTGGTTAAAGATTTGACCATATATCCAGTGGTATCGATATTTCGCGCGAGACAGATTATTTTTTAAACCCCTCTAAGAAAAAGAAACGACGTGGTTCAACATGACAACACAAATTGATATAGATTGTGCTGGGAACATCAACAGGGTCTGTCACCGATATATTATCATTTTAGTAGTCTCAAGGAAAAGAGTAATATGCAGTTTGGAGCAATACTATTTTACTCTGGGGAAAATAACACGCGTAATGAGGAGGAATATGTGTGGAAGTGAGCGTATATCGAACAACGGAACATATGGATGGCAGCTCATGGGAGGCACTTGCCTGCTCCTTCCCCGAGGATTTCACCTCTGAATATGTGTTTGCTGTAAATAAGTACGATTTATTACAAAATAAAGATTGTAAAATATTGTACCTATTTACAGCAAACAATGTAGACTCTGTATAGTAGTCGTGTTTTTGTGCTTTGTTATGGTGTCGTTTGTGTAATTGTTCTCTTGTGGCTTTCTTCCCTTCGAGAATGAATCAGTCAATTCCGAAAGCGCTTGGTCTGGTTTCGCAACAGTTTCGCACTGTTGTTTTCCAGTTTTTCTGTCATATCGATTATTTCCCTGAATATCACAATCTTTCTGTTTGATCCAGCGCCTGTTTTTGCCGTGTGATTTGAGTTCAATGCCAACTGGCAAGATATTTATCAGAGACGGACCTTAAACATAATACACACTGACACAACAAATCAGAAAATATATAGGGGACATAACAAAATTACGTACAATTCAAACAGAAAACAAGCGATCTCTTATTCGAACGGAAAACAAGCGATCTCTTAAAAATCTTACAAATCATACCGTCTTTAGCACATTAACATTCGCTAGAATGTCTAAAACATGACATTTAAATTTTGTTTCTAAATGCGTTTTCCAAAATTGCAGACTTGAATATCTTTCTTAACATCCCATTTGGCCATCAAATTTTCATAAATGAGACATGTGAAACACTAGTTAAAAAGGACGATGAATATAATTTTATTTATAATGTTCAAAATAATATGTGACATGTACCACTGTTTTGTATAAACAAAACAAAAAATTATAATTATTTTGCATTTGAAACAAAAACATACTGTTCACAGAATTAAACTGCGTAATTTTGTATTGAAAACCTTTGCATGTTAAAAAGCACAGAACTAAATAAATACTCCTGGTTTGACATTTCTAAACAGTTAGTCATTGTCCTCGATTGATGTTTTCACTGTCATTTCCAATCATTACTTTGCTGTCTGTATAGGTTATAATTAATCATTCATAAATGATATACCTCCTTTTAAACGACCAAATAAAAGAGCTTTCTATGTTTATATACAATAACAAGTCTAGGCTGACATTTTCTACGCAATAAATAACACTCTAGGTTATTAGGCGGATGTAGTTTTAGAACATTTCTTTGGTGTGATACAGTCCATACAAATACGAGCAAAACATGGACTTTCTAGAATGTAATACAGTCCATACAAATACGAGCAAAACATAGACTTTCTAGAATGTAATACAGTCCATACAAATACGAGCAAAACATAGACTTTCTAGAATGTGATACAGTCCATACAAATACAAGCAAAACATAGACTTTCTAGAATGTAATACAGTCCATACAAATACGAGCAAAACATAGACTTTCTAGAATGTAATACAGTCCATACAAATACAAGCAAAACATAGACTTTCTAGAATGTAATACAGTCCATACAAATACGAGCAAAACATAGACTTTCTAGAATGTAATACAGTCCATACAAATACGAGCAAAACATGGACTTTCTAGAATGTAATACAGTCCATACAAATACGAGCAAAACATGGACTTTCTAGAATGTAATAATTTGATTCACTTTTATAAAGATGCTACGACAGTCTTGTACAACGTTGCACACCGATTAAGTTCCTGTGTGACAACTGCTGTCTAAATATTGTAAACAAATCATTGTTACGAACAGATAGAAAAAAAATATTTGTATTTTCTTAGCAATATCTATTTGGAAAATGGTAGGGAAATGCTTTTAGTTCAATGGAATATTTACGGTTTGATTTTAAGAAAACAAAGGTACACATTGTACATAGTATCGTCCGTCTGAAATCTTGCTGTTGTAAATCTATAATTGGGAAATTAAGCATATTGGCAGCAGGTACGTCATTTCAACTATTTTTGGGGGTGGGGGTGGGGGGCAAAACTTGATTCGGGGTGGGGGAGGCAAAACTTGATTCAAGCAAATATCAACGCGCTGGCTCAGGCTGAATAACAGATTAGAGAGATAGTAATAGAAGGGCGTCATTTCAATTTTGTTGGGGGGGGGGGCAAAACTTAACGGGCTTGTTAATTTTCGTATATAGGCATCACATGCAAATTCGGGAGGGGGAGCAATTCCCCCCACCTCCCCCATGACGTCCCTGATTGGCAGTCGCTGAATCTCATGTATTTGAAACACGCACCCAGCTTTTAATCTGTGATGTATTTCGTACGTGTCTTGGGGAACATGTTCCTTCTGGGACCATACGTTATTATGATGAGTCAAACGGAGTGCTTTCCTCATATGAGCAATCGGAACATTGCTAGAATTTCCAGTCGAATCAACAAATAACGTCATACGCAGTTGTATATTTACACATACATTTGATAGATTTGCTGATTCGGCTTTGGAAGAATGCACAACATGTGTTGTGATAGAAAAGTCAGAAATTGATCAGATTGTTACTTTGTCTCATTCCGCCACCGTGTTGTATACCTTGTAAACAAACGTAGGTCCAAACACTGTTCTCAACGCGGCGAAATACAATTGAGGTTTATTTCTCAACATTACCGAAAGGCCGAGATGGTTTGATTGTTCCAGAATGTTTAGCACCTATTACATTCATTCGAAATAATGAAATATTGGAAAACGAATTATATTTTAGAAAAATATTTTAATGAATATGAAATACAGGTTCAAAAATACAAATGATATTTGTACAAAATATCACAGTTTATCACATTTCATATGATAAATATCAACAAGACATACACACATGCACACACATAATTCGCATGTAATTTATTATAAACCATTGCCAACGGTTAAACACGTATCCTCGTTGTATATACAAGATAAAAAAGGACTTTATTTCAGCACATAATGGAAATTGCTTGTTTAATGCTTCCTGTCTCTCCATATTCAACAGCCATATCTAGATCTGATAGTGTCAACAACATACAACAAAATATTGAGTAAATCATGCATGTATATATATATATATATATATATATATATATATATATATATATATATATATATATATATATATATATATATATATATGTATGTATGTATAGCTAAGTGACACTTTCCGTTGTGAAAACAAAAACAAAATATGCCAAAAATGTGATTGAACATAAAAACGTTGCGTGTTGTATAGGAATGATCTTTATCAAATATGAAATATATTGTCCAATACTTTGACAAGTTACAGAAACTGGTGATGTATTGAAAGAAATATTACACTCTAATTTATATATTCACTTAATTAGTTGACAGGTGAACAAAACAACAGTAATGCATTATTTCTGACGATAATATTTCAACTAACAGAATACATCGCAATGAAACACACCCAGCAGAGGGCGAATGAAAGCTTGTTTTCCACTCTATTTGGTGTATATTTGGAATTTTATGTCAGGATAATTTTTGTTATTACGTTGGGGTTTTTTTTCAGCTTTCTTTTCAAATTTAAATCAAAAGCAGTAAACGTTCATTTCGGTGATTACTTTTTAACATATCTCTGATCATGTTTTAGAAGCAAGATTATTTCCTCACTATACCTAATTATAAATATTCACTTCTAAAAATTCTAGGACGCTGTTCAGTTAAGCAAATAAAAAGAAGAATTGGAAGCGCTGGCAATATAAAATTAGCATCGGCTCCAGAAATTTTAGTGTCAGTCTCATTTCTGTAAAAGCAAACACTTTTGCTAACAAGTGGTTGATGGATAATACATTTTGAAATGACAATAACCCGAAACAATCCATCAGCAGTGATATAGATCTTTGCTGCTATATTTATTACAGATGCAACCTCGGATTCAACCTCATCAATCTGAATAGTAAGAAAACCTGTAACTTACAAAGGAGTGGATTTAAATTAGAGAAACATCATAATGAATACGTATACAAATTCCAAACAATAGCTGTGACAACATTACAGTGATTTAAGTTTGCCAGAGCTTTTATGGTAATAAGGCATTATGGGTAATGTCAAAATCAGACAAAAGAAACATTTGCACCTTAGCAATCTCGTGATGATTGAGTCCTCTGCAATAAGTGAAACACATACGAATACACATTTATAAATCCGATCTGGGATAAAATATTATTGATACACTTCAACATTTACGATTACATTTATATATGGTATTATTAATATTTGATAACGGGACTAGACTTTGCAAATTAAACTTCATGGTCGCATTCATTTAAAGGTAAAAAGTTCTGTTACAGTGGACAGAATGCTTTTGTAAAAGTACATATTCGTACCGTCTAATAATACTGAATACCATGGGCAATGATACAAGGTTGTCTAAGTTTTGGGGTGACTGGAATAATAACATAATATATCTTGAAGCTTGTTGGTGGCATAGAAATAAATTCATAATTCTAACAATGGCATTATATTACTATAAAAGACGGCAAATATGTTTCAAAACCCAGAAATTCATTGTTGTTTATAATTAGGTGTTTTGTTTAAAATGGCGTCAAATGACAATATAGGTGAATCATTAAAAACAGATGCCATTAATGGCAATGGGAAAGGGCAATATCTTTGGCAAGAATTCTGGTACTTTTGTCTACGGATAATCGCTATATTTGCAAGTGATTAGTATTGATAACATCATATGTCGATGACCGATAAATGTCGATTAATATCGGGTATTTTACATTTTCTCTTCATTGCACAAAAATATATATAAACGAACAATCAATCATCTTTAACTGTTTATAACAAACCTTGTCCATCCTTGAATTTGTCCACAGTCATGTCATGTACAGTAATGTATATATTAATCAGGCATATATAATCCACCCACCTCTCTAAATATAATCAGCATATATAATCCACCCGCCTGTCGAAATAAAATTAGTTTGACCTGAAACGATTTTCGATGTATAGTCATTGCAGGGGAATATGTCATGTCAACCAGTATCGAGTTTGGTTTTGGACATGGTTTTAGTCCTCATCGATCTCCGAATTCATACACCTATCACCTTTTCATGCCCGAGTAAATCAACGTTGCAATTATACTCAGCAATGAATGCATTGGTTGATAGGTTATATTTTGCATTACTTTTGTAAAATCGAGACGAGTAGATTACATTATAGAACGTTCTTCGTTACCTCAAAAGTTTTCGCTGCTTTCATTATGGCATTTTTTCTTAAAGAATACACCAAGGAGTCAAACATCAAATCCTCTATCTATGCTCAATACACAATTCTCCAACCCATTCTATACTCTGTCGTTTAACTTGTAAGGCATTGAAATGTTTTAGGGTGCTGCGGAGTACACAAATCAATACTTCCCTCAACCGCCAAAGAAATAACTTTAAAACCATTTAAGCTCTTCAGATAACAGAACTGTACTCATCTATTGAAGAAAAAAGAACAAATTATAAAAACACAGGCAAGAATGAGCGCATTATTAGAAATTCTTTTTGCAGCAAAGCTTGTATGTTCCTCCACTTTGCTGTCATTTTGGAAGCCATCAGTGTCTGTATGTTGATCTGATTGAATATACGTCCTGTCTGGACAATTGTCTGAAAAGAAAAGAAATTAAAAAATAAAAGATGGAATGTTTCGGTACTATCTGTCGCCATCAGCACACGCTGTCATAATACTGACTAAGAACGATCGAAAACATATGTGCCATTATCTAGGTTTTCGGCTTTTAACATTAAGATATCTACTTTGTACACGTTACGCTTGGAAAAAAAATGTATACACATACTATTTCACAGCATTTGGTTGTTTTCATGTGGTCTGCATGTTCTTTGAAACTTAAATACACTAGTGCCTGAATAAAAAATGAAAATCAGGCGTTCTATTGGATGTTAGTTTATAAATGAGAGTAAAGAGACTATATTTCTAAATCAGACGTCCCTCAACAATTATATTATACTAATTGCATTCAAACAACAATAGTTCTATTAAACCGACTGCATTTGAGGAATTATAAATCAGAGATATATAGTACAGTCATTGTAATTCAGACGCTTGGGCGAAAATACAATACTATGGTATGACTGAGCTCTTTTAGTTCTCCATGGTTCAAACATATGGGATACCATTTTCTGAACAAAATAAGGTTAGCATGTGGAGCCGACGGACATTTTATTTACTTATGAACGTGTTTAGAGAAGAGGTAATTATTGCATCCCTGGAATATATGATTTATTTGTATGGCAAGTCATCTAAAATGTCAGCAATACACTGAACAAATAAAGACACAGTTAAAAAAAAAACCAAGACAAATCAAACGAAAGCTTTATGTTATGGTTGTTAACATTTTTATCACCAACCATAAAAAGTTCATACCCGATTTATGGCCTTTTGCAAATCATCTAAAACGAGAGAGAGAGAGAGAGAGAGAGAGAGAGAGAGAGAGAGACTCGTTATAACCAACTGAATCGTCGTGTGAATGTGTTTGGGCAACAAGAAAAACAATATTTGGATGAAATGTATAATCAAACAATAAAAAAATATTTAGCACTGAGATTAAGACTCATAATGAAATGTTAATGGAAAGAGGTTGTAGATCTCACCTGGTGGTGTATGCAAAAGATAATTGAGGAACTTTTTCTTGACAATCCACCTGTCACCTTCACAATAGTTGTCCGCCTGGACTTCTAATCCGAAGTCTGTCTCTATAAATGTCTAAAACCAGGAGAAAAATGATAAAGCGCTGACTATGTGTGATTTCTTTAAATAGAAAATAACAAACAATATTGTCGAGGATCACAACCCACAATAAAAAAGGATATCGTGTTGTTTTGCAAAAAAACTTGCATGATGGGTAAACTGTGATCATTGTTTCCTGCATAAACTCATTCATTAGCGCAAAGACTTTACAAACAGGACTGATACTTATACTTGCCTAATCAAGGTAGGACATTATAAAAATGAATAACCAGCCTTACATAGTGACTATCTTCAGTTTTATTTTCATTTTCTTTATGACATTTAATGTAATGAACTGACGTACATACTGCAGGACGTTGAGCCATAACAGAGACCAACCAACCTGCTTTCCCCTTCAAAAAAAAACAACAAAAAAAACAAAACACCAACAACAACAACGATTTCATCATATTTGAAAACAGCATGTTTAAAAACACCAAATTAAATTTCCTTTCACGGATTATATCCAAGTATTAATACTGATGATGAAGTAGAAAGGCAAAACTATTTTCCCATATATGGAATATATCTATCTGAAGAGTAATTATAAAAAAATGTAAAAATCCTCCTCCCAACCACCCAATCAAAAAAACCTCCCAACCACCCAATCAAATAAGCCTATTTTGTGTCACCTTTAAAAGTAAACGGCCCAGAAACTTTCGTGAAAATAGACGCATGAACGAGGTAAAAATAATAAATCTAATATGTTCACAAAAAGTAGCACTTCGGGGATGAAAATTGCATTGTAAAATAAATTCCATTTATACGTAACTGAAATAAAATTCTCACTTTCTTTATTAGATTATTAGAAAAGAAGCACATGAGCGGACACTGAATGAAAACCAAGAAGGAAAAGAATTGTACTAAAACGCCAGTCATTCCTTTGATTCAGCCATTTTTCAGGTACAGGTAAAAAGTGCAGTTAATAGATCAAATTCATGATCTTTTCAACTTTATTTCCTACTATGTCACAAATAATGATGCAGTGACTATTCTTTGTTGCATTACAGGATGTTTGCAGACTCCCATAAGAAATACTATTTATAGATATAAGTAAATTCCGAGAATTAATATGTACATTAGGCTCAATAAATTTCATAGTAAATGGTTTCATTATCACGTCTTTGATGGCGGTCATAATTGGGGCCGTCACTGTAGGCTATGTTTTGAAGTCGATTGCATATTAGCTCTGTCACATTCAGCAGAGATTAGATACAATATTGGCATATCTATAACTAGCATCACGGAACTCAAATTCATTTGATAACTGGACGCTTTACATTACACAGAGATTTAAAAGTAGAAACACGTCTGGCACTGCAATACACTGTATACATTTTTCTCTTTTTTAACACTAATCACTGTGCTTCGTTGATGTTCTAGTTATTTCAGCAAGTATATTTTATTATTATTTTATGCACATGGCCCTGAAAATACTAGATTAATACTATCGGATTGCATTAGGCATATACTGATTGCTAGATTAGTTGGCTGGTTGGTTGATTGATTGGTTGGATGGATGGATGGATGGATGGATAGATAGATAGATAGATAGATAGATAGATAGATAGATAGATAGATAGATAGATAGATAGATACTTACTAGACACATGGAAGGATTATCCAGATGACCTGGTTGTTTTGTTATAAGGAACATTTTTTCCTCCAATCTCCAGTTCTGTAAGCACTGAAGTATGCTGACTGAAATGGACATTTTTTGTTAGTCATACATGTTTGTTCTCCCAGTCATTCTTGTCTTATCTCTATGTTCTTCCATAAAACATATTGAACATAATATCCCTATCAATAAATATAAAAAAAACTTTAATTTTATGTAACCATTCATCATTTGTCTTTCATGTTTTACATTTATCTTTTGTTTCATATGCATTTTACTGACTTTTAACAGCTTTATCTTGTTTATCTATTATCCTGAAGTCCTTTATGTTTACTTTTATTTAGAAGGCTTTATTTTCCAAATAGTTCTTGTTTGTTGTTGTCACAAGTCTTTACATTTACATTTCGAACTAGAAATTTTGATCAACATATAACCTGTATTGTGCTGATGTGCCATTTAACCCTAATTCATACACCCATATCTTGTGCTAAAATATGATGGCATACCTAGTATAAAAATCTTCAGAACTTGTTTTAACTCATTTGACTGCTTCGTGCAAATATATAACTTCAAGAACATACGTTTCCCTAATTAATTTTTCAGGCAATTTCTCGAGATTACAGTCAAATATGAATAAGCGGATAAGAAATAGCCTACAGGCAGCAGAAACAAAAGGAAAAAGTGACAAGACAGCATACCGGACTTTGTCATCGTTGCACAAGTTGTCTCAATAACGATTTCGTCATCATTTGAGCATCCGATGTCGACTTTTCCGGAACAGTCTGATGCCTTGTCCGTGTATTTATAGATTCCCTTTTGACTCGCGGCACAAGGAACAGAGTCATTCTTATCAGCTTTAAAATGAGGGAAGAAATGAATTAATATTAGCTATGGATTTTAAAGCAAACATTAGTAATGTTATTTATGTTTAAATATTATCACAGCTTTTATTAAACAAAAACAAACGTATAATTTAGTTAAAAAGAAACAGAAATACTTATGTTTCATATTCTATGTTTATATCGAAAAATGTACGTTCCTAGTTTTTTAATGAAAAGGAGAAGTAATGTCGTAGAAATGGAGATATGAAGTCAGGAGTAATTATACCTAATTATTTCTTTTAGAAGAAAAAAAAACATAACATCCTTTTACATGATTTTTGATCTCAGTATTTCTATATAGTCTCCATGTAACAGTTACTGTATTGTCCTGCAATTATGAACAAAGATGCTAGGTTAGGAGACCGTTTAATGATTTTGAACGTAAGGAAACGCAGGGTATATATGCTGATTTCAGGTTAATACTTTATCATACTTGTAAAACATTTATCAAGACGGAAATACATTGACATGCACTTATTTTTTAAAATGCTTTCTATAAAGCAGGAAGCCATTTTATCGTCCATTAAACATCCATGGCATGAGGGAAATTAGATGTGGGTGTCCAAATGGTGAGTGATAGTCAATCAAAACAATATGTTTCAATACTTACGTATTAGTATGTATTTTGTAGATCGTTCATAATCACAGCTTGATTCTGTGTTATTTGTTGAGTCACCTAGAATCAAAGGAAAGATTTATTTAGTGCAATGTACAAGAAAACAGGAAAGATGGCTGGCGCTTTGGGTTTCGACTGATAAAATGGATAGTCATTGACCTATGGCAGCATTATTTATTTCATACTGTAAGAAAATTGTTCGAGTTTACGTACTATGGAATATCGAGAATTTAAATTCTTAGACAATAAGATTCACCTTTTCAGATAAAATTCGATTATGGTTATTGGATTTTTAAAAACTTATTTTGAAGCATACATCCGTGACAAGTAAACATTTATGCATATCTATATTATACAAAGTTCTTTACTTTCGTTATGGATTAATAGCAAAATACTATAAAAAAAATATACTATTAAATATTTAAACAACATACCCATGTAAAGTTCTATCACATTTTCGTCTCTTTTAATCACGCGCAGGCACTGGTATCCGGAATCGCTGCAGAAAGTCATATATTTAATTATTGCCACTGAATATATGCATTTCAAAATATCAAAGAATTTGAAGAGAATTCAGTGTAAATTCTGGCGAAGATATGATCTTTTGAACTATATTTACCATCCATATGTTGAGGAATTTCAGTTATCCTAGCTAATTAATTCTTAGTCACGATTTAGTTGCTACAGTAGGTGTATATATGGGATATGTTTATGTTTGTCTTCTCTTTCAATTTTTGGAATTATATTAAAGGAAATAATAATAATAATAATAATAATAATAATAATAATAATAATAATAATAATAATAACTAATGATTGTTATCATTTTCAATGTTCATCAAGTAAATAAATTTAATGGCAAAATGTGTCTTATTTTATCAAAACTTTTTCAGTGGTTGTATATACTGTATCATTATGAATATGTATCAGTTTACTAATTGAAACAGTTAATGATTCCATTCAATTATTTTCCATTTGATGCCGCTGAAATTTGAAATACAGACTTTATGCTAAACATTTCAAATGTGTGATGGTTTATAAAGTGATAAAGCTTTTTTAAATTGTATAATTATTAAAAATGTTTTAACAAGCTTACCAAGAATCGTTAGTGTAATAGGTGAAGAAATCTGTGACGAAGTCAACGACAGATTGTCCGACCGAATGAATGCATCGAAGCACGAGTTTAGATACCGACACTTCAGGACCATCACTGTACACGAAGGTTCCGTGTGGCTGAATGTCCTTGAACCGAAGCACCTGGAGCCCCGCATCCACCTCCAGTCGGATCCTCCCGCTTAGGTCACGCCACTTGTTCTGATTGGCCAAATAACGTGGAAATGTGCACGTGGACCGTGGTCGACTTACTGCGGAAAATTAATGTTAATATAGGTTTAAGCATAAATTCAGATGTGTGTCATTATATGAGACAGGTTTTGGGACTTGCGTGGCGTTGGCCCAGAAGAAAAAAGCTTGATGTTTTGGAAGCTACGAATATGTGATGATGGTAACCCGTATGTACATACGTACGTACGTACGTGTGTGCATGTATGCATGTATGTATGTATGTATGTATGTATGTATGTATGTATGTATGTATGTATGTGTGTGTGTGTGTGTATGTATGTATGTATGTATGTATGTATGTATGTATGTATGTATGTATGTATGTATATGACAGCATTTTACGGCACCTAATGACAACAATGGCTATAATAGTCCCAAATAAAGGTAAAGTCAATAAAATGTAGAATGCCATTTAACACATTAACCCCTGGTGACGAGTTTACGTGTCACGAGGTAGTAGCATACTGCTGAGCTCTGTAGCGTCAATGTCATGTATGAAACACTAAATTGGGTGGTATTATAGAAAGGTAGACAGATGTAGCTCTACAATGATACCAAATAATCTGGAAGTTCTAGTTGCACTACAAAATACAGAGGGAAAAACCTCATTTTTCCTCATTTTTGGACCCGATTTTTTTCCCACCCAAAATTCACCCGTGGTCGGAATCCGATTTTGTGTCCGGATTTTAGATTTTTTGGTCTCAGATCTAAGACAGACCGGCATGAACTGCAAACAGACAGATGAACCTTTGCAGAGAGTAGGATAAGATGGGCATTTGGAATAAAAAGTGGTCTCGATACGAAAATAATAGGTCCGTTAAGCACCAAAAAAAAAAGAACTCCATCTTTTACCCTTCTGCTCATGCGTGAGCCAAATAGCCAATTAAAAACGATGTTTCTAACACAACTAGGCATTATGTTATTGGAAAATCACATGGAAGTTGCTTTCTTAGGATTATTTCAGAAATAGCTTTCAAAATGTGTTTCCTACTCGAATTTCAGGCGAAAACGACAAAAACCTCCAGGGGTTAATGTGTTAAAACTTAACAATCACGAGCACAGGATGTGGATTAAGCCCCACATTTTGACCTTGTCTCCCATAGGCATGCGAAAAATGACGCGCTAAGAGATACGAAAGTTGAAGAAGCAGGAGAAAACCATATATGTAAACTTAAATTTAAAGGCAGTCCTGAATACTTATACCCTACAATCGGAGATCTTACTTCGTTAGGGATTTCATGCGCACACGATTTGACGCACATTCATTCACTGGATTAGGAGATGCAGCTGTTAGTTAATACCAAAATCTGATCTCAGTGGAAACAGCTAAATGACTTTTTGAAAACAGTCCGATATGCACGCGCGAGCTTATGACGTCACAAGAGGAACATGTGCGTTTTGGTTTGCTACATTGTTTAAATGAATCACAAAAATAAGTGCAAACCTTTAGCTCAGCAATATTAGTCGAATACTAAATAAAGAATTAATCGTCATTACGTCAGTTATTTATCTGGACTGTCCCAAATAATTTCAAAACTCTTGTATATACATTTACATCTGTGTTTAGGTGTCATTCATAGCACACAAAGCCATCTAACATTGAGTGGAATATTGTAACAGAAAATTGAAGCACGGCAATTAACAGCGGAAATCTGAACATGGAAACGAGGGTTTGGCTTTTTACTGCGAGTTTAGGCTCTATGTAAGGCTTTCTTGGTACAGGTTGGTGCATCACATCTGTCTTCTTGATGCTAATCGTGAGACCGAAATTTCACAAGCTGAAGAGAAATGGTCAATACTGAGTTGCCTGTCAGACTTAGATTTTGCATTCAGGGAACAGTCATCTGCATATACGAGATCACAAACAGTCACTTCCTGTGACGTCGTCTTCGCCTGTAGTCTTGTCAAATTGAACGGCGTGCCATCATTACAAAATGGCCTGATCAAGACACTCACGTACGTACCTAAGTCAAACCAGCCAATGCTGCCATGGTCATCTTCGAGGTCCAATTCCTTCCCATAACGTGATCAGAAAACAATCTATACAAACTTGATACTCGACAACGGTAGAACAAAAGTGATTTGCAATGTGGCGTCATAGAGACTCAAGTCACGGAATCACAGGAAACTACTGAAATCGTACATGGCCGGAGTGGGGGGGGAAATTTTTTGTCATTGATATTTAAACTTAAATATCACTTTAACAGTTTCCCCCATCATTTTCAGATTTTCCAAAACTCGTCATAATTCTACTTCCAAATAAGCTGAAGGAGCAATCAATAGTTCCACATGAACTATAACAAGACAGGTTTTAACAGTATTCGGCTATGTTTTCACCGTATTCACTTGAAACATATCCGAAAAAATACGGTAATAAACAACATGATTGGAACCATTCTGAAGTGATTTCAGGCATTTCAATGTAACAGGACAACACCGTGGTTTTATGTTAATACTAGGATAGTTGTTACGCTATATTCGTGCATTCTAGGCCGTTCAGGAGATGATCTATGTTAGTTTTATGTTGTTTTTATGTGACACCCCTCGTGTGAACTGAAAGCTGTTTACAGCCCATCTGTATTATATTTGCGATATGCTGTTTAATAAATTCCAGCAGAGCCTTTATCATGCTGGCTGACAATTACTGGCAAACAAAAGATCATGTTGCTTGGTTTTGATCAATCAAACACATTAAAATACAGTCTATTATCAAATAGATTTTAGTTGCGATAGAATTACGTCATTATGCAAAGTTTAAAGCCCTCTGTTTATGTATTTCCTGGAACAATACTACCGTCCATCACTTTTACGGTAAAAGCTTTTTCTAAAATGATGATTATACTGTGTCTTGTTGCAATGTCTTTAATCGACAAAATAAAGTTGTAGATTAATAAGGTTGTGGAAATGTGTAAAACATTTTTCTGGATGAACAAGAGCCAGTGGTGGCTGAGTAGTTAACGTGACACACCCGCAACCTGACTAACGGGTTTGAATCCTACCAGTCTATGTTGCGTGAGCCAATGCCGAGGGTGTCTGGGCAAGACAATATTACTCCACTTTCCTCGTCATGATACAACAATTATTGTGTTAATCTGCCATTAAACACTAATCAGTACATTCCAGACGGATACCGGTTATTGCTAATTCACAATAGGTGAAGAAGACAACCCCCAAAATTAGGCTTTTAAGGACTAATCCCAGACATTTTCACCTGAGACGCACACCCTGAATACCAATGATCTGGTTCTGATTACTAATCGTGGGCTATTTGAAACTGATTACTAATCGTGGGCTATTTGAAACTGATTACTAGTCGTGGGCTATTTGAAACTGATTACTAGTCGTGGGCTATTTGAAACTGATTACTAATCGTGGGCTATTTGAAACTGATTACTAGTCGTGGGCTATTTCAAACTGATTACTAGTCTTGGGCTATTTCAAACTGATTACTAGTCTTGGGCTATTTCAAACTGATGCATCTCTAGTTTGTTAAAAAAAAAGCTATTAATTTATCTGCAGATTTAACTGTGAACAGAGTAGACTTTGATACACGTGAAGACTATGAGGTAGAAGATCTGAATCTACGATATTCGCGGTTGTGTGCATTCCAAACAAAAAGGACAGCATTTTCAAAATAATGCCTGAGTACAAACCCTTCGTCCACAATCAAATAATTTATTTTTTTCTCAAGAGTACACATTCCCAAATTCCTATCCTCCTGTGGAATAATGAAACGCTCCTTTTAACAACATGTTGGAGGACACGTTTCTGTATGTATCATAACCAATGGGTGATTACACTTTATGATACTGAAAAGGTAGTGTGTGTGTTTGTATGTATGTGTGTGTGATTTGGATTTTAATGTATCTTTAACAATTTTTCAGTTATATCGCTACGATGCCTGCAGTATGGCGGTTTATAGCGATGTATAGCACTGGGGCATCATGCCGCAGAGATGTAGCATGATGTCCCACCCATTCACATTATCCTGACACCAGGCAAACCAGTCCTAACACTGACCTCTTGAATGCTGAGCGCCAAGCGAGGCAGCTGTTGGTAACATTTTTTTTTTTTATAAATCTTTGCTATGACTCGGCCGGGAATTCAAACCCGCAACCTCCCGCATCCGAGGCGGACGCTCTAAGGTAGATACTGTTCACAGCTAGAGTTGATATAGTAAGGAATCAAGTATAACGAGCATGATATCATAACCTGACAAACTGAAACGTCATTTTCACTTCTTATATATATATATATATATATATATATATATATATATATATATATATATATATATATATATATATATATATATATACACACACACACACATACATATATGAAAGCGAATCAGTAACGAGTATTTAGACTCAATCTTGACATTGGACTAAAATACCTCTTGTAAGGGACATAGAAACAGCTCCGAGGGTGGTGCTCTGCAACCCCTGACAAGTCGCGTCTGCCGACATGGACATCTCCCCATTCCTGCCATAAAAGCTGTGCATCTGAAAGTACAATATGTGTACCTGACTTGTACTGTAGTGCAAATAATGACTGATACTGTTATCCAAGAACCAATCAAGCAATTAATTACTGGTGATATTTCATAACATATCAAAACTACTAATTATCTTGCAAAGGACCTTACAAGAAATTTAGAAAACATTATGATCAAGAAGACAAGAAGATAAATTGTGAAACAAAATTAAATATTGTTTACTTATCTGTGTCAGTATTTTGTGCCTAGTATATGTGGAAGTATGATTATGGGGAGTTTAACGCCATTTTTCATCCCATTACATGTTCTACGGGCGGCCAATATATTTGGTGGACGAAGAAGCCGCAAAGACTCTTGGAAGAATCAAGAATCCACCGGAACTAATGGCAAGCTTTCTCACGTACCTACTTTGGCCGAGCCGAGACTCTGACTCACGCAGACAAAATGTGAAGTGTTTGAGCGATCTGTAAAGGCGAGCGCCTCAGACCAATCGGCCAATATGGGCCCCACTGTTTAAAAGTAAAGCATTATGTCTAGCATTGGCAAAACTATTATTGAATGAACTGACTGGTGGTAATCTAAATCGGTAATCATCCGCATTTCTATTTTGTCGATTATTAGAGCCTGGCTCAGAAACAAGAACATATTGTAGAATTTCTTTTTCCTGTTTTTGTATGTTTTTCATTTGCTCGAGGTCAAACTAGGATTTTTTTTTCATCTCTGAATAGAGATGTGGCTTGTGCTAAATAAAGACCAGTGCCACTATCAGAATGTTGGAATGTAAATGTGGTACGGACTTGGCTGATCCCGACATACCGGTAATGCTACTCTAAGTCAATGTTTCTGGTCAAGTAAACTGATGAACTTACATACACTACAGAACTTACAAAGCATCGGTAGCGGTATTCGTCCTGTGTCATCCACGGTTCCGTAAACACGCCATAAAGAAACTTTTCCCCGCTTTCCCATGTCGCCACACACTTGAAATCCAGAACTAGAAGAAAGTTGAGAGTCGTGCAACATAACAATAAAATGCGGCTACCAATGGATTCTCATTTTCTATAAAATCATATATGTAAGTTGTCAGTCAAGTACAAACCTACCAAACTCTTTCTCTCTCTCTCTCTCTCTCTCTCTCTCTCTCTCTCTCTCTCTCTCTCTCTCTCTCTATATATATATATATATATATATATATATATATATATATATATATATATATATATATATAATTTCTCAGCTACAGAATTTTTTTGGATCATGACGAGACGCAGAACTTTGAGTCATGGTCCGAATTTTTCTGATGTTGGCAACAATACATGATCGAGCAATAGTGATGGAATTATTGTATATCAATTTTCAAGTCATTTAATACATAGGTAACTGAACAAAGAATTCCTTAACATTTCTCTCTTTTTAATATTAACGTCATCTTAAATCATAAACCGAATTATTGTTTGATACGCTGATATGCGCATGAATAGAACAGTTATTTCAATGAAGCGTGTGAAACATAAAAATGTCACTCATCTTCACAACGATCACTGTTAATTACATGAATGGAGGAAGGCATTATACTCATATATGTTTTCTGCAGTTATTACGCAGCTGTCAAAGTCTGCATCACGAAGATTTCACCAGCTGAATGACTTGAAAGTTTATGATACAAGCGAGGCTGAGAGCGGTTGAACTGTTTATGGCGGGAGATTGTGAGAAACCCTTATTTGGACATGCCGTGGAAATGAGACAATTCTTTTGACAGTTATTGAGACAATTCTTTTGACAGTTATTGAGACAATTCTTTTGACAGTTATTGAGACAATTCTTTTGACAATTATTTACAGCAGGATCGAACATCTTGTTGGAACTTGATGATACAGATTTGCTACAAAGAATGCTACTCATTTCCTATTTGATGCCAACTAACGATACAGCATAGCTGTTCAAGTTTGTTTAGTTGTAAGCAGGAAAATGTAGTTCTAACCACTTTTGAGAATATGGTGATACTGAATCAAAAGACGCGTCTCTTTTTCCTACTTCCAGGAAGTCAGTGTAAAATTATGTCTGTTTCTTGAGCAAAACTTTGATAGGTATATAATTTTTTAAAAAATCAATAAGTAAGATGGGTACATAAAATCACAGCTGCTATAGACTGATAAAATGATTTGTAAATCAACATCTGAATATGAACTCCTTCAAACCTTTTACATATATCTTTTATAAATTAATCTCGCATCGACCCAATAATTAATAAAGTGTTCAAGAACCGCGAGAGCTTCCACTTTCGCTAAGTTCTGTGGAGCATTAGAACTTAAGGAGATGAAACGGAATCGAACTGGAATACAGATAAAACAAGATGCTTAACCTGCATCCGTGACCGGAATCAGGATGTGCTTGAAAAAAGAATTTGAATGATACGTTTGCTCAAATGGAACATCCGTTCGTAGAGCATATTTTCACAGATGAAATGGCCTGTATTATTCATCCATCAAAGCAACAAAAGCGAATTGTCGTTAATGGTAAAGATGACATTTGGAAAAGTTTTTGAAAATAAGTTATTCAACATTTTAGCTTGACTAAAAGCATATGTTTTTTGCGATTAGGGATTGCACGTATCGATCAAACACAACGTGCGACACGTGCACCTCACCTTTTCATTGTACTGACTTAAAATCAATATTTTGTTTTCTTAACAAATCAAAACAAGAAAAGTTTTTATTAAAACTGAAGCATTGCAAGAAAATTAGATATTTAAAGCACGAACAAATAATCTTGACATTTATCTAGCTATATTTCTAATGTTTCATAAATTGATTGATGCAGCTACTATGTAACTGTTATAGTCTCTCACCAAAAGATACCAAGGATTATGTATTCCTATATATAACATGGATTTATTTATATAATTGAACAAAGAACTCAAAAGTATACCCTGGACAAAAAGAAGTCAAAATAGCATTATTAGATTGAATAAAATCATGTAGAGAAAATACATAACAAATAATATTGTGTCTTTATCGCACAACATCCCTCCATGGTTATTTCGCATTGGGGAAATTGAAATACAATGCCTTGACACACCAAAAGAGTCGGGCGCGCTAAACTGTGAGCTATGCGGGTGATATTTGCCATTAGGCAAAGCATCGAACTCATTGATAAAAAATAGGTATCCCGAAAAGTATATATTAACTATGCAGTGAACTCTCAATTCCTTATTAATTGTTTCTAATAAACATTATGTTATGTTGAATAAATAACATACTGCACAATCATTCTTCACTTATGTCTGACCGATTTTCAGCCGAATAATTCAATATAAATTACAATAATATGAATTAAAATTGTTTAACAAAAGTATGATATAAATATTTTTTGCAGGCACACATACCAACCATGCACATACAATACATTAGTGATATGGTTTTCTATACTTAACGGTTTTTAAATCTGCAAAGATTTCCAAATGGGCATACTATCACTAACCAGGTATGCAATGGTCCAAAACGCAAATGTAGAAGTGATCAAACAGCCACTTTGGATTGGAAAAAAAACCACGTCTAGATAATTTCCAGCTACTAGTATTTGGTAGAAATATATGACATTTGACATGTCGTTTAACTCCGTTTACACGATGAGTAACTTAAAGTTGGCTAAACAGTGTATTAACGCCACTTGTAGGAACGTGAAATGTCTTTATACTAGGACTGTATCCATCACACTTAGCGTGATATAAAAAGACAGTTTTGCAGACAATAGCTTAAACACCAGGTTGCTAAGGAAGCCCCTCCATTGCTAGGGGAACCACTCCGAGAATATGTTCTAAAATATTCGTACCAAGCTTGATCAAGATTGGTACAACCAATCTGGAGTAACTCTATTAAATCGGTTTTCTAATTTGGTTGCTATAGAAGTTATGCCAGTGCTATGAAAGCCACTCAGAACATAATTTTGGTAGAACGTGTTTAGGGGAACGTTTCAACTGAGTTTGATTGAAATTGGCCCGATCCAGTTTTGGGAAGAAGTTTATATAACAATGATTGGCCATGACCGAAGACGGGCCCAGATGCAAAGCTACGTCATAAGCACACGTGGCCTCATGATCAAAGTATGCTGCAATACATCGCAAGTATTTAATTCCAGGAACTATCACTTGTATGTATCTAGCTGATCATTAGGCAAACCCAACATATTGCACAGCACGATTCAACAGCGCGACATATGCAGGTTAATAATGTAAGAAAATATACTGATTTGCGAAATTTAGGAGTTTTGATAAGTATAAACGGATGTATAATTTACTCTTACTGGTGTAGAACAAGTGATATTGTGAAAATAACATTTTCATCTTTAAGTCATAGTGACCTTGACCTTTGACCTCAAAAGAATCAATAAGATTTCTTCCTTACTTCAAGACCAAGCCATCCACTAAATATTTGGTTCAGATATATGCAAGGTAAAAAGTATTGGGTGTAAACGATTTGTATTCTTCCTGCCAGAGTGACTTTGATCTTTTGACCCCGAAATGGACAGGTAAAATATAAAAAAACCTTTGCACATTTTATAATAATTTTAACCGTCGAATAAAGCTTAAGGCGCATAGGTAATGATAAAAATGACTTGCACTATATTCATTTCTTAAATTAATAATAAATAATAATTGAATAGGAACACATATATTGGTAATCTTACATTTGGACATACCTACCTTGATTGTATGTTCCCTGGACTCCAGGACAGTGCTTAAAGATAAATTTGAATCTGGACTCGTCTGCGCATGCTCTGATTTCTGAGACGGGATGATTACAGTTTTGGCTGCTAATGGTTGAATTGGTGTATGTAAACGTGTAAGATCCATGAAACGGACAGGGCTCGGGAATGCTAGGCACTGAAATAAAAAACATACATATTTTCTAATGTCAAATACCAAACATACAAGGGAACAAGTTTGCGTCGGTCCCTATTAACAAATTTATAATTTTTTATCATACGTTTATGACAATAATACATGACATACATTTTCTTGTCAATGACTGTTTTTATCACATGGCTAAAAAATGTCGTAACCCACGTAAAATTATTCCAATAAATAAATTGGCAGAGCAATAGACATTTGAAAAATCCCACAGTAAACAATTTGATACATAATAATTCCTTGCTTACATCTGAATTTTTAATGTAATTTCAGGAAAGCTTGGAATCTTCTTATTCTATACTGGTAATTACGCTTATTCTTGTATATAATATTGCACACGATAATCTACATCAACTCCCTCAACACTATGATCAACTTGTTAGCCTTTATGATCACCATGACAACGTCACCGATATACCTAAACAACGGAATTAGTCGGTTAATAATATGGAAGTTAATAATATGGAACTGCTAATGGAACTGGTATCTTCCTATTTCATTTCTTGTCAAATATTACATATCAGTTTCAGTACAAGATTATTTCCTCTTTTAGCAACGCTAATACAATGAAATGAAGGAAGGTTGTCTGTCTTTGTTCATAGAACTGAATCAGTTTTGAAGATTTCTGCTTAATATCAGATGTGTCGCAAAAACAACAGTTGTCACTGACGCGCAGGAAAATGCGTAAATGGGCACCATTTATCACGTTCCGTTAAAAACAAAATCGAATCCAAGTTTGGGCAAGCTTCTGCGTGTAACTATCTATTTTGAGAATGATTGATCTTTCCGTTATCAACAGGTTTGCGGCTAATGTGGGGACGTGAGAAAGCTTGCTAGTAGCTTTTCGTGGGTCGGTGGTTCTTCCCGGGGTTTTCCACGGTTCTTCCTGCACCATTTATACTGACCGCCATGTATTGCCTATCGGCTGCTGAAAAATGGCGCTAAACCCCACTACAACAACAACAACAACAACAGGTTTGTCCCTGCAATCTTATGGATCAATGTACATGTAAGTCATTCCTGAATGATTTACGGATGCTGCTGAGAGTTTATATTTCACGCAAATAGTTTGGCGTCGAGTCATCGACGAGTATCGCGTCGTTAAATTCAATAGTTAAAAGTTTCTGTTAACTGTCCTCGGCGACAGATATCTCTCATTACCTTTTATTTCGTCATACACTGTGCGCGGTTGTGTAAAGTTGTCTTCCGCACTATGTACCATCAACTGTTAGATGGACTGGAAATATACAAGGTTTGAAGTGGGATAGTATATAAAGAAGAGGACCAAATACTGATATAGCTGAAGATACAAGAGTTCGTCGTTTTTTTTTTTCTTCTTCCAGAAAACCCTTTTTTAAAGAAAAAACCACATTAGAGAAAGAAAATGTCGAACTCGACTTATTCTTGTCACAATTGCATCTGTAAATACAATGTAAACTAAGACCACCACCAGCGATAAATTTCCCTTGTGTATAATTGTAAAGTGAGACTTGCAAATATTATGCAAGAAGCTGATAAAAAGTGTATCATTCAAAATGAATGTATTTTTTACAGAACCTTGCACCACCTCCCTACCTCCTCCTTCCCAAAAACCACGAGCATCTTTAGTTTTGAGAATGGACAGTACCTTTTCAATTTAACTTTAAACAAAACAATAAAATTGACACATATCTATAATTGATACATATCTCTTACAACTAATACATTTCAGCGCAACGTTGAAATACTACAAACATTGTTATAGAGCAGGGGTAGGCAAACTACGGCCCGCGGGCCGATGCAGCCCGCCAAGGGCTTTCATGCGGCACGCCAAGGGTTTTCATGCGGCCTAGGAAGAAGTCATCATTCGCACTGACTCTGTTTATGTTACTCTGTTTATCAAATACATGTGCTTCTTTTGAAGTTTAAGTTTTCAAATATTAACAACATATTAACAACTGAAAATTAATTATGATGTTATTTAGAAAAACCTTTCGTTTTTGCTGTTTCAAATAGTAATTATTTTACTTAATGAACTATGCGGCCCGCGACAAGGTGTAACTTTGTGTATGCGACACTTGCACTGGAAAGTTTGCCCACCTCTGTTATAGAGCCAACTTCAGCAAAGATTGTGTGACCTTAAATTGTACAGTCATTCAACGTTATTGAGTCTCGATAATCTTAAAAATGAGGGAGTAATTAAACTTTTAAATGGATCACTGAACGAATCCACACAGACACGTGGACTGAGGAATGAACGAATAAACAGAAATATTATACCTTTGACTAGGGTATGAAGAAACGCATCTCCGCTGATGTGGCCACACACGGTTTCTAGGGAATCTTCGTACCAGCAATTGCCTGGAAAAAGAAATTAAAACAAATAAGCGATTTATTGTAGCGATGACCTGTAAGATTCTATACGTTGATATGTGCACCTCAGAGGTATAAATGATATACAGTCTACTGACTATATGTAGATCTACAACTGTATGATATTGTGACATGGTAAATCTGAGTCAACGCTTCTTGAGATGATAAGAGAATCAAGTGCAGTGATCCATTATTATTATTACTTGTTGATGAAGTAGCCAAAGTGAGATCTGGTGCTGAATCAGTCCGATAAATCTCTTTCATTTGACCCCTTTTATCAGAGAGCAAATTTCAGTGAACTGCTTTACCCACATATCCCACACTCTAGTCCGATAAATTAAGCCCCGCCCCCCATCTATGTAAATACTGATGGACGATATGTTGGTCTGATATCACCTATTCATTAATGTGCAATTTTGCTGCATGCAAATCTGTCTGGACTACACCTGCGTACAATTTAGACACTTACTGGTACTTGGAAACAGCCATTTCAATCGCGAAATTAAAAATGGCCACATGACAGAGGGTTGTGTTTTTTATTCAATGCGGATTTACAATTCGTCTCACATAGGATTTGCTCCGGAAATGTAATGCACACGTCCCCAAAAGAACCCTTCAGCCGACGGTAGCTCCACAGCCGCGAGAAATACCGGCAAGTGTATAAAATGTATACCGATGTGTGCAGTGAAATGTTCTGCAGATAATTGCAGATTTTAATGAATTTGTGACATCATCACCTAAACCGCCAGTCAATGTCATCATGGCTGCGAGGATCGGCCTAACCCCAATCCTGCCTCTGCTAAAATCAACAATTTATTCTCTAAACAATAGCTTTTCTTTACCTGGCCTTCTCTTTCATTATTAAGTGGCTAAATTTAGACGGCAACCCATCATATGCTATGTCAGTTCTGGGGAAAAAAAATTAACGTAATGAATCACGTGATTATCATTGCGTACTCTTTCTGTTGGATTTCTCATTTGAGCAGGAAAAAGAACAAGTTAAAGTGTAAAATGTTTCCGAAAATGAATTTCCGTGATCATTGCTTATCTTATATATTCAAAGTCACTTATGACCCGAAATTAAATCGTGAGACTAAGCTTAGGATACATATCTCAGAGCTAGTTACAGATATTATGAACAAATTACGGCTTGCGTTCTTGGACGTTTCCAGTAAGTCTATGGCACCATTGGCTAAACAAATTTAGGCACCACACTGTATCTAATTTCTTACGGTCAGTGCCTCTTGGATCGATTGATAACTATAGGCTTGCATAAGAGTTTTACTGGTTTACCTCAATCACCGGTCAGGTACAATCAGGGCCGGATTAAGTTAATTGTAGTCCCAGGGCACTTCTTTAACAAAACGATTGGCATTGACGCGACTGACACGTTCTGTATACACTTTTCAATAATATGGTGTTTTGGTATGCCCAAGGCACAGTGCTTACCGTGCCTATTGGATAATTCGACCCTGGGTACAAGGAACATGCACATGCTCTGATATCCAAGAACCACACGATCGAGTTTAAATATCATTTGAAAGCTAAACGTTACTCCTATTCCCTACATATTAATTTTCTTCTATTCTTTCCAGAGAACTCAAATAATTCAGATATTGCAATCTAACGATTTTATTACCACAGGCATCACTTGCGACATCTTTATCCCTACCAGATATAAAAATTATTTGTTTTTCATAAGACATCTGATCAATTAAGTTGCTATAGAAATTTTCCAATATTTGGCCATGTCACGCCATAACAAATTACACGAGATTCAATGAATGATGTTGCTGACATTCATTTATACGAGCATAATTCGCTGAAGGTCACCATTTTTAATCGCACAACAGATTTTCTACCAATTGCTAAGGGATGTGCATCAATGAATAAAGAAACAATATAATGTGTTCGAGACTTAATTTGTTACAGAAATATGAAATCTCAAACTTATAAATTAGTATTTCGCATCAAACAACTTGACAACAGAATACAAACCATGATGTGCCATTTCATAGGTAGAAATTATGTCTAAACTTTTCAACTTTGAAATGATTCTAAGTTAGTCAGACAGTGTACACGAAATGCTGTTTTATTAAGGTTTTTTTTTTTTAGTTTTGTTCAGCTCTATTCAACGGTAAGCAAAACGATCTTCCAATTAAAACTAGATAATACTTCACTTCAGTTCTGAGCAAATGAACAACGTACTTTCATTACTTCTGAGAACGAACTTTATCGGTATTGGTATTTTGTGATTAATAAAAAATTATCGGCTATTTCTTTTACAGGAGTTTATTTCTGCCTAAGCATGAAAGCTTAATCATTATGTGAGAAGCTTACTGTATAGTTGCTTTCCCTTCAGACTCCTCTCTTTGATTTTGCTTAGAGCCAACACTATATAGAGATCATGATGGAATAAATAAATAAATAAATAAATAAATAAATATATATATATATATATATATATATATATATATATATATATATATATATATATATATATATATATATATATAGTGTTAAGAGGATATGCAGTAACACATCTCCATAAGTATATTATGTGCTCGTCCAGTATCGCACGTACGTACGCAACTCTGAGGGTGTACAATATTACTTCTCTATATATAGTGTTATATGTATGTACAGTGTCACAGTTCTCTTATATATATATATATATATATATATATATATATATATATATATATATATATATATATATATATATATATATATATATATATAGAGAGAGAGAGAGAGAGAGAGAGAGAGAGAGAGAGAGATAGATATATATATAGTTATAAGGGTGTACTGTATCACATTTCCATATATATATAATGTTATGTAATGTTGGTATAAGGTAATACAAGATCACGACCCTGTAAAGAAAGTTTCCAGATCCAGCGACAGTTTAACGGTTTATCGTTTAGGACATTAGTTCCTACACACGTTGACGTCTAGGAAGAATACGTATGGCACTAAAAAATAAAGATACACATTCAAAAAAAAAGAAGGATCTGGGCACTTCCTGTCAAACTAAGTAAGTAAAAGGTAAGGATGGTACATGAAGTTTAACAGACTTTATGTTACTACTGTACTAATTATCACTTAATGAGGGAGAATAACCGTAGGCAAAGTAGGAACTTCATTTAATACAGGCTATATTCTCAGGAACTTCCTTTGACACTGGCTAAATTCTCATGAACTTCCTTTGACACTAGCTATATTCTTATGAATTTCCTTTGACCCTAGCTATTCTTATGAACTTCCTTTGACACAAGCTCAATTTTCAAGAACTTCCTCTGACACTAGCTATATTAGCGGTCATCTCTTAGTTTAGGTTTATTGATGAAGTCTATTTTGCTCAAACAGTGTGTGTGTGTGTGTGTGTGTGTGTGTGTGTGTGTGTGTGTGTCTATTGGTTTTGTAGGACATCATTTTACGGATGTCACTTATTTTTCTTGTGATTTGCGTTTCTTCTAGCATAAAACTATTTACCTATACATTATTGTCTCTGGCTATTTCTTGTTTCACTGAATGTAATAAACTGTAAACAAATTAATGTATGCTAATTAGTTTATATTTTGATATACTACGTCTTGTAGCATATTTATTTGTATTTTTTCGCTTAAAAACTTTTTTATAGCATGTTAAAACTTTGGAATCTTGCGCTAACAAAGAGCACGAGATAAAAGAGCTTAAATGGCAACTGTTTCAGTTTTAATGTAGTAAGTGTACTAAAAGTTCTGAAACCTTCGCGTGTCGACTTACATGGCCATCTGATTTAGGTCATGCTCTGTCAAGACCGCAGCTGAGAGTCGCAGTGCGCGTGGATTCCGAATCAAGCCAAACTTTATGCTCTCATTCAGTCTACGTAGCACATAGAGTTCGCACCATCTCAATAAACTATTTAAAGGAAATAATAAGTTTTGTTCTGATACGTGTTTTAGTCTTATGAGCAACAAGGCCAGATCGAGGTGGTAGTAGACCAAGGAACAATTTAAAACAGAGTAAGCGTTCCATTTGCACCACTTTTAATCCGGCCTTGATGAGCAACGTATAGTTCCTATCGACAGGGAGTTCCAAAATTTATTGACAGTCTCGAAAATATATGGAAGTATCAGGAAATGGAATACACAACAATGTCTGTACAGCACAAAATAGATTATATGAATTATGCAATCTAGGTCAAATTTCAGCAACGATGTACTTTCGTCTTGTCTGTCGGCGGATTAAAGATCTAACAAATGCTATGTTGGCAAATTTCTGAGGAAATAAATCATATTCCTATCGATTTCATGCAGGTATATATCGATGAAAGGTCGTTCAAGTGTGCTAGGTCGGCTAATAAGCAGCGACCCTATGCCGACACCAAATGGTGTCGATTTCAAACTTTTAGATAGGGAATGGACTCTGACAATATACCCCAACATCAGTGTCTAAATATCAAAAATGGGGTGGCAAGGGTCAGAGGAAACGGGGACTGGAGCATTTTTTTTTTTTACAAATACGCTCGACGATTCAACTTGTGTCTTGTTTTCAACACAGGTTTGATTTGGTTTGTTGCTTTACGGCACATCAACAAAATAGGTTATTTATTGCAAAGGCAGTTGGAGCAAGTGCCTTGCCCAAGGACACGTCATGGAATCTGACCGCGGCTGATCTGATGGCATGGTTCGAACTTGCACCCATTCGGACGCAAGTCTGTTACGCTAACCACTGAGCCACCAAACTAAGAATATGCATGAAAAATACAACGTTTCGCGATGACACGAATTAATTTTCAAATAGATATCATTTTATACCACTTTTCGCTATAAAATATGTATTGAAGTACAATCACTGAAATGAAAAAAAGAGGTAAAACATTAACTTCTCCATTTACCAAAACACGGTCCATAACGGGAAATATAATGGTTGTGAGAGACAGTGTGTGATTATCTTTAGTAATAATATAATAAAACTATTATATTACAATTTGAAATACAAGCAAAAGGTAAAACTATGAATTTGTTTAATTATTCAAAGCGCCATCAAGTATTGCAATTAAACCTCTGCGAAGCTGAATGCAGATGTTATGTATTCCCAAGTGGCTCTTCAATTTGAAATGTGTGGCATTCATGACACTCAGCTTGAAGGGAGTCCTTAATGAAAGGAAATCAATTCTCGAAATAATAATAAAAAAAATGCCGAGGTGACTGAATTCTTCTGCTGATGCACAATATTTCGGGTAATAAAAAAACATGATACAGGGCGCTGAGAGAATATTTTTTTTATAGTTGTGCCCCATTTATCTATTCTGCTCTTAAAAGAAGTAATGTAAGACAAATTCAGACCCATATTAACACGCAAGGAACTGCTATCTCTACAATGAGTGTTTTGTTTTTGTTTTGCTGTTTTTAAAAAATTGTTTAAAGTTCCTAGATTTCACAAGTTCAATTTACAGGGTTAAAATACACATTAAAAACCGACACTGAAATGGCGGTTACACAATTTTTACTGTAGAGCGAATTTGAGTCAACAAAGGTTCTATAGTATTTGATAGTATTCGTTTACCTCCACCCTTGCAGTGTGTACCCCCTACCCTCCCACCCCACCCAACCACCACTGATTTTTAAAAACGAAACATACAGTGCTTTGCTATTTCATCCATTACTTTACAATTTCTAAGCTGACTGTCGCCGGGGGGGGGGGGGGTACCTAACACTATATTCTTGGTTGTGTTTCAAACCAAATGAAATTTTCATTGTAGACAACCTGTCTGCTTGCTATCCTTTCCCGTTTCCTGGAAAATCCATTTTCAGTGGAGGCGTGAGATCCTTGGACTACACATAAATAGAATGTATAATCTGTCGTCTGCATCCAGTATTAGCAATAACTTGTTTTATTATTTCTCAACAAATAAAATAAAATTAAACAACATAAAATGGGCAAGCGGGTTTAAGACTTTCGTACATGAATTCAGAAGAACGCACAAAGTCTTGCTATTGTTAATCAATCCAGTTGTCTTCAAAGACAGACTTGCCCAAGCAAATATAACGAACGTGTTAGTAAATAAACTCCCCTTTGGTTTGAAACACGTCCAAACGGACAGTGAGAAATCCTAGCAACAATTACATAAATATTATAAACCAACTGATGAAAGGACTTAAGTTCTGTATATTTTTTTATCCGCAATGCTTTTCATTTTTTAAGTCGGGTACACACTGCCGATGAAGAGGTATGTTATTATTATAACAGCCAAATGCTCAACTCGGAAAGTACGTTTCTTTACCCATATTGCATGTGTTTGTTGTTTCATTATAAAACTGTAAAGAACCCTGTCTTAGAAGACTTCAGTCACAGTATTGTTGTTACCAAGCATACGCTTTATGCTCTGCCAATATTGCAAATGCCATTTGCCCTTGTGCCTTATTTCCACTATTGATTACATAGAACCGATACGTAATTTTACAGTAAAGGAAACTATCATAAAAACGTCTGGTAAATAGAATGTTTACCACGTTCGTGTTACCGAATGTACTCCCATACAAGTCGAGTATAACTGCAAATTGCACAGACCCGGGTCTGCCATCGCATAATACAGTTTGTTATGAGTAATCAGTTAAACAACCAACATGGACGATGACCTGAAGATCAGGGTATTTTTTCTTTGCAGTATATACGGCAAAAAATGAAATGGATACAGTTTCCTCCAGGGCGTACGAAATCTACACCCTATGATGTAAATTAATGGATAAAACCAGGTAACGGGCCGGACAAGCCACGGGTCCTATTCTGCCCACCTCTGACCTAGATAAATGCCTTCCGAACAATACAATTGAAACAAAAAAATAGTAGATATTGATGTTTGTGCTTTGTGTCTAAGACAGGGTCCAATCCTACCTGCAACTCAACCATGTCGTGCTTGTAGACAATTCCAAGCATATATACAGTGCTTAAAAGCTTTTAATCGTATCTGAACTGAAGTACTTAAATGTATAATAAATGCGTCTCTAAAATGTATTTCGTAGAAGATATTATTAAATAAGTTTATCTGTTTTTCCTGTATATGGGAACATTTGTTTATATGATTGCTTACGAAGTCTTCGGAAACGTCTTCTCATCAGAGAAACTGCTGTAATATAACGCCGCTTACACAGAAAGAAATCAGTGCAAACGTCGCAGAAAAAAAGCTACGTTTTCAAACTGCATCAAGTATAAATAATACACGGTCGATCATCTTGGTATAAACTATTTCTTATTTCACAAAACATGAAGTAAATGTTTGGTCCAGGAACATACAGAAATCTTTGTCCATGAAATAATACAATTCATTAGCAACAATACTCTTCGAAACGCATGTCTCATCATTAACCTGAGATTGGAGGCTCATTGAAATCGTCAGCTTAGTTTGTAATCTGGGCATGAGCACGGCATGACCTGATTCCAAGTCTGTTTTGAAATACCTTATAAGTAGCTGTGTCTGGAAACACATGGGTAAAAATACAACGCTTTTCATCTGGACAATAAATCTCACGGTATATGGTTTTTAAATGTCAGACTATATACAGTATCTTTTCTTGCTGTGTTGAATAAGTACATTCAATGATTGTTCCAGTTGCAAGTTACTCATTGGGCGCTAGTTCTTAAAGATCTTCCCTTGGGCTATCCATCATTATCGTTAAATGCTTACAAAAACAGCATTCAAATTGTTTTATGCATAATATCTTCAAACGTCCAAGACCTGGCAACTTGAACATCATCGTGGCACACATGCCACGGCCAGTGGAAGCAACTCTTATCCTGGAATGAATGCATCACATGCTGATGCTCCTTCTGTGAATGTCTTTGGCTTCTTTTTATAAAGAGTTATCAAAAATGTGACCTCATAGTTAAGGATTTAAACCTTTTTTTTGTTGCATTTATATGTCTGTTATTTCTTTTACGTACAGAAACTTACCGTACATGTCACAATATAGCCATGATTATGACAATGTGCCACTAAAACGTTTACATATATACGTACTTTAGTTTCTGATTAAAAATATGTGTAACCGGTTGTATATTTAGCATTATACAACATGTATAGAGTTTGATAAAACTGATGGCAGGTCCTTGTAACCGATGACCTATTTAATAAAGGAGATGCTCAATTCACTCCTCTTACGTTCAAGACTTAGGTAGAGTGTGTGCTTTTTGGAACAAAATTATTTAGCCAATTGTTTCCTTTAATATATGCATACTTTTCATACTTGGATGAGAACGCCAATTTGTTAATCAATTTTAACAAAATTAAACATGATATACGTTCGAACTACTTCTTTATTAAAATCGATCGTCAAAAACATAAAGAAAACAAAGGTTAGAAAATCAGACTGGATTAAGGCTGCGATTCAATGCTACAACAGGTATCAACGTGTGTGTGCCGGCCACCAACATACCAATCGATCAATAGCTCCCAGCAAGCTTTTATAGATGGTTGACATAATGAAATTTAGAATTAGGTCATATTCAAATATGAATTATGCATCAAATGATTACTACCAGAGTATTACAAGAATTACAGCAATAGATTATCGTTAGTACAAACTGAACACCAGGCTGCTTAGAGCGATGTCAATAGATATTTTATCACAGCACAACACATGCAAAAGTAACGGCAAAAACAGAAAACAGTGGCCATGTTGTTTTCGGCGCTTCAAACAAGAAATCAATGAAAAGCTTTGTACAAGAGGTTATTGACAAAGTACTACTGGACAAAAAGAAATTACAGGAATCCAGATTTATTCTGTCTCAATTATTTTATTTAACTGTCAAGTACTGAAACAACCTCTGATATTCTTTAGAAACTAGAACATACAAAATTTGGTATCAACATATTTTGTTGTATTATTTGACCCAACTTGTTCACAAGATACATGTAAGTACAGTATATAGTATGTGTTATGGCATTTGACCTTCAACCAGATATCATGGACAGAAGGTCACTGAACTTGTCTCAAACTCTGCCAAAATATACCGACATTTGCAAAATTGATCAATAACAATGAGTTGGAGAAAAAGGAAAGTTACTGAACTGACATCATTCAAAGTATTCTCTGGAGATATCCAACAGTACGTTCGATGCCAACAAAAATCCGTTTATATTTGAGTAGTTATGCTCAACAGCCCGTACAGACAAAACCTCTGGTCCAGAGGTTTTGTCTGTGCGGGCTGTTGGTATGGTTTTCAAAAAAACTTTACAAAAGTGGCTATATGTTGGTGGACGGATCTGTATCATTTTCATTACAAGTCATTTGCAAAATACAAAAAGTCTTTTAGTGAAAATTCTCTGTCAATGCTGCCCTTCGTTTAAAGCAGCAGTGGTGACAAGATCAAATGGCCTCTATAGTACCGTTGTAGAGGTCAGATGATATGATATAGCAGACAAGCTAATAGGATGGCATGTTGTCCGTTCTTCCGTCCGTTAGCATAATTTTGTTAAACTTACAGTAAACTACTTATCTTAAAATTGACTTTATGTGAGAATCTTATTTTCATACGACCAATGGTTGTGAAGCAGCAACGACGACGAGATTTTCTAGCAGGCCGCAATAGCTACCGCACTGAATGTACAATGAGCACGATTTCATTTACGAACAACTGGACCATGTGAAAACTATGTGCAAAGTTTTATGCCAATCGTTCCAGTAGTCTTGGATCTACAATAAACTAATTTCATGGGATGAACCGGCGACACGTGACTGGCCATTTCATGAACTTTTCAGGACTATGACCGTTCACAGTTAATCAATAATTAAAAGAAATTAATCCATCAAGGAAAAAAATAGACTCCTCATGCCAATGTGTCAATATGATATTAGAGACAATCTTTCCTACAGTGATGAAAAATAATTAAAAAAAAGCCGCATCATTGTTTCTGTCAGTTTCCGGTATCTCGTTGATTGCAAAGGAATACGCAGTACTAATAAATTGTTCGTCAATGGAATATCACGGCAGCAGACTTCTTTATATTGTAATAACAATGCTGATATATCATATGGCAAACAAAAGTAATCTTTCTTTTACATTAGTTGATTAAAGCTATATACAGACACTGTCCTGTATCTGCCAAGTGAGAAAAGTGCAAGCGAACCTGAAAACCTAAACCGGTCGGCTCCTGGTAATGGGCAGGTAGCAGATCTTTTAAGAATTATGATAGTCGAGTAGGTGGAACGTAGTTACTTAACCGTATACATAACATGTAATACATATTGGCCAGTCACCGCGTCAGAACGTTTCAAATGTTTAATATTGTTATGTATATTTAATTTAATTTTTTGTCTGTTAGTTTTTTATTTTTTATTTCATTAGATGTTATTGTAATGTAACATTGTTTGCTGGACTTGACCTTGTCCAAATTTGAGTTCATTTCTGCTTAACCTGATTGACTTTTTGTTTTATTGTTTTATTTCATTTATGTAAACAACTAATAATAGCTTCATTATTCTCTATGTGTATGAGCTTAGTAACATAATTATTATTCAGGTAAACAAGAAGACGTAAATATGTTGATCAGGATCAGGGTTTTGGAGATTCTTAAATAAATGTTGTACGCTATTGAATTGTAAATAGACAAGGCTCATTAGATCATCCTAGAAGGTTATTTTCCATTAGGTTTTGTAAAATGCTAATTGTGACCAGAGTTCAAGCAAAGAACTATATTGTCTTTTGACTGTGAGGATTTTACCAGTCGTGCTTTAACATCTAGCACTTTAAGTTGTATTATGTTGTGACCAGTTCGGGCTGAATTTTATATTCTTCAAATTATTGAATTCAAGTGATTATTTTCTCTGGAAATACAAAAGTGCTCTGATAAAATTCTTGGATAAAGATATTTACTGGAATTTATACTGTATTCAAACCTAGAATAATACTTCTGTGATTTAATAAGAGACTGTTGACATATCAGTACTTCGCAGGCCATAACAGACACGTCTTCGCCTTCAATTTGGAATCTCTTCGGAACTTGAATTGAGTTTCATTCAGGACTTTTGATTACTAGGACTTGTGTCTTTAATTCTTGAATTATAATTTGGATTTAAATCGCAATACCGTCAGTTTTTTTTTTCTCATTTTGTTTCACTTCGTATTGAGGGAAATAAATTATTTGTTGAAGGTTACACAGCTTGTTGTCTTCACTCTTTTCTGTTACTTGTTTTAAGAGCATATACTCGCAACAATATCCAATCAGAACACGATAAAGAGCATATACTCGTAACAATATCCAATCAGAACACGATAAAGAGCATATACTCGTAACAATATCCAATCAGAACACGATAAAGAGCAAGTTTTCATTGAAGACAGCCAGCTTCAAACTGAACATTGAAAAAAAACCCAACAAAAACGGCTGCTCTTCATAGTGAGACATCGGCCTTCGGACTACTGTATGAACCATAATATTTAGCTCAAGCATATCTCCTATCCTTGATTACAGGGGGTATTTCAAAAATGTGTTCCTCTTAACTTACAGATGAAGGTAAAAACGTAGTTCTATCTTTATAATTTTTTATAAAGATGTTGACAACTTGGTCATAGGCTATAGCCAGTGTAGTTGACCAAGTTCCATGACAACGCTCTTGAAACTTACACAAATAATTACTTTTAACAACAAATTGTACTTTGTATGTCAAAGAAAAAGACTTACTTTCTTTATATTGGAGAAGATTCTGGTGCCATCGTGTAAACACGAGACATGTATAGCACCTTCTGTTATTGTGATCCCTGAAAAGGAGAAAATATAAATTAACGTTTTAAAATTCTTTGCTTTATCAATATGATGCAATAGGTCTGACATCATTAGTATTAATCCTTAGTTGTATGTCTATAATTCGATTGCTTTTAGTTTAAAAATAAAAAACATGTTACAATATATATACATATTAATTTCTAACAAAGAAAGTGGAAAGAAACATTAGAAAGACAAAAAGCGGACTACATTTAGATATTTTAATAAACGTTATCTTGATTATGAATACTCTTCAGTGTAATGAAAGCTTCATAGTGCATAATTATCAAAACCATTGATTGATCCAGACAGATATTAATCCATTTCTATTTTCATGTACATGTAGTTTCATTGTCTATCAGATGATATATACCCAGTGTTATCTGTCTCATCCTCCTTGTTTGCGTCTGCTTTAGGTTGTTATCAGTTTTCGAGTCACATATGTGCAGCATCGAAAGCGATCGCTGATCACAAAGCCGAATCAGATAATTACAGATGGCATCACCGTAATAGACCAGCTGAAAACTTTTCCTTTCTACCACTCTCTCTTTATTAACCACTCGTCACTGAACTATGAGGGGAATAACATAATACGTCGGCATATCGGGGTCTAGGCTGATTATTCCTCTGATGAATGCCAACAATTATCACAGAATCAGATCTGCCTCCGCATTATACGATAGCATGTCTGGGTCTATGTTAGCAATCCGACTTAATGGCGGGTATGTACGGTAACTTGGCATCCCTTTAGAGGACACAGTTTGAAATTTTGCTAAACCAATTTTGAGAATGAAGTTTTTTATTTACCAGGACTTAATTAAAACAAAAAGACGCTTCAATCTAAAATCATGGTCGTTATTTTAATACAGCCTAAATAAGCATGTGCAAGAAGTTTGCACATTTACCTCGCAGTATGAAATAATAATAAATAAATCAATAAATCAATAAATAATAAAACCGAGAAATGGAGAAAAACTACGGGGGGGGGGGGCATTTTGGTTGGTTGGTTGAACATGACAGAGCCCGAAAAGCAGAAGCTGTACCTATGTGCAGCAACCAGGCGGTTAGAAGCGATGGTTATGATGAAGAAGCTTCGTCTCGATTGTTGAGACATAGTGGAAAATAAAAAAGCAAACAAGAGGCTCAAGTGTGCCTAAGATCAATTGCCTGGCTGATATGTATTTAAAGCTAAATGCAAGAGTACTTTGCGGGGACATCTTGGTTAGAAGGGTGCTTCTTTCGAAATTTCTTCAAATTAAGTTGGTTCCGTAAGAGGATGTTGAAATTTGTTCAGCCATATTTAGGGACAGACCAGCATTAATTGTGTAAAGATGAAAGACCTTCAACCCAGGATTCCTTCCAAAATATTTGATCTGCTTCTGTTTTGGAGAAGCAGTTCATATATTTTTATTTTCTGTAGCAGCAGCTGCTAAATATGATGACATGTCATTGGTCCAATACTGAAGTGCATTTGTTGTTTTAATTAAATCATTTTAATGTTTTGTTTCTATTTGTTTGTAACAACGATAGTGGTTCATCATAACTTTTTTGAAGGTCATTATGCTGCAATTTTTGTCAAGTTCAGTTTGTTCTGTTTATTGTTTTCTTTTTGTTTGGTTTTTATTTAGACTAAGTAGTTTACTATTTCTTGTTTCTATTTATAGTAACGGCGACCATATATAATGACAAACTATACAAATTTAAAAGACTTCTTTGGTTGGATGTTTTCTCACAAATATCGTCAGATTTTGTTGAATGGTTTTTGAGAAGAAAAAAAATTGTTTATTTTTTTATAATTAGGAACGACAGCCATTCTTAACCGCGGAACGGCATTTGTAAACCCCTTGTGCCAAGATGCTCAGCGCCAAATTTGCTTGAAACTGGTCTTATGTTCTTGGGGAGTGATGATTGGGTAGAAGAATTAGAAATAGTCAGTGGTTGAGGATGCACGATGGACGATACACGACCGGCGCTGGGTCGTGCCATTAGTTCAAAATGGGCAAAGAATTCAAAGAACTTGAGTCATTAAACCACATAATTGTCAAATAGAGATGGATATTCTGCTAAGAAATTGGATGTAGAAATAAGTAATTACGGTGATTAAGACAGATGATACAGAGATACATACTTGTTTAAAACCAAAAACCGATTTCCATCTCTATGAATACATGTTCCCTTCCTGGAAATGCTGTTTACGGAAATGTCGATGATTGCTCTACTCTGATACCATGTGCCCCTCCAGTTCAGGGGAAATATACATTCCGAACCTGCAATAAAACGTACACATTGTTTATTCTCGAAATTTTGCAGGTACATTCCTTGCAAATAACATCACAAATAAAACCAAAGAATTAAATGCCTAAATGTTTGTTGCACAAACGCTACGAAATCCAATGGCGTATACAATCATTCTGTTCCTTTTCTTTGTTTACACATTTGGATTTGTCTTTCTTTTCTCGGACAGTTTTAGCCACGTTGATCTGGGGGCCGCGAGTGGCCCAGTGGTCTAAAGCGCTGTCCGTTACGGATCACTACCATCTCACCTCTGTCTGCGTGGGTTCGGGTCTTGAATTCGGCAAACGTGGGTATGTAAGAAAGCTTGCCAGTAGCTCATCGTGGGTCGGTTGTTCTTTCCGGTGTTTTCCCGGGTTCTTCCTCCACCATTAATACTGGCCGCCATGTATAGCCTATCGTGTGATGAAAAATGGCGTTAAACCCTACAACAACAGCCACGTTGATCTAGTGTGAACATTAACTAAATTTGCATTTTCCACATTAGGATATTTCTTTATAGCAAAGCAATGTGAAAAGTTGGGAGCAACAAACGCTATTTTTTAAATATTCGACACAGATAAGAAAATTCTAAACTGATTTTTATTTCTGTCCAACATCTTACAATTTTAGCGCTAAGATATTTCACCCTCATAGTCATTTCAGACACGGTAGCTAATTGGGCAGAGCGTCTGATCATAATTCAAGAGTTACGGGTTCGACACCTGCCCAGGCCATCTCATGTCGGTTTGTATTAGCGTGTCCTTCGGAAGAATACTTAGCTCTTTTTTCCTCAGAATAATATAGACAGTAATTTTGCTATGGGTTTAACGCCATTTTTCAGCACACGATACATGGCGCCCTGTGTAACTGGAGTGAGAAGAACTCGGGAAAATCCCGATAAGAACCTATGACCCACAGGAAGCTCCTGGTAAGCTTTCTCATATACACACACTGGCCGAGCCCGAGACTGAAACCCGAGATGACAGAGGTGCCAGTAATCTAAGGAAAAAGACGTTAAAACCGAGAAAACAATCAAAATGCATGTACCATACAACTGACGAACACTATTGATTCTAAAGAATAATCATAATAAAAACGGGGTGTGGGGGTGCATATAACAAACTACAAACATAAACTGGTTTATACCAAGTCTATTACAAGATATTGTTACATTTATCGTGAATGTATTTTAAATATAATATGAATCCGAGAGACACAATACATTTTTTCGTGGGAAAAATAGGGTTCTAAAAAAGTGAATGTGGTTTTTTTGTAACTATAAACAGGAAATCGTGTAGGGTTTCTCAAGTGAAACCACCCGAAGAAATTACTTTTTCATAGACAGACTGCCTTGCAAAACCTACTGACGGTCGAATGGTCTTCTTTTAGTACAGTCTGCCTTGCAGAAACCCCAGGCGATCGAAATGGCGCTCTTTTATACAGACTGTATTCAGGGGTAGAATAAGCAGCATTTATGCATCGTAGCTTGATTACAAGTCAAGCATGAACGTTTATTTGACACGAGCTGGCTTTAAAATGATATTGGTTAGCCGGGTCGCGTCGTGTCCTGACATTCGTATCCACTCAATGATCTTTTGAAACCTAAATACATCACAACCTGAAGAAACAAATACATAGTGTGCAGTACCAGTCAAAATGGCCTTTCTATTGAAAAAATAAATTATATTAAAGTCCCCAGGTGCTGAAAAATCATTGAATTAGTTTGACATGGCATTAATATGCGAGATAAGAAAGAACCAAGGGCAATCAGTGCATGTGACAAAGTCAGCTGCACTGTCGAGACCAACGTATTAAGAAAAAGAGAGACTCCAATTTAAATGCTCATCAGGGTATTCCGTTTCATCCATTTTTACACAATGGTTCAGCTACAGAAGGGTTATTCAGTTTTAACTTAGTTCATATGGGAACACCTGGGTAAGTTAATTTCCTGAAATCTCACTTATTTGCCGGGTCTAACCGCAAACAATATAAACCCAGAACTTCCGTCGCATAATATGCTGTCAGATCAGGGTCTTTGTTGCTTGTTTTAGTTACTAGTCCTAACAAACTGCACATCCAGTATGCTTGCGCATTGTGCGACGGCGTATCTGTTCGCAACTTTATACGACTTATAAACGAGTGCAGTCAGTATGAATTTCTTAGTAAAGGGACGTGTTTAATTACTCTTCAGAATCACGTGCTTACAGAGTAAAATAAAATTCATCGATAATATTGAAGAGATATATTAATTATTATTCAATAATGAAACATAATGTTAGATAAATTACTACTGAGACTTCTAGTTAACGATGAAAGCTCTCTAAATTCAAAATAGTAAATATACATATTCTCGTGAACTACAATAACTCTTTTTTTCTTACGAGTTAAATTCATCAGCCGTACACATTTTATCAAAGAGGTTTGTTTCTATTGAAATATTGTACTGATGGATTTTCTAAGCAATTGCAAGACCTTGCTAACAATCTTTTCACAGTAGTTACTGCACAACCACGTTGACTTTTTGAGAAACACACCTTTTGCATAATGACTTTTTCTGCTCATACTCACTCCACTCTCTGTCTATCTGTCCGTCCCTCTGTCTATATATGCGTGTGTCCTGGTTCGAATATATGTAGTGTACGAATTAAAACTAACTTGTATGATAATATTATTTATTCTTATAAAAATATGTTAATGTTATCAACCACTTTTCTGTAGGATCCAGGGATTAGTATGGCGTGTCAATAAAATATATTTTTGAACTTTTTTTCTTGTTTATACTACATCATAATTCTTAATAATTTTGTATTTCTTTACAAAAATGAAAATATTTATTGTTCTATGCATGTGTCCGTGTGTGTATGTGTGTCTATGTCTGTACATTATTGTCCACTGAGTACCACTTTGCTTTCGGTCCATCAGTAAGGAGATTTACTTTCCCAGCGCTATTCTCTAACTGTTGGGTCTTAATAATTTCATTTCTAATTATTACGGGCGTCAAGTATGAACTAACAGATATTGCCATTCTCTGACTGTTGTATCTTAACAAAAGTCATGTCGAATCAATACGGGCATCAAGTGTAGTCTTAACGGATACTGGAGACCATTTCTTCCTTTGATTCTTTCGGATTAAATAGTCATACATTTCAGTTGTTGTGGTAAACGAGTTTTTCACTAAAATTATGAATTTCAATGATCTCGTATATTTCTTTCTGACGGCTTAAACTCTACTCAAGTGTTAATACTAATTCTAATGACCGTAAACTAGAAAACGAAGATACATGAACACAAACTTGGAGCATCTGCTCAATGAAACAGGCGATGAAAGGTAATTAAGATTCAATTATTGATGATGTCTACACCATGTCTTAACTAAATGGAGCAGACTTTCCTGAATATGATCCAACGTTTCAGACAATTAGACAGTGTCCAACATGCCACACTGTATTGATCTTTTCGATCCAAACATACATGTTAGGAAGCTCATCAATCAATGTCATGTTCTAATTTATTCTAAACAATGAAACTTGTAGCATCCAATCGATGTTCTAACCTAGTGAAAAATACAGTTGTCGTGACTTGTTCTGTTATTGCCCGCATTTAACCGATGAATGAAATTAAGCCAGGATCATCAAAATTCGACTCGTGATCAACTGTGTTGGCTTATACTTATACTAAATGCGATTTCAGTGTGGCTAAAATATAAAGTAGTTTTAAGTGATTTCGACTGTTGCAGTGTAAGAAATGAGATAATCTAAACTACTATGGTCTAATATGCAACCTAGTCATTATCAAAACAAGAAATTACATTAAGAACAGACCTTTGAGAATTACTGATTTTTTCTCTCTCTTTTAAGAACCTTCTGAGATGGTTAATGCTACAAGATATGCAGAAAATAATATCTGTAAATAATTCAAAGAATGTTGGGGGTGGGTGGGTTGGGTGGATCAGGATGATGTACAATTAAAATTTAGTTTCGGTTCTTACATCAAGTCTTGTAAACAAGATACTTCAGGAACTATGCATAGCTAATTTAGGCAATATGCATAGCTATCTCAGGCAATACGCATAGCTGCATCAGGCATTGTGCATAACTACATCAGGCAATATACATAGCTACATCATGCAATATACATAGCTACTTCATGCAGTATGTATAGCTACATCAGGCAATATGCATAGCTACTTCAGGCAATGTGCATAGCTAAGTTAGGAAAAAATGCATAGCTCTCTCAGGCAGTATACATAGCTACATCAGGCAATATACATAGCTATTTCAGGCAATATGTATAGCTACATCAGGCAATATATCAGGCAATATACATAGCTACTTCAGGCAATGTGCATAGCTAAGTTAGGAAAAAATGCATAGCTATCTCAGGCAATATACATAGCTGCTTCAGACAATGTGCATAACTACTTCAGGCAATATGCATTGCTAATTTAGGCAATATGCATACATAATCGCAAATATCGATGGTGAACATAATATTTTCTTATAGGTTTGATGGAGTAATGCAAGTTATTTGAGCACATACTTCATAATTTGCACCATAATGGCTTTTATGTCATCTGGGTTCGCAAACATCTGCATTTCTATGTATGATGTCAGATTTATTCATTCCATGTCTCGTTTTTTATATTCCACATAAGTTAAGCTGTCAACGCCAATATATACAATTACGTCGGACATTTCCTGTAACCTCCTAAGCGAGGCGAATCAGCATAATCAGTTTTCCAGCAGCATAAACTTACTACTCCATTAATTTTGGCATGCCTTAAAATCGGGATATTAACATGGATTCAAGCGCATGTCGGATGCAGCAATTACAACCATGCATACAGATAACGCCCAAGCCCCGTATTCAGGAATCTCCTCAGACTGAGTGCACGCTCAACCGCAAATATTGATAGCTTACAATGCATCAACTAACTGTAACTGAAACGTAGCAATGCATGGCGGAAAATATGTCAAGTAAATGTTAATAGTTTCGTATGAAATAATATAGTATCACACAGAAAATAAAGGTAATTTCAAGTTTATCTGAGCAATCAAGTTTTGAAGTTTTGTGAATACGGGACCTGAGCTGAATATGAGAAGCAGACGCCAAAAGTGTACTATAGGCTACATTTAATACAACATGAAACTTGGAAAGTAACGAGACGATACTGTAGATTTAGAAAATGGCATTAGATGATTTCGTGAGTAGGGTTTGTTTGGTTCTTGTGCTTGTGAGAAGTTATTTTGAGTGTTAATGGACTGTATGAGCACACCCCACCCACCCCTCCATGATGAGGTAACTAGTTATTGCCTTTAACAAGATATTCTTACAGTCGTGAGGCAGGTAGTATTAGGCCATTATGACAAATATGAGCACACATTAATAATTTCACACATGTTACAGTCATCTGGCGTATTTCTCAATCTCCCTTTAGATTTTAGAAGTAATTTCTCTATTTTCGTCATTTTATTAGTACAATTGAAGGTTTAATTTGCAATGCACCGTTACAAAGTGAAATCCGTGATAAAGCAGGTATATTTTCCAATGATCCTTAGTGGTCCTCAAAAATACGTTGGGGGTGGGAAAAGAGAAAAAAATATATGTTGTTATGAAATTATACTATCTCTAAAACAAACAAATGTGTGAACACGGTATTTTAATTCTCACCAACTTCAGTGTGCTGGTATTTTGATTTTCACCGAAATCCGTGTGCTGGTATTTGGTCATTAATAATTTTAATAGCAAGGTTCATTTGTGAGGGGATCCCTAAAGAAATAACATTTGAAGTAAAATACATTAAAAAGAATAAATATCAGCATACCTGAGACTCCGTAAAGTCTGCATCATTAGCTACACTCGAGTTCCAACATATATAAAAGACATTAATGTGTGAGCATATGTAGAGAATAAGTGTATGGTTGTTGTGTAGATATAATGATATTTGGCCCATTTCTATGCCGAAATTCTAATGTAAATGTTGCTGCGTTTAAAAAAAAACAGAGATAAAAGAATATGGAATTACCATTAATGCCACAATTGTCTGCAGTGAGAAGCAGATTTTGTTTTTGGTCCATAAAGATTGGCCGCCCACAGGTCTAAATTAGTTTATAATCACGGTAGGTTATTCCTTTAATCCCCTTGATGCTAAGGCTTCCTATACAGTAATCGTTCGGATCCAAGTTTCCTACAGCGGTAATCCTTGCATATTACGCACAAATTAGCAATGTGTCGACTTCAATAAATAAAGCAATGTCGAGCGTAGTAAAAAGATTTATCTATAAAACTCTGTTCCATTGGCCTCAACCTTGTTTCAAAGTATTACTCAGATTTGTTTCTTTAAGCAGTATTATCTTTTTGATATACGATTCTTCGCTTCATTGTCATACAAACAACCAAAAACTGTGCCTGGTTATTCCAATCAATAATCTTAAATTGTCTTTAAAGTTAGTGAAAAATGCAACAATGCGAGGAAAATATATCTAATTGAGACAAAGGTCAACCGGAGATAAACAAACGTTTACATCGGTTATGAAGTATTTCAAGCTGGTAAACGTAACACATTATTATTTCTCTACATTACTTATAAGAGTCCCAGTTATACTGAGGAGTTGTTGGGGTTATTTTTTTTTCTTCAGAGCAGTGCAATTATCGAGCCATATTCGGGAGGGAATCATCATCTTGTACTTTACAGCGCACCGGAAGAGGACTAATCCTATTGTTTCAGGGGAAAACTCTATTTTGCCACAAACTCTTTCGAAACTATATTCAAACTTGAAAAATCCCACAGCAATCGCTTAAAACAGACTATAATTTTAGGAGATTGGTCTTAAAGACACGGTAGAGAACGTTTGTTACACGAAGTTAACCAGATTTGGCAGGATAATATAATCCAGATAATCTACAGTTCCCTTTTTTGTTCGGACATCCAGTAGTTCAAGAAAAATCATTTAGAGTTTTAATTATTTAAAAACAATATACCTTTATATATATTATGAATTTTCTATCCACATAAATGTGTCCCATTTTGGTGTAAAGAATTTATCATAAAGTGCTTCCTAAACACAATATCAAATTTAATTATTGGATTTCACACCGAAAGTGGTTGACCTAACGTAAAAAGGATACGCTTTTTTATTCCTTGTTTTCCTTTTTAATATCACGAAGGTACCAGTGAATTATACTATATGTTTTATTTTCAGTAAGTTGAACAAAAGTTATGAATAGACATCAAGAATATTTATTTTTTATATTATATAATCTATCAATATGATACGAACAAAAACGTTAATGATTGTTAGCGCGTACCAGATTTGTTCTATTTTCCTCTATTCCTTTTTTAAGTAAATAGTAGAAAGGCCATGAAATTAACATTGAAGAACAATTCTATATTCTAATGTCGAATTCTGCAAACTTATTGTAATAACAAGGGAGTATCACTTCCTGTTTAAAGCTGCCAGGCCTGCTCCACATGTGAAAAATCTCAAATAAATTTAATTTGGTACTTTATCTTATCTCTTAATAAAAGAACATTTTCTTTTACTCCATCTTAACAACCAATTTTCTCTGCTGTTTGACTTAATTAGAGATGGTAAAAGCTTATCATGTGGCAATCTTCGTTAAACAGACGTTATATGTTATAAAAAATGACATTCACGTAATACATAAAAGTGCCAACACCAGGGTGAGTAATATATCCATGCATTATTGTTTAACCTCAGTGACTTCTCTCTCTCTCTCTCTCTCTCACACACACACACACACACACACACACACACACACACACACACACACACACTGGGAATAAAAGATTTGTTCTCGATCAAACATTATAATTTTTCTCTCTGTACTACCAAAAGTTTAGTTAAATTAGGAACGAGGATGCGGTTCATAAATCAGGACAAAAGATCATGTAGAAAAACACGTGTAACTATGCTGCTCTTCAAGATGATCGCTCGATCCTGTTTCTAGCAATCTCAGGATGAGACAATACTGAAATTTTTCTCCATGATAATGACATTCCTGTGGAAATATCTGAGTAAGAAACACAACATTTATTAATGTAAAAGGTTAAAGTTTTATATTCGCAAATAATAACCTAAATACCTAGCTTAATTAAACTGAAACAGCTCTCGATAGTTTCTACGAAGTTTATGTTAATAACAATTCGCCACTTGTGCAGTGTCACTCTCCTCAGACTGGTTCTATAGTTTACTCGTAGGCTAGAAGCAACCGGTGATTTTCAATATCAAGTAAATGACAACAAACGTTGAATGCGCGCTTGAACGATAAAAGCTAAAATTATGTTGCCCCACAGTGACGTAACTTCAAATTTTGCCCTCTACCCTTTTCTCCCTCCATAAAGAAAACTTCCGATTTTGGGCCCACCTTCTTCGACAATGCCAACGCCCCACTCCACCCACTTTTCAGGCATAGTGGGGTCGGTAGTTACAACGCTCTTCCCTCAGTATTTCACTCCAGTGGTAAACGTTGAACGAATGACGTACGTAAATAAGCAGCAGTTGCTGTGCGCAAAACGTTTTAGAACGTTTTCTAGACTGCGTTTTCTTTGCAGTCAGATGGTTAAAAGCAGGCCCTCGAAATGCAGGGGCTTTAGGAGCATTCAACCCCTGAACCCCACTAGGAGTTCCATTCTACAGACCTCAAACATTTTCGTTTACGTCCCCACCCCCAAAACAATACTAAACAGTATTTCTAGATCCGCCCCTGTCAAGAATATAATTGATGTGCCTTCCATGTGAGTATGACGTTGCTGCACATTGGTTTATTCAATATTTCTAAAGGGCCTAAATATAGCAAATGCAGACAAGGTTTTTCTTGATCTCTGCTCCTTGATTTATTTGTGTTCACTCGAAACTATCACCTTAAGCACAATGCAAGTACGTACAAAGGCATCGCTGACCACAAATATGTTAACGAATTGTGCGTTTCAAACTTGCTGTTACATAGATCCCCCATTACATCAGTCTGATATGACGAAATTACAGTGGATCAAGCTAACTACAATTACAATGTGAATCGCCTGAGGTATTCCCACTACAAGTAAAGTATAAAGACTGACAGGTTAAAGAAAGAAAAAAATCATCAAATTTGCCGTTTACAAATAACCCCGGTTACACAATCTACTCCCAAGTGACACATTATCCCCAGGCAAGTCGGACAAAATTTGTTCACATTACCAATTATCATCAGACAAAGTAAGACTAAAGACGAAACGAGCAACAGCTCGTACGTACACACGAACGAACAGAATATATGTCAGTCCCCATGTTTCTTTGGGAATAGTCAGAATAATTGCCTTTTAGAAAACAAGGAGAACTCGATTTCCCAAAATGCATGCAAAACCAGTGATTCGGCAGATAAACTGACAAGTACAGAAATGCCAGGATATCGCATAAATCATGTTACAAGAGACAAACACTTTGCACTGACGTTACTTGAAAAATTATTCGCTTTGTTAGTTTCATAATGTTAAAGAAATCTTGACTACAACAAAAATTAAATACAATTACTGTCACATTTGACTGGATTCATCAAATAATGACATGTTGGTTCCTGCCGAATGATTAATTGATTCTTGAATTAGTTCATCGACCTACAAAACTTTTAGAATGTTTTAAAAGAAATATGCGCACTTTTGGTAGCGTTGTTGTTGTTGTTGTTGTTGTTGTTGTAGGGTTTAACGCCATTTATCAGCACACGATAGGCTATACATGGCGGCCAGTATTAATGGTGGAGGAAGAACCCGGGAAAACACCGGAAAGAACCACCGACCCACGAGAAGCTACTGGCAGGCTTTCTCACATACCCACATTAGTCGAACCCGAGACTCGAACCCAAGCAGACAGAGGTGAGATGGCAGTGATCCGTAACGGAGAGCGCTTTAGACCACTCGGCCACTCGGGGCCCCTTTGGTAGCGTTGTGGAAAGTGATAGAGTAGAAGATCGTGCTAACTTCTTTCTTTCTTAATTACCTTTTATATGCCCCACAAATAGTCACATACCAAACAGAAATATCCGGTATCATTGCCCGAGAAAAAAAGTTACCAGTTTGGACGTGAAAAATTGCACACGGGCGGGAATGGCTTTCTTTTGTTGGTGGATGGGTGGTGGTTTGGTTTGTACTATTTTTAATTTGCGCATATGATAAATATTCGTAGGTTCGGCACCTTGACAATGGGCTAAGTCGTGCTATCGAAACTACATATATTGGTTTTAACCCTAGTAAATGGAATCGTACCTGTTTAAAACCTCATTACCAGTTGTAGATTTTGCGTATTCAGTTGTGCATATTTAATCCCAAAAAAAGATCGAAAGCAAAACCTCAAAAATTTGCGTCATAAACTTTTGTGGGTATTTTATTTCTTTTCAGAATCAGCCATTTTCTTCTACAGCTCAACCGCAGCGATAATGTATATAGAAGAAGCATTTGATCGTTGCACGAAACAAATTTTGTATTTATGTCTGAAACTGAAATTATGTCAGTGTATGTAACAGAGGCCATATTATGCATGTTTGCATCATAGATATCCAGTCAAGACATGCTTTGTAGTGTTTACCAGTATTTGTATTTTCTCAGGAGAATGTTAATGTTAATCCAGTCTGCATAATTTGATCAGAAATCTGTGATTTTAAATAGTAACTTCCAAAAATATAAATTTATTAATTACAAGAAACAATTATGAAAAAGACGTCAATTCTTTCACCATTTGTGCCATAAATAAAGAAACGAATGTATACATACATACATACATACATACATACATACATACATACATACATACATACATACATACATGCATGCATGCATGCATGCATACATACATACATACATACATACATACATACATACATACATACATACATACGTACGTACGTACGTACGTACGTACGTACGTACGAACGAAGAATTTTTTCTAACTCTAAGTACCAAACTTGATGCTGAATGTCCCCCAAGTGCTACTTGTATAATTAAGAGACTAATGATATTGATTTACTAAGCACAGTGAGCCATGACACTGCCATCTGTCGCAATGTCTTGCAGCAATACAGAACATTCAGTCCTGGGGAGGTGCGGAAGCTCAGTTGAGAGCGCATCAGATTCATGATCCAAGGGTTGTCGGTTCAATACCGCCCAGTCAAGGCGGACTTGGTAGCCTAGGTTTGTCCTTGGGGATAGCACTTAACTCCTATTTCCTCGGCGTGATATGTCAAATATTGTGTTAAGATTGCCAGAGAAACCAACAAAAACAAAAACTAGATTCATAATGTTCAGAATTTGTCCTTTAGTAATTAGATGTAATATGGTAGACAATATACACGAAAACAAAAAAGTAATGTATTATATGTGAATTAGCTAGAAATTACTGCATATATTACTTCATCTTCATATAAACAAGCGACTGTCTACATCATTTGTACTGTAATATCAATGTGAATAATTCAGAAAAATCTTCCTATCTCGAACATGCATCCTGTATTATTCACTTTCCACACACTCCAAAACAGTTGATAATTTGCTAGGATCATAAATAATAAAAATATTTGCGCACCGACAAGGCATAACAACAGTGTCATCCTGGACGGTCCAAACTAAGACTCTTCAGGATCATAGCAAGAAACAAGGTCGCGTATCACTGACTCTACGGTGATTATTATTAACAACGTATATATTCAATAATACATGCAATATGTTTTGTGCTATACTTAGTATTGACGAGAGTTCCCGATTATTACATTACAACCCAGAAGCTAGGGAGCCACGGTGGTCCAGTGGTTTGAGTGCCAGACTCATGATTGAAACGGCGCGGGTTTGAATCCTACCATCGGGCCAGCCTGGGTCGTTCAATTGCCATGGTACTTAAAAACCTACATGCGTTGCTGTGTTGTAAAACACCAACAAAGAAAAAACACAACTAAACTCATAAGCATGGCTACAATGTTTTCTACAAGCGACAAGGATATTCATGTGCTACTGTCAATTAAAATATTGATATATATAAAACCAATTAGTACTTTTCTTTTAGGCCAGTTGAATGCCATCCTATCTGACTACTAACCGTGTATATATCATTATCGTAATAACCTCTTTACTGGTTGCTCCTCAAAGCCTTTGAAAAGAAACTGTCGTCTAGTCAGCTTTCATTATTAGAGTACACCAATTCATATCGCACTATTTTGAAATTTCAAACTTGAACGTGATTTTTGTTACGAAAAATAATGCATGCTCAAAATTTACATGAAATTCTGACTTGAAATAGTCCTAAAATAATGTGTCATGTTAATGCAGAAGCTGAACTTATCAATAGGTTAATTGTGAGCCAAATGGACCTTTACAAAATTAGCTCTAAACCCCGCCCACGCTCATTTACATAATGCAATATATATTAATATAACAGTATGAAATTGTATAGTCTGATCACTAAAACCGAAAGCAGGAAAATTTAACAATTTGATCGACATTAATATTACAGTGACTGATATATTTTGACTCAAAGGATATTTCCGATCTTTTAAGGTCGTCGGAACCTTTCTCCACAGAATGACCCATAATATGTAACACGATGCAACTTTTTACACGTGTCGTAAGCTGTGATCCCTCCAATTCGACCAGACAATTTGTTTAAGTAGGTGCTAAGCATGGTTGATAGAAGTGAAGTAACATTTACATTTGGAGCAATAACACTGGAAAGCCCGTAAACTCAGTCAATGTATTTGCTACAATTTATATATTATCAGACCTAGTCGCATAAAAGCAGTATGGAGTCAGTTTTATTTCTGAATATAAGTAAACAAAAAGACTAACGAACTCTTATATCTATCGAAAAATGATGCATGTAACTACCAACAACAACAACAAAAAAAAAAAAACAAACAAACCAAAACAACCAGTTAAAGGAACTGTCGATGTACTGGGTGAAAACAAAATTCCAGGAATTCAAGACCATTTCATCTTTTTAAATGTCCATTGTTGAACACATCTTTTATATTTTTCCAAGTTAAGAAGATTTTTAAATCAGCTGATGTGTTGAACATATTGGAAGTCAGATCTGCGTCATTTTCATTCAGAATAAAGCAGACTTAATTAGAGACACCCATTTATAAGTCTAGTCAAACGGCAAACAACAAAGATCCTGATCTGCCATAACACAAAACGAGTATATACGGTCTCTTTATCAGTACAAATTAAGCATATACTGTTTTTATACTTGTTTGTTTCAGCAAGTAATGTAGAAGGAGGCCTCACAGCAGTGTTTAGACTTGCATGCGATAGAAAGTAGTGCAGAAGTAGGCCCGAGCTAACTAATCCAGCAGTGCTTAGACTTGCGAGTGACAGAATCTAGCGTAGAAAGAGACCGACATATGAATTTTCCGTGAAGTTGTTAAAGAAACTTCGCCTGTAATTTGCTGCCATTGAGAACAATATTCGAAATAAATTTTATTCACAGTACACATTGTAGCAGCGGAAGGAGACATAATGACAATTGGAGCGTTGTCGGCCCACCGGCGGTGAATAACCAATACACAACATCTTTCTGTGTATATATTCCTACACTTACATCCGAGGTAATTTATCGACTTTACGGAAATGGCGGAGCGATGATCTGATTGGACATCACGCAAGATTGGCAGTAACTGAGGAGCGCTAGATGATGGAAAGGGGTAATGCGTGAATATGGTCGCGTTTTACGGCGGCCACCTTAGCACAATAGTAACTACAGGTAGCCACTAAAGGTACAGTTAACAAGCGAATAACAATTACTCTGGACGATTATTTTCAGCACTTAGTTATAATTGGTTGGTGATAACGTTTACATTTTCAACATGAATTGAAGAAAAGTATTCCAGTCTTAAAGACGCATGATAAAAGCTTACCGGTTGATAAATGGAAGCAAGGAAAGTTACATTCTGGGTACAAACTGAAATTTAATATACGCTTTTTATCGCACAATGCACCGGCAGGTCAGGGTCTATGTTTACTTGTTTCACCGATTAGTCCGAAGAAATAGCATAGGCCCAGATTAGCTATCGCATTTTGCGGCAGCCGATCTGTATCTGTGTTATTTGCTTCAGGATCAGATACATTTTCGAATATACACGGTATATATTTTTTTTACTGTACATACGCAAAAGTTTTTTAAAAATATGCAAACAGTGCATTGATCAATCTGCTCAGGCATAATAGCACGTACCATCTAAAGAAAAAATATCAGTCCCAGGTATAGAAAACTTTGATTCACCACAAAACTCATTAGTAACCGATGCTATTGTGTTTTTGACGTTTGTTAAGAGCATATCCACTGAGTCGAGTCTGAATTGTCATTTCAGTATGTTATTTTTACTAGTCTTCAACTTCATTAAACAGTCTTTCTCTTTTATACAAAATGTGTTGATGCATTGTTTTACACAGCGCTGGATGGAATGTGGTTGGAATGCTAATTGTGAGGGTAACAACTGCATACAATACAATATGACATCTTTTATTAGTTTCGTATCGTGATCCGGGACATGGTTCTACTTTAGTTTCGGGTATGATCCAAAGAAGATATTATTGTACTTCAATAGGCCTATATTACGACCGGTGGACTTAAGGAGTATTTTTCAAGCCTTCTACAGAATGGTCTTTCTCGTTCAATAAATGGTCTCACAACATCACCGGACCTTAAACGGGATAAGCTCTCGCAATCAGCTCACTTATTAAAAAAGTGTTACATTCTTTCGCTGTCCTCGATGTAAGATTGATAAACATTTTACAAAAACCGATCGTAATTTACTTCTTTCTCAAAGGCTGTCATTGAAAGTTGATTAATGATGCAGTATGCACCAGCATAAGCAGTGTGATGTATGAAATGGATTGTCTCTACCCTTCTCTACGCGACCTATCGTAGAAGTCTTTGGTTAAAGGTATCTACCGTACATATTCGCTTATAGGTTGAGTCAAACTGCAAACAACAAAAAATAAACAACAAAAACTCCTTATTTTCCGTAGCAAAATGCACCTGCAGATATGGGTCGATGTTGTTTGTTCTACTGATTACTCCTAACAAACTGCACAGACCCAGGTCTGTACAGTTTGCAGTTGGAACTCGCCGTATAAGTGAGTCTGATACGGTATCTTTCCGTGGTTTCTGTGAACCTAAATAAGACCACTCTACCCCCAAAAGAATTACGTGAGTTTGGACATATTATTTAACGTCACATTTACTTCGATTTGTATGAGTTATGTAACAATCTGTCACAAGAAGAATGGTATATATGCTCTAAAACATACGTGCGTTTTAATTACTTTGTATAAATGCAACCATTATCCCTTTTGTGACATCGTCGTGTGTTTGATGTTAATACGCTAGTATCTCAAGATTTCTTAAAAACACCAATAACTGGCAATTGGGGGTAAACAAATATTTCAACGTGTTAGAAAACCGCTCAGCGGACTTCACAATGAAAGAAAGACAAATATAGATAGACATATAGATATATAGACAGGTGACCAGATGTCCAAGTAAATTGAAAAGATATGGAAAGGCAAAAAAAGTAAAATATTGCTTCCATTTTTTCATCATATCATTTATGCAAATTTTGTTTTTAAAGTTTCAGTGGGTGACAACTTTTGTCGTCTGCTTTCACGAAACAACTAGGTTTGTTCATATTACTATCCATAATATTGTACTCAATAAATTTTTTTTTTTAAATCAACAACAACAAACATCGATGAATATACACAGTTCGTTAAAGCACATAGACAGGACGAATATCTTTAGATTTTATTTACAGGTGATATAATCAAACGGAATTTTCACATTCGTGTCCAAAACTAACTTTGAGCTTATTTGTCCTGTTACTCGTCAAGTACTGTGTATCGATTGATCCCGAATGACGTCATCAGTCAGCAGCCAAATTTGTGGCATGCTGACAAATTTACCGTTGAGTTTATATCGTGTTTAAAAGAGTTGAAATACATTCATTGAATCTCAAGATATTGTTACAAAACATGCATACTTAAACGGAACGCAAATCAGGCTTTCTCTTAGTATCTATATTTGTAATTTATAAGTTGATTTTGCCTTTGTGTGCCTTGTCCGAAATGGTCAATTTTGGTGGTCGCATAGCCCGGTTGTCCATCCTCCAGGTAAAATGGGCAGAATATCATTTGTTGGTGACTTTATCGAGAAATAATACTTGTATTTATTTGTCATTCATTTCACTCAAATTGTAAATATGAAAATAAAGTCTAGCGTTGTTACCAAAGACTGACATGGTTTAGGAAAACTTACTTGCTCCTCAGTCCTCAATATACCAATATATTTAATTATATCTCAGGACATCTAATGTTAAGCATGGTTTATTTCAGTGACATATTTCATATGAGGCTGTACATCAAACATAGATTTTGTCGGGGGTCTGAGAACAGGACCGAGTTGTATAACCTTTTACTGTTATCCACATGAAATAGAGTATAGTTTTGTTCTTCCGACACACGGAAAAAGAAACTTCAGGGGAAAAAAAGCTGGCAATTAATAAGCAGGTTTGAGCTGTATCTGACCAGCTGAAGGCCTTACATAGAGTACGCAGTATTTGCTTTTGGTGCAATTTAGCAAATTGTCATGACAACGAAAATTGTACATTCTATTTTCATTCATATATTGAATGAAGTAGAGAAATGATTTTACAGTGTGTGTGTGTGTGTGTGTGTGTGTGTGTGTTTAAGCATATACAAGGGAATCGCGAATGTACTACTATATCGGTAAAATGGATTCAAAAAAACTGTATTGGTTGTAATGATTCACTGCACTTTAACTTATTATTTACTATATCATACAGCAGTAGTCCCCAGCCTTTTGTGGCTGCGACCCTAAAAATATGCTTTTTTAGCCTCACGACCAAGTTTCCACATTTCCATAAATTCTGCCACCCTACCAAAAAATCTTGGCCAACCTCCGCGACCGTCCAGAACGTACTCGCGGCCATGATTTGGGTCGTGTCCTTGGGGTTGAAAACTACTATCAAGCAGGTAAGTTCCTTTCCCAAGGATACACTGAGGCAGCCGGCCCGGACTGGTCTGATCAGATATCGAAACCGCAACCTTTGAATGACGAACCCGACACTCTAACAACTGAGCTATCGCAGTTCCCAACAAAAGAACGGACACGGTGTGTGACAGAGCTGACAAATGATCGTCAACACCTTGTATGTGATATAATCAAACCTCGCCTGAACGAGAAGGGTAACTGCTTGGCTCTCATTTTCTTTGAATAGTAGACAATACAGAAAGAATCAATGTACACAAATAAAATAAACAATAAAATAAAAGACATGGCGCCAAGTGAGATATATGCCGTGTCAAAATTAGAACTTTAAATGCACTAAAATTTCTGGACGGTATGCTGTGCTGAGTTGAAAAGACTGGAGGAAGGGGATAGCAAGCTACGATGTCGTATCCTCAACATGATTTGTTGTGGTTGGGGCTACGAACTGATCCCATATCATGTAATGGAGCAAAAAAATCATAACTAAAGTCAGAAAAACAAATAATGTAGAAAACTACTACATAAGTATAATCATGTTGTGAAAGAAGTTTGGTTTATTTTGAATGTATTAAGCCCTTACATGATAAAATAAATTGGCATGGTTACACTCACCTCACCGTGTCCACCATGCCAGATATCACGAGGCTCTCGCCGTGACCTCTTTTCTTTATATTGCTTGCCAGGTCGTATTTCGATATTATATGCTATCTTATTATCAATCAAGTGGCGAATAGTGGCTTCTATGTGAATTTTCAAAGTTACTGATAAACTGTATTTGCGCTTAATGCGCAGAATTTCTGACTCAAACCACGCCATATTTTTACTACGATTTCTTTACGTTTCCAAATAAGGCCTCAATGTCCCTATATGGCACACAAACAAAATGGCTAAGAACGAAAGTAATCATTATTTGAATTAATATGGCAGACGATCTAAACGAAAATATAGGATAAGAAAGGTAAATGAGATTATACAACTATTTCAATAAAGATTTGCGAAACTTCCTTTATTAAAAATAGGACTACACAATTTATTTCATTATATGCAAGGAACATGTTCAAATTGTAGATATTAGGCTGAAGAAAGTGCCGCGTGTGAATCACACCCGGCTTGCTCCATTGACACGTATATGTTCATGTTAGTACCCCGTCCACGATATTAGTACTAGAGGATAGAAGACAGTGCTGTGCAAAATTATAATTTTTTATAAACCAAAAAATTACGTCGAACATAAGACAGATCATGACAAAGTTCTGGTTGTCATGTATTGTTCACATTAAAACTTTTCTCAAAATCGGTAGAGCTCAGAATAATTACAAAATAAGCGCATGGTCCCCATCTTTTCCCTTTAGACAAATAATCAGTTTTCCATGTACTGACGTGTCCTTTTTGAGAAGCTTACATTACTGCGATCGCGTTGGTGCATTTGTCATACTAACAGCTTTTGCGAGAAATTTTGGACGCGTAAACATACGCATTTGTGAAAAACATTAACAAGTATAGCTTTTTAAAAATAAGGTTACAATTCTGAATTATAAGAGATCTTTGCCAAGACGTAAGTAACAACTGGATTATGGTGAAAATCGGTTCAGTGGTCTTATTGCCAGTACATGTAAGTAGGGGAATATTTCATGTACTTAACGCGAAAATTATAATGCAATATATTCTGCATGTGTATATGATGTGAGAGTTTCAGCGAAACCTTCATCAAAATCATTATAAAATGCCGTGAATATTATAAAACATTTTAAGTAGGACTCAACTTCAACAAAAAAAGTGACTTTAGCTATTTTGCCATATGTCAAAACAATATAAAGTTCATCAGGTGTTTCAGATGAATGCCCGCTTGATCATGCGGCGCCTTTAATGTATAAAGAACAAAATACTACCTTGAGACAATAGTTTAACACTTTAAAATTAACATTCTCATTACAGTGGCCGTGGCCACCCTAAAATTCCGGGTTTTCTTAAATTAAGGTGATTTCATAAATGTACGAGGACTTTTAATGAGTGAAATTGACTCTAAAATGAATCTATAGGACTCTGATGAAATCGGTGATATTTATTATCGCGACGTCCCATAATGTAATGTATTTAAAAAAATTTAATTTTTTTTGACCTCATTAACACAACAAACAAAGAATAAATAATAAGCAGCTGTCTGGCCAATGGCATTACAAAAAATGGCTGGGAAAGCACCTGAAAGAGACATTAATCTTTGGTTAATAACGCCATTATTTGAACAGAGGTTGTGCTGGTTCATGTACAAAATGGCGTCTTCTCAGGCTAGTTGTTAAGAAAAGACTGCTTTAATACACGTTTAATCTCAGTCGTGTAGCGGACAACTGGCGTAGAGATATCATTGATAAGAGGTATGGTGAGGCTTGTTTCCGAACCCGCTCCTGACAAATCAAAGGTGGGGTGGGTCACATTTCGAGCCAATCAATGTGATAGTTACTTGATAGCCTTGTTATAATGTCAAGTAAATTCAGAGTATAAGTAATGTTTTCAATACAATTTTTCAAATGTGTTTAAGTAGTTTTCCTAAAACTGGTGAATTGTATAGGATATATGACAATATATAGTAACACCTAATGGTTGTGTGACAACTTAGTAGAGTTATCTTGTACAGTTGCAAATTGAAATCTTTCATAAATAGGGTTATTTAATTTGAGCAAGATTCGAGTTTAAATTTGTCTTATTGCTTAGCATTTAGTGTTTATCTCTGTTTTGGGAAAGCTTTAACTTCCTAGATGTCCAGTTCTTCTTGTTTGCATTAATGCAGCTTTATCATTAATCTGCACCATATAGCCAGTATTGTGTTGATGTACCTTTAAACGACACCACAACAACTACTACGTTTTCACTTTTACGTACTTATCACAAAGTCATGATACTGTTTTTTATATAATGTTTATTCTTACACAAGTATTCAAACAACGATGCTGTAACTGGCATTCTCATGGAAATGTTATCAAAAGTTCAGAATTCAACTTTTGCTTTTCGTACTACCTACTTCATGTCTAATTGTTGTTCACCATGCAAACAGCAATTCGACCGCCAAAAGCAAAGAAAGTAGATTCACGAGGTACAGCGTGAACTTGCTTCAAGTAATACTGGCTTTTTTTTTTTCTGTGTCTGCCGTATATTCAGTTTCCGGAAAGCTATGATTTAGCCATCTGTTGCACGTATAATTTTCGTCTAATTCTCCGTAACTTTCCACTCGGATGCACCATGATACCACGGTGAAGATATAGCGTGCGAATGAAGGATACCCCCTCCCATTGTATGTCCGCAACACCTGTCCCACATCCATTCATTAGAGAACATATTTTCCAAATAAAACGGGATATTTGAGAATCAAAAAGACCCAATGTAACTAATGATATGCTGTTTATTTTCATTTTGATGATGCTATAACTTGAGTGTTTTCCTCTGAACCACGACTCTACCAAACCCATTTTCCTTCCCTATTACTCCAGATGAACCCACGACATCACGGATGTTGAATGGCTTGATTGATTAGTTTGTAAGAAAAGAAAACGTATTGCAGTCAAATACTTTTGACATAGTTTTCCTCAGTGTTAGTAATGAAACGTTTTGAAAACCCTGTCTTCACCCTTTTAGAAACTCTTTCTTACAACTGAAAACAAACGTAACAAATAAATAAATATTCGTTTCATTGCAAAAATCTAGTACTGTAACAATAATTTAGGATACGCCGAGTATTATATTCCATCTTCACGTTAACATGTTTACTTCAACATCATCATCATAATACTTTTTATCGACTTTCAAAAGTAGGACTTTTTAATTGTCCATCTTTACATGAATATTTTTACCGTAATACTTCATTATAATTAGTTTTATTCCCTATCAAAAATAAAGGAATTTATAATTGCCCATTTCATAATTCCTTCTGTAACGACTAGGTAGATTTTCCATGTTAATCGTATGGTTTGATACCCTAAGACAAATTAGCATATAGTGGACGGGCCTGTAAAAAATTACGTATTTGAATCAATAATAGATATCATCTTTAGTACATCGATGTTACAACCACAAAACAATACGGACTTATCTAATGAAACTCAGTTGGAATATTTCTCAAATCAATTTTACGCACATCAATATACATGTATATTTATGTGTTCTACAGGTATTTTGCGAGACAGTTGATAATTTGTATCTTTAAAATTCTGAATAAATTCTCGTCATGAATTTTATAAGTTCAAGTCATGCAAATTTTTTGTCGCAATTTTCGACCTGCTACATCACAAGTCCTACAATGTAATGCATGATAGTCGGAATATATTTCTTTACCGAAACGAATAAAATCATGCTGACGAAAGCGATTAGATAACTTCATTTTGTTAAGTTATTCCGCCTTCAACCGACTTCGGTATTCCTCAGCTGCCATCACTTTTCAACCAACTGAAATGTATGACAACATAATTTGAACGCGCATTCACTTGCTTGTGTCAGAATTTGATTCCATTATGACAAAGAAAACGAGTAATATAGCCCGACCAAAGAAATTGGACTTTCATTTTTGGAGGTGTCAGTATGTGATGTAAAGTTTGCGAGATATATCTGAAAATGTTTCCTCTTTTTTCCCTGCCAGTCGACTGATACAAGACGTAAATAGTTGATCTAAAACTATAACCGTTCAAAATACCTTTAAGACATTTCCCCACGATCAATCATATTTCTGAAGCGCTATTTCATGAAAATAGTATCAGTCACGACCGCTTCTGTACTTACTTGAAAATAGAGAAATAGTCACCTATCAACACGATCTATGATATATTAAAGAATCATAAATCTTCAATACATTTGTAACAAGAATTGCATTCTTTAAAAAGGCATCTCTAGGCCGTAGTGGTACCCATCCTTGACAACAAGGGACAGAAAATGCATAAAGGATGATACATAAGAAGGTGAAAAATTGAACGTAACTAAATATTTCGTGAAGTTTATCAGCTGGATGATAAGTATTTATTTTATGTTTCACCCCCTGCTTTTAACCGAGGCAATATTAATTCATTTTGTTGATAAGGTCATCACAGTTGATATTAAGATTGATGGAATTGATAGATAAACTAACAACACGGACCATTAAAGCTATTTATCGTTTATTTGAAGGCATCACAGGGTAGACAATAATTTATTGTGATGCTATTTCAGGTAAAAAAAATAACCATGTAGATAATTGAAAAGAATCAATAAAGCATTTACAACCAAATGGGGCCAAACTGCGATTCTCAGTTTACAGTGTATACCGGAAGCTTTGATGTTTTCTAATTACACAGAAATTTCTCGTACCATCAACTATATGCGAGCAGTCGTTAAAGATACTCGAAGATACAGTTTATTATTGGCAATTCACGATTCTTTTTGAAAAATATAAACTTGATCAATAATGTTCAGGTAAATGCTACTAAAGTCGTTCATAAACTACCGTTCAGTTTTGAATTCGATTACATATGTGTTCAATTTAAGCAAGGGAAATCATAACCAGACATAAAACCAATCATTTAAAAAGACAAATGGATTGATTGACTGCATTTTAAAGGAAAATCAAAAAAGGTAATATTCGAGCCCGCACCTCCCTGGTTACGAGTCTAGCATGTAAACTGAAACACAACTGCTCCCATTATATAAAATAAATTATTATGCATAATGAGCTATATGATGTGAATGATTAAATTAAGTTATTACATATGCTTTACTTATTCAGATTGTTATGCCGTTTTCCTCTAATCTGATGTCTTGTGCACTAAGAGCTTTTCTCGCTTAACCTTCAGCTTTGATACTTCTTAGTGTAGACTGTCGGGGAGAAGTACAATAAATAAATTAACGACAACGACTGCAGTATGAACGAGAATGAAATTACACGTAGTCTCAGTTTGAATTTAGTTGCCCTCATCACAGTTGCTCCTTATCGTGATCTGATATTCATTTCGAGTTAGGTTTCAATCTGACACAATAATTGACGGGTGATGATTGACACCTGATCCATCAAGTATCAATGTTGAATAGCTGCTGGGGGGTGGGTGTTAAGTAGAATTATCTCCATTCACTACTTGACCAGCGAAGTGTTCCTTTCACACCTTGCTTAATATGGATATATGACAACGTTCTATCTGACTGACCAATCACAGCTCATGTGTAACGTGACAGCTACCCATTTTAGTTTTGCACCTCCTTCTGAAGCTGAGCCTTCAATAGAAATACGGTACAACAGTTTCCACAAATCGGCACACTACTAGCTACAAATGTACCAAACTGAGATTCGCTTAGGAACAAGATTTAACATTAGAATGGTGGAAGTTTTAGAAGATTTAACATTAGTATGGTGGATGTTTTAGAAGATTTAACATTAGTATGGTGGATGTTTTAGAAGATTTAACATTAGTATGATGTAAGTTTTAGAAGATTTAACATCACTATGGTGGATGTTTAGAAAACTTGATACACATCTTAAAGCTCGAGATCACAAGTGTACAGGCAAACCCTTTATCATGTCCACCATTCTGGTCTTCATTACATTACAGATTTACAAGAAAACTCTGTATCCGCTCAGTCTTTGGTCGTCCTTAGATAACAATTTTATTAGAAAACCCTTTTATCCGGTCAGTGTTTGTCGTTCTGATATGACCAGTTTACTAGAAAACCCTTTATCCGGTCCATCTTTTTTTATCGTCTTTATATTACAATTTGAATAGAAAACCTTTTATCCAGTCAGTCTTTGGTCGTCCTTAGATGACAATTTTACTAGAAAATCCACTTTCCTGTGCATTTGTCAACGTCTTTATATGATAATTTAGAAGGAATCCCTTAATCCAGTCCATCTTTCTGGTCATCCTTTTTCTATTCAGTTTTAGCTGTAATGCTGGGACAAGCCTTCAGGTTTATGTCTGCCAGATGAAAACCCGATCCCCCCCCCCAAAAAAAAAAACAAAAACAAATAGTTGAGAAATTGTTGTACCAGGTAAGAACAAGGCATGCATTTGCATCCCTTGAGAAAAATATAACAAAGTAAAGCTGGGCTTGTATGTTTGTCTAAGAAACGTGTTTTTTATGGGAGAAATTCCAAGGTTTGACTATCTCCTGCAAAATTGGTTCTCATACAATCATCAGACCTAATACTAAGTTATAAAGTTGAGGGAAAGATTATTAATTTTATACACAATCATTCTATACAAAATACCTGGCAGAAAGCCAATTTCGGAAAATATTCGTCCTGAAGAAGAACCCCGACTATTATGATTGCTAGAAATGAAAGTTTCATACTTTGCAAGAATGTTGAAGTGTAGCGTTAGGTTTTGGTTCCTATTACCTCTACTTAGCCTCGTTATAACAGTTGAATCTCTTTTTTTTAAAGGCCACTAAACACTAGCAACCTGGAGACATATTTCAGCGCCTCTATTCATACATCGAGGAAATCATAAACTGCAGACAGAGGCATGATAAGGACGAAATGCATTCAATGAAGTTCTTTCCGAAGAAAGGTATTTTCAGCAGCTGTCAGGTATGAGGGCATGGAAATTTTACGAGGATGATTGATTGATGTTCATAACATTCATCTCTTAACATTACTGCCGCATTTTCCCCATGCTATATTTCTTTTTCTACTCCTAGCAGCCTCGCTATTTATAGCAACAACGCATACATGCGGAACATATTTGTCATATTCGTCTTGACATCTGTTCTTGTAATTTAGATACACACTTCTCTTATATGGTTTACATACTGCATGTGAGATTCAATTCTGGCTTGTATCACATTATTAAAACTTTGCAACTTTTGTAACTCAAAATCGTTAAATATTAAACACAAGTAACTGTACGATATGTGACTGCTTATTGTGGTAGAGAAAATAGCAGCGGTGATATTAAAAAAATGGCCATGCGTCGGGAACCTCTTGAGCGCGTATTTGTCAATATTCAAAACGTTCCTGAAATTGTGCACATACCTTACTATGCAATGGAGATTAGCCAAGTAATCGTAAAGAAAAAGTTTACTTAAATGAATACATTTAGAGATAGCGTGTTGCAGTGTAGTTAAATTACTACAAAGAGTTTCAATTAGAATAACACTGATTTTGAACTACATCTTGTGTCTTTGTATATACATAACGAGGAAATCGATCCTGAATCATGAGAGGTACAAAACAAACGCTTTACCCATGCCAAAGATTCATGTTAAGTATATCAACACTAAGAAGTACTTTAATATCTAATGAATCTGGAGCGAATAAACTAAGGTCTTTAAAGTAGCATTCTCAAGGAAAATGGTTTTCTTGTAATATTACCATTAATATGGGGGTCTTAATATGGTTTTCACCAATATTTCTTATTGATCCTTTTGTCAAATCAATCACTTTTGTCAGTGATAACCGACCATTGCTACAAGAAAAACACAAGGAAACTGCTACACCTTAACACCTGTTTTATCAATTGATTTATTTAAACACCGCCATCCAGAATGAAAGCATAACTCGTGCGTATATATATATATATATATATATATATATATATATATATATATATATATATATATATATATATATATATATATATATATATATATATATATATATATATATATATATATATATATATATATATAGGGTGTCTTTGTGTTGGTGTCTTTGTGTGTGTAAACGAAGTCAACTATTTTGTTTTCATTCATGAAACCATGAAAAAAAAAAAAAAAAACTGAAGTTCCTTTTGGCTAGAAAGACTTAATGGCTAGAGCGACTTATTAGCTAGAGACTTATTATTGTCCTATTATACACTGGCTCTGAGTACATGGCTTATGAATCTCGTTACACCAGGGATCAATAGTTCAGAAAGAACATAAATGTCAATGTTCCAGTGCGTATAGTACAGGACTTTTACACTTACCATAACATAAATTCGCTGGCGTAATATTTCTTTTAGGATATATCATATACCAAAAAGTGTTGTTTTTTCCGCTTTACCAGTAAGCTCCTTATCCCCACCCCACCCCTCTCAGAACTTTAACTAGAAATTGTACACAAGCTCATTTTACACTTAAAAAGATTATATACGTTTTTGGGAGGGGGTAATATCTTCCTCTATAGTGAAAAGAGGATACGTACTAAATACACGCCAGCTTTGTCTATTATCTTGCAAGTTATTAATTATCATATTAAGTTTGTGCTGCTATCCGTGTACAATTGTAATTGATGGTAGGAGAACGGCTTATTTAAAGTTGTGAGAACTCGTGGACCGACCCTATTTATCAACATTTATGAGAACCAAATATGTTCAGACTGAAACGGAGTGCTCAATGCCCAAGAATTATTAATTAATTGGATTAGTATAAAGCAACACCCTTTGTCATGATTTCATAAAACTTCTCAATTTGATTACTTACACAACTCAAGGATTTGTCGTTCTGCAAATTTATATGGTGTTAAACGTTAAGTTTGATATCTCAGTGTCACGCCTTGAACTAACCGGCTTATTCAAAGCGTCGATTTAATGCAATTGTTGTTTCACACCTGGTCTTGTTCCCTAAGATACGTATTAAAAAACATAACAGACAATGATAACTGCATACATGATAAGACCCTGTCGAGATCAGGTCAGACTGATTATTAATTACAGTTGCAACAATAATAATAGCACACAGACCGCATGCACGCAATTATTTTTGCCATCCCAAACATATACATTATCGTTATAACACTTCATAATTCAACAACTCACCAAGGTATGTGATTGTGTTCTTATAACTCGATCACACTACGAGTCATACACCTCAACACTGTACAGAGAGACAATGAAATAATAATAATTTTTTAAATATCTCTATTATCAATATAGAAGACAATGTAGATTTAAAACCATTACTCTGCTATTAAAACTACTGCTCAGAACTGTTGAATCAAGGAACATTGCCATTCGAGAAACCCACAGGATATGTAGCTGTTAGTTAGTCCGAGTTTCCTCTGGTCATCCCCACCCCTTTTTAAATATGTGGACAGTTGTCATAACACGGGGTGGAAAAGGTCAGACGAAATCCGGTATTAATACATTCGTTAAGATACCCTTTCTCGTGTAATATGCAGATTTAGAAACCTTTTCAGGTTCCTTTTGTGTTAACATTTTCCCTTGATTAAATTGAAATAAACGCGAAGTACATTTACCCACCCACCCCTCCCACACACATGTTAAAACTGCCAAATTATTGATCATCATATCAACTATAACTTCTCCACAATAGCAGTATCCGAGAAATCTGCATCTCTCCCCTGCCAAACCAAGACGGTAATTGTAAATGTGCTTACTGTATGAAAGGTGTGTAGGTTACACGCGTTGTGCGTGTACATGTATGATATACATGGCGATAGAGTTTGCCTTCCTTGAATCAACATTTAATACAAAGAGAGAAATTAAAGTAACTCTTTATACATACGAGGAAAACAAAATAATATTGTTTGTGAAATACTTACCGAGAACGAGGCAAATGGCATATGCGCTGAAGAAAATGCAGATCAAATATCCCTCCATAATAATAACGGAAATTATTTATGTAATTTCAAAGCTAACGATGAATACTTGAACACAACTTTGTGGATAAAAAAGACAACTATCATATCCAGAAGAGAGACAAGACACAAGAATTATAATCCATTGATGGAACGATCCAAACTGAATGAAGTCATTTCTCTCATGTGATAGCAGAATGCTTTATCTTCTCAGTTGGTTGTGATTCTACTGATGGTATCCTTGAAACGATTTTGGCGTTATCTTTTTGCTGCTGGGTGATTTTCAGTTGCTAAATAAAATATATATTCCACAATAACATGTACTTTATTGTTGTCTGATTCGTTTAACAGCGTTCTTATATAGATATTCTCGATGCTGTGTAGCCGTTGTCGTTTTCCAACCAATATAATCGGAATATCTCGGTTTCATGAGTTATGACCTGTTCACCCCTCAGCTGAAGCGAGAACAGTGAATATCCGTATAATAGTAAAGTGCAAATTACGCTGTTAAGGCCCGGTTTGTCGCCACCAATAAAATTTAGTACCAAGAAACGAAGGCGTTTCGACACAATAATCTAATTACGTATGTCGGTCTCACAACATTCATTAACACAATCTCAGGTGGCTTGTGATTATCGGCTGGTTCTCGACTTTCTGTAGAATATTTATCATACAGCTTGCGGCTAAACTAACGTCTGGTAATGAAATAAAAATTAACGAGACCTATGAATGTGGAGTATGGGAAAAGGGCGGACTTATGGGCGGCGCTACTGATTTGATGTAAAGCCAGTGAGATCTTCATCAAACTGGGGAGGTGGGAACTTTTTGGGAGTTAAGCACATGTTTATCGTGCCACTTCAGGCATGTAATCGTGCATCGAGCAAATTATTATTTTTATTATTATTATTATTATTATTATTATTATTATTATTATTATTATTATTACATCTAATAAAAGGTTGATTATTATTTCCCACGTTCATGCTTGAAATTTGAAGAATTGCAGATTTCCCGTTATATTGTGGATGAAGTTCAATTTGGCACTAGTGAAAATAATAATAATAATAAACAAAATAAATAAATACATAAATAAATAAATAAATAAATAAATAAATAAATAAATAAATAAATAAAGAACGCTCTCGCTTGTCTTAAATTGTCTTGCATTATAAACAAAATAAATAAATACATAAATAAATAAATAAATAAATAAATAAATAAAGAACGCTCTCGCTTGTCTTAAAGGAAACAAAGATAACTAGAATTTATTGCATATTAACTAGGACCATGTTTTTCGTGACAGACAACATGTGCAGTCATCGCTGCTCTTGCTCTGTCTTATTCCTTAAATTCTCACGTTTTAATTGCTACATTTCTACGAATTAACCTTGTATAATTGTTAAATTTTTCCAACTGAATTTTATAAAATCCCTTGAGTAAATTATACCATTCTATTTACGATATATTTTGGATCATATAGAATAATTTTTATCTGAGATAAAAATCGATGGCAGTAGAGAGATAAAAAACCAAATGAAGCAATAAAAATGCAAGATACTTCTTTCCACGGAGGACAAACAATGTAACAAATTCAAATATTAATTTCTAATTCGCTCAGTTTCAGTGATGACGTAGTTGTACAACAAAAAGAGGATATTTATGTGACTTGGGGGTGGATGGTAGAGTAGATATAAGGAAACATTTTATGAGTGCAGCATAACATTTGTATCATCGTTGGTGGCAATTTTCGTGGCTGACCATACAAAATGATTCCACTTCAAGAGTGATTCTTATATATGCTAAAATAAAGTATTTCTTTTTATTACTGGCATACATCTTTGAAAGAAAAACTAAATGGCGTCGGCTTGCATGGATCTTCTTCCATTCTTTTTCAGTGCTAATAAATTAATACGCTGCTTTACTCAACTGATACAAAGAAGTTAAGAAACTGGATAATAATTTAGGACAGTGACTTTTACAGACATATCTCTAAATATAATATTTCAAACCGTGTCTTTTGCCAAATTAATTACTATATTCATACGAAAAATAAAGTTGTTTTTTTTTTGTTAACACATTTCGTGCGCTTACTCATGCATTTAACATAGTTTGGGTGTCGGATCCAGCGGTATTATGAGCTTAGCATCTTTAAGCTAAAAATTAAAATTGTCGCATGTTAACCTATTAGGAGGTTATTTATTTGGTTTCCATGGCAGCGGCAAAATTTGACAGCCTAGTTATATAATCACTTAATTTCATTTGGCAATCAAGCCCTCACCCATTCTCCATCTTTTCGTCATTTTCATATAGGATTGTGAGTGCGATTAAAAATAATTACACCTAATCATGAGTTTTGCCATTCGCATTTTAACCGTATGTCTTATAGTATA
>JAPYKE020000097.1:0-52500 GCA_028554795.2 Sinohyriopsis cumingii | reverse complement strand
GCATGACTTCCAAGCAAACCTAACAACTTGCTTACCTCCTACAGCAGAACAACTCGATAACTGCCTGCGTTCATTGCTCGACAAACATGCCCCAGCCACCAAGTGCAGAGTATCAATTCAAAAGTGTTCTCCATGGTATAGCAGTGTTAGGGACCAGCTTCGCACTGCTGAAAGAGACCGCTGTAAAGCTGAGAGGCTTTGGCTTTCCACCAGACTCACTATTCATAAGCAAATCTATGAAGCCACTAAGAAGAACGTCACAAACATAGTCCATGCAGCGAAATCAGCCCACTACAGTACTAAGATCATGGGAAGTTTCAGCTGCAAAGAGCTCTTCGAGATTACTAACAAGCTAAGTCAAGGAACAAGTGTACACCACTTCCAGCTACCTTCTCTCCAGTCGACCTTCCGGACATGTATGCAAATTTCTTCTGAGACAAAGTACAAACCATTAGAGATAAGCTTGACAACAAAATTTCAATTGACTCATCGTCATCGTACAATTGGGATACAGAATTTCAGCGGCAACCATTAGCAGTATTTGAACCTGTCTCTATGGATTTAGTACGTACAATCAAGAGTGCAGCAAAGTCATATGAACTTTATCAAATTACAACATCACTGCTGCTTGAGTGCTCAGATCCAGTATTGCCTTCATTAACTGAGGTTATTAATACATCTCCCTCATCCGGGGAATTCCCATCATTTTTCAAAACCGCCATTGTAAAGCATCTACTGAAGAAACCAACACTCGATCATAACTATTTAAAGAACCACCGTCCAGTTTCTAATCTTCCATTCATATAAAAAATCTTAGAAAAGGTTGTTCTATCACAGCTTGTATCTCATCTGAATTCAAATAGCCTTTTTAGCCATGTATAATCTGCATATCGCCCTTGCCACAGTACTGAAACTACTCTTCTAAAAGTAGTTAATGACATTCTCTCTGCTTTGGATAGCGGAAAGATTACAGTCCTCACCCTCCTTGATTTATCTGCAGCATTTGTCACAATATACCATGATATAGTACTTCACCGTCTCCAGCATGTATTTGGCAGTCACGATACAGCCTTACTCTGGTCCAGTCCTAATTGGTAACCAGGACACAAATTGTGTCTGCAAATGGAATACACTCCAGCCCAGTTAATCTATGTTGTGTTGTTCCACAGCGGTTTGTTCTTGGGCCTGTTCTCTTCATTCTATACACTCAGCCGCTCTCAAGTGTCATATATTATCATCCAGTGTCTCACAAAGTGTACGCTGATGACACCCAAATATACAAATCTAGCCACCTAACTGAAGTTGATGCCTCCATCCGAGGTGTAGAGAGGTGCATTTCTGATGTGAAATCATGGATGACATGTACCAAGCTGCCATATGAATGATGATAAAACTGAGGCCATTCTAGTCACAACACAAATACTTTCTCATTCAGATCCTTTATCTCAAACAATAAATATCAGCAACACCAACATTAAATTCACAGTCATTACGAAACCTAGGTGTTACTCTGGACAGTACTTTCACATTACACCAACATGTCATGAACATATGCAAGGCTGCATATCTTGAGCTGAGAAGCATCACGAGCAGAGCACACCTACCTCCGCTCTGCTCTGTACCCTACACTGGCTATCCATTCGATCCAGAATCAAATACAAAATTTGTTCCCTGAGCTACGGTTCACTGACGGACTCCAGTCCAACATACCTATCCGACCTCACCCATGTGTACACACCAGCAAAATCCTTACGCCCCTCTTCTAACAATAATATACTCTTTATTACCAATACGAAAACGAAGTCATACGGACAACATTATTTTGCATATCAGGGCCCAGCAACGTTGAATGAATTGCCCACTGAACTTAGACACAAAGACACAGTGATCCCGCTCAAGAGTGCTCTTAAAACTCACTTATTTCGACTGCAAGAACAAACTTAAAGACCTAATAATATTTCCTACCTTAAATAGTTTCAGCATGTTGTTTATGTTGTCTAATTTCATGGTGTTTGTTTTTTGTAACCATTTCATTATATAAGTTTTTTATGTTATAGGTGTTGTCTATGTCGTAATGCGCTTAGAGCTTCTAAAGATTAGGCGCTATACAAAGTCCTCATTATTACTATTGTTATTATTTTATATATGTGTGTTTGTGTGTATGTACAGATGTATGTGTCTTTGTGTGTCAAAGATTGCACTTGGGTTTCTTACTTAAATTGACTTGTAAATAGACACTCTGGCGTTGGCATTTCTTTGTTTACTATGCATCTAGTATAAGTGAGTATTCTTACGGAAGGAGCAGCCATTAGCAGAACATTTCTTCGAGCTGTTAAATATACTTAGGCACACGTGTGTGGTAATTTCTCCAAAGATCTTGGAATACGAGACAAAAATGTTAATAAAGCATGCCCTGAATTGTCTTGCTCATCCGTGCGTTACAATGAAGCAATTTACATAATTATTTTAGCTATGTCCGTAATACCTCTACCCGCGAAGAAGAGTAAAATGCCATGTCCAGTGGTATATCACGGTAACTGACCAAGGCTGGTCCAAAGTTAGGATTCGAACTCGCACCCTTACGGTCTTAAGTCCGGCACGCTAACCTCTGTGTCAGAGCGGTTCCCAATATTCATGATGTTTACATGGATACCGCATATACTTTTTATGTTGAAACAACCTCTATTGAAAGTTTATTTGCAGGTGTGCGTCTGTGCTCCTTATAAATCAGTTTAACATCATAATAATCTTTGGTGGTCTAAATTTTCATAAAATTCAATTTACTAGCATGCTGATTTAACACACATAAGACCGTAAGGGTGCGAGTTCGAATCCTAACTTTGGACCAGCCTTGGTCAGTTACTGTGACATACCATTGGACATGGCACTTTACTCTTCTTGCAATTGCATCGGCACTGAATAACCTACTTGTATTGCTGTGCCGTTAAGAACCAATCAAGAGCAAGGGATATTGTTGACCATTGTGGTAAAGCGTACGATGAATGGTCTCACCGTATGCAAGTCACAGTCCGACGATTGACATGATTCTGTCGATATGTTTATTTAGTAGGGTTCAATAATCATATCCAAGACCATAACAACACCATAAACAGTGTGCATGGAAACTGTGATCGCATTATTGATCTTTTGGTATTCAAAGACACTATTTAAGCCTACTGAATGTCTATGGTCGTTTTAGTACGTTTTAATTTGAGCACTGATATTTTAGAAATAAACCAACCTTTTATTATGTGGTTCTTTTCGTTTTCACTATCACATTCTGTTCTTGCTCTTGATTGAATATTGTCGTCGTTTAATGACAGCCATAGAAATGTTACAAGAAAACTTGCACAACAGCACATTTGTCCTAAGGGGCAACTGTTCTAGGTATTAATAGGCATGGTTACCGTTATTTGTCCTAAGGGGCAACTGTTTCAGATATGAATAGGCATGTTTTACCGTTATTTTTCCTAAGGGGTAACTGTACCAGATATGAATAGGCATGGTTACCGTTATTTTTCCTAAGGGGTAACTGTACCAGATATGAATAGGCATGGGGTTACCGTTATTTGTCCTAAGGGGCAACTGTTCCAGATATGAATAGGCATGGTTACCGTTATTTTTCCTAAGGGGTAACTGTACCAGATATGAATAGGCATGGGGTTACCGTTATTTGTCCTAAGGGGCAACTGTTCCAGATATGAATAGGCATGGTTACCGTTATTTTTCCTAAGGGGTAACTGTACCAGATATGAATAGGCATGGGGTTACCGTTATTTGTCCTAAGGGGCAACTGTTCCAGATATGAATAGGCATGGTTACCGTTATTTGTCCTAAGGGGTAACTGTACCAGATATGAATAGGCATGGGGTTACCGTTATTTGTCCTAAGGGGTAACTGTACCAGATATGAATAGGCATGGGGTTACCGTTATTTGTCCTAAGGGGCAACTGTTCCAGATATGAATAGGCATGGTTACCGTTATTTTTCCTAAGGGGTAACTGTTCCAGATATGAATAGGCATGGTTACCGTTATTTTTCCTAAGGGGTAACTGTACCAGATATGAATAGGCATGGTTACCGTTATTTTTCCTAAGGGGCAACTGTTCCAGATATGAATAGGCATGGTTACCGTTATTTTTCCTAAGGGGCAACTGTTCCAGATATGAATAGGCATGGTTACCGTTATTTTTCCTAAGGGGTAACTGTACCAGATATGAATAGGCATGGTTACCGTTATTTTTCCTAAGGGGCAACTGTTCCAGATATGAATAGGCATGGTTACCGTTATTTTTCCTAAGGGGTAACTGTACCAGATATGAATAGGCATGGGGTTACCGTTATTTGTCCTAAGGGGCAACTGTTCCAGATATGAATAGGCATGGTTACCGTTATTTTTCCTAAGGGGTAACTGTACCAGATATGAATAGGCATGGGGTTACCTTTATTTGTCCTAAGGGGCAACTGTTCCAGATATGAATAGGCATGGTTACCGTTATTTTTCCTAAGGGGTAACTGTACCAGATATGAATAGGCATGGGGTTACCGTTATTTGTCCTAAGGGGCAACTGTTCCAGATATGAATAGGCATGGTTACCGTTATTTGTCCTAAGGGGTAACTGTACCAGATATGAATAGGCATGGGGTTACCGTTATTTGTCCTAAGGGGTAACTGTACCAGATATGAATAGGCATGGGGTTACCGTTATTTGTCCTAAGGGGCAACTGTTCCAGATATGAATAGGCATGGTTACCGTTATTTTTCCTAAGGGGCAACTGTTCCAGATATGAATAGGCATGGTTACCGTTATTTTTCCTAAGGGGTAACTGTACCAGATATGAATAGGCATGGTTACCGTTATTTTTCCTAAGGGGCAACTGTTCCAGATATGAATAGGCATGGTTACCGTTATTTGTTCTAAGGGGCAACTGTTCCAGATATGAATAGGCATGGTTACCGTTATTTTTCCTAAGGGGCAACTGTTCCAGATATGAATAGGCATGGTTACCGTTATTTTTCCTAAGGGGTAACTGTACCAGATATGAATAGGCATGGTTACCGTTATTTTTCCTAAGGGGCAACTGTTCCAGATATGAATAGGCATGGTTACCGTTATTTTTCCTAAGGGGCAACTGTTCCAGATATGAATAGGCATGGTTACCGTTATTTGTTCTAAGGGGCAACTGTTCCAGATATGAATAGGCATGGTTACCGTTATTTTTCCTAAGGGGCAACTGTTCCAGATATGAATAGGCATGGTTACCGTTATTTTTCCTAAGGGGTAACTGTACCAGATATGAATAGGCATGGGGTTACCGTTAAAAAATGTACTCGGCCACAAATTGGAGAGACAATAGTGCTTTGATCTGATTCTATCAAAATAAAAGCAAGACAAAATTTTTAACCAAGGAAACCTTTAATATACATGTGCATGGTATTAAAAACCAAAACGACAAAAAAGCGCAGTGCTTACAATATTTGTTGTAGGTTTAATATTGAACTCAGTTCTTTAAGCAGCTTAAGTTATTCGCATTCGTTAAAAATCAGTGTCAGTCAGAACTTTATTTAAAGTTATGTCTCTTATTATTACGCAAAATATACATGTCAATTAAGAAAGTACACCGCATAGATTTGAAATGCGTATCAAAACACACTCTAGCCCATACTTATGATTTGACTGCGTGTTTTTCAGAACACAGTGTATCTTTTAGAATGCATTTTAGCTTAGCTCAGACTAAAATAGAAGTTGGCAGAAATACTCTGTCTTGGTGTAACATGTATGATGTTGTTATGTATATTTGATTTAATTTATATTTGATTCAATTTCATTGTTTGTAAGTTTTAAATTTTTTTAAAAAAAATTTCATATCATGTCAAAATAATGTAGTTTTTTCACTAGGAACTCGATATTGTTTTCAGAAAATAGTTTGACCCTGACTCTTTAGTTGTAAACACCTTATGCTGACCTAGTTCCCGACCTTAATTCAGAAATCACTGAGACAAGTAAACAAATTTTTATTTTTATCTTATTTTTAGAGTAAAATGATTGGTTTTTGTGAAGGTCATACTGGGACTACGTACTTTTAGACGTAAATACTTCTCGAAAATTCTGGATAGATGACCCTCATCCGGGAATCTGTTTTGCGTTTCAAGTGACTGTCTAACCTTTGTTTTAGAGAAATTCGACAGTTGTTTTTTTTTCTTCTTTACACTGGAAAGTGTTTTGTTTGTGACCAGTTTGGGAAGTACGTTTTAATTTTTATTCGAATTATTTGGATTCAAAAGGATTATTTCTTTTACCTGGAAATATTGAGTGCTCATACAGAATTCTTGGACAAAGACATTTATTTAATTTTTTTCGGAATTCAAACACCGGAATATTGTTTTCTGTAGTTCACAAAGGACTGTACACATCAGCTCTATACTGAATACAGTATACGTCATCGCCTTCCATTTTTGATTTTTCGTCGGGACTCGAACTTGAATTCATTAGAACATTTCATTACTAGGACTTCTAAAATTTAATTCGTAGATTATTCTTGGACAATTTTTTTATTTGATTCTTAAAACCGTAAGTTCTTATTGTTTGTGTTTTTATAGCGTTTTTTTTTTTCTCTCCAGGGAAATGAATTATTTGTTAAATGTTTCAAAGCTTGTTGTTTTCACTCTTTCTTTTGTTACTGTTTATTCGAATCTAAACACGTAGCATAAGAACGTCGACAGATGTGCTGTCAGTCAAGGTGAATCTAGCGTAACAACACACCAGACAAGTTTCTGATATCAAGCATACCTTGGCTACATATCATATGATGAAGTAGTTCTGATCAGCTATCTCAAACAGTGACAGACGCATGTATCATTTTTTTCGTTATCGTAAGGTTATCGTTTAATACAAGGTTATCTTTTAGTTATAGAATTAGATCTCATTTGATACCGGAAGTAACATTTTTCTAAATGTATCGTTTCTTTTATTATCTACAGCCAAACATAATGTAGATTCTGTAAAGTAATTACGTTTTTTGCGTTTTTATTTCGTTGGTCTGACGGTCCTTCGTAGCATCGTACCCCTGAGAAAAGAGTTAGTAGACTCCAACTTCGCTTGGGCTGAGTTTTTTGTGGTCAGTTTTTCTTTCAAATATACGATTTTTCATATCAACACGATCTTCACGATCAGGTGTGTGTGTGTGTGTGCGTGCGTGCGTGCGTGCGTGTGTGTGTGTGTGTGTGTGTGTGTGTGTGTGTGTGTGTAGAATGATACTCTTATAATCAAACATGTTAATGAGTTACAAGTCACTTTGGGCAGGAATCAAATCCGTGCCACGCGAGCATCAGTGACCTAGTGATCTTGCACCATCGCTCTCACACATTCGGATATGCCTTCATCTCTAAACACGCGTTGGGTTAGGGCTCTTACGCAAGAAAGATGGACGATAAGATGCTGGTACTTGCATCACAGGTTTCGTTCCTGCTAGAATATGGTAACATTTGGCGTAGGACCAAAGAAGATGAAATTATATTGCATAAACTTTAAGTTAAACAGGTAAGAAGACTATCCATCATGAAAGGCTTCAGTCCTCGCCACGAGTGACCTCTATGAAATGAACATTAGGAATAAGAATATCATGGAATAGTATGAACGTGTTTGTAGCATATAAGTAAATACATAATTAAGAACCAATACAGAAGTTGCCCCATAATAATTTGTTTCTCCATTTCTAGCAAAGCTTTCTGATAACCAAAAGGCGAAGACTTTTGGACGAGAGAAAATAGGGATGTTTATATACGGAGTCAAATTTTGTCACGTATACAGCGTTAGGCAAGCCATACATCTACCATGGACAAGACCTGCAATGCACCTCATGTCAGTCGGTTAATAGAAACACTGTCATTTAACAAAAGCAAGTGAAAAACAGCGACCTATCAAATTTCTGTGATTTAGTTAGAAAATTAATGAGATCCTCTACATCTTCTCGCATCTGCCATAGGACAAAATACAAACAGCCAGACCAATACATTTTTCTCCAACTTAGTGAAAGTGGGTCAAACATACACCTAGAGCGTATTCGCAGTGGTTATATTACATCCCACTACACAGTGTTCGGATAGATATACGATACTTTTACTTGACATTTCAATTTGCCGAGGGCAAAGGGAAAAAAAACTTACCTAACGTTTAAAGTTTTTAGTTATATCTAAGTTGGAAAATAAATCTTACTTCTTCAAAATACATTTATTTATTATACTACAGATCAACAGAATATCTCAGATGTATAAAATATTTTATACTGTTTTGTTATTGTTTTGGGGTTTAACGCCATTTCTTAGCGCAAGAATGGCGGCCAGTTTAACCAGTGAAAACCCATGTAAGAACTACCGACCAACGGGAAGCTACTGGCAAGCTTTCTAACACAATAAAACATTGGCCGAGCCCGAGACTCGAACCCACACGAACAGAGGTGGAATGGCAATGATTGGAAAGGCAATCGTTTTGACGATAGATATTTATTTATTTAGGTAGATACCTACATATGTCTACAGTGTTTTCTTTCTTATATAACTGCTGACCCCCAAAATTTACTTGTGTCTATAATTAAAAATGATGTATGCAAATCATGATAGTAAAGTGTTGGGGGGGAGGGGTCACATATATCTATAAAAAAAGAGAAATAATAATAAATAAATTAAAAGAATCACTGGGAAATGTGTATAGTGATTAATCGGACACGGCTATTTAATCGTAGACACGTGTACACCCGAAGCAGAAGACGAACTTGTCTTCAATAGGATCGAAACGTTTGGAATCCACAGAAAGGTACATTAATGATGATCGTAAAATTATGTCGGAAATAAAAACAAAATAGTCCTTGTCAGACAGCATAAAAAAGGTGTGTAATGAACCAGTGGAGAAAGCTTTACGATGGTAAATATATGTTCACCTGAATCAGATGACAAACATGTCTCAGTGAACCTTCCCGAGATTGGGTCAGTCAGTGTGTCCTCTGCTACTTACGACGCGTTTGCCCAATGGACTTAAACTGACAAAGTAACTACATGACCCCGACACGTAACAACATTTATGTACGACATGTCAAACAAGTATGCGATTACTCACTTTCTCCAAAGTTAAATAAGTTCTTGTATACATGCCTATTTTTGCGAAGATTTTAGCATCTGCCAACAATATATGACAAACAAATAATTTAAACATAAACACAATGTGAGACGGAAGAAAAGGTTAATAATATAAACTGTCCAATGGATATAATGAGTGGATCATTCAGTGTAAAGCTCTGAGTCTTGATATTAAATACACCTTTTTCCCGATTAATATCATCAGTGAGAAGTAGACCAAGACGTTGACGACGACGACGATAACAATGATAATTATATCATTATCGTCATCGTCCTATTTGGAAAAGAGAATTCATATATGAATACAATGAATGAGGAAGTTCATCACGTGCACTGTTAAAATGTTCACGATGTGCATATCTACCCCACATCATGTCTTGCCTGTTATATCCTCTAAGACCCGCACAGCCAAACTCCGTCCGAGAAGATGGAACACAATAAAGTATTAGCTAATGTATGCATTGACATTCCCGTTATACCATCCCAAGGAGGGTTACGGGATGCGAGTTAGAATGATAACACATATTTTATAACGAGCGTTTAGCTAGAACATGGAGGGTATGACTCACAAGACGGTAGCGGTGAAAAATAAATATTAACACAGTAACATATGCAACTATAAACAAAGTACCGGGAATACTGATAGCTGAAGAGTTTTAGCGTGACAGTGCACGATGCTAAATACAACTATGGGGAAGAACATAGCTCAGTGTCAAAGAGAGTGAGAATAACAGTAAATGAATTAAAAAGACCAACACAAAAATAACGATTTGCACCAGGAGAGATATGCACCAAATCAACCTGAAATGGCTTAAAACAACAAAAACTGAAAGAATTTCAAGCTGAAAAATGGAGATAAAGGAACTGAAAATAAATCGAAAAATACACAACTTAATTAATTGCAGAGAGGAAATAAGGTGTAAGTTTACAGCAATGGATCATTTCTTTTTATGAGTACTGTTATAAGATATTGTGAAATATCAAAATTGATTACGCTATTAAGGTAATTGAGTTGCTTACATCAAGAAGCGGCTAATTTCTAACAGGGGGTGGTGTGAATGTTGAAAGGTGGGCAATTGGGAGTAGAGGGGTGTGTGTGTGTGTGTGTGTGTGTGTGTGTGTGTGTGTGGAAACTGCTGTTGCAATACTGCTGATGTCACTTACTGTATGTTGGCACGTTGCAGATACATATTCAAATGTAGTATGAAAGAAGGTCTTAAATGCTTGCACCATGACGTATTGACGGCTTGGTTTAATTTTACGTTATGGCTTTGGCTTTTCTGGTAATATTATCAACATAAAACACACTCCATTTTTGTTTGTTTGTTTCTTTTGTTATTGGTTTTTAAAATATTTTTGGCTTTGTTTTGTTTTCTGTTGTTCCAGGTCAGTGCGGGTACTGATGTTACATGTTTGTCATTCGAACTTACATATATATCAAACCAAAGTGGTTACTGGTGTTATGAATAAATATATATATTTCAAGGATTCATTCAAACACTAATGTGAATGTTTTGAACTAGTACAATATTGGTGACGACAGTGAAGCTTGTAATAAAATAAAACGTTTGTTCTGGTTGCAATTTATTCAGTATGTTCCCTATTTAACCAATTTAAATTAATATTCGTCACAACAACTGACGATAATCTCTTTTCAATTACACTGCCTTCCCTCTCTCTCTCTCGGTTTTTAATTAATTCTATTCTGTATAAATATTGCCAGTAGTTGTATTTATTTTCTAGGGTTACTAATCATTAACCAAACCTTATTTATGATTCATTTACCACTGATATTTACATTCACTGCTGTCCGTATAATACATTTAAATTTGCAAGCTCACAATTTGGCTGTTTCGCGGATGCGTTGCCATAATTGCAGACTTACTGATTAACATGTTGTGTGGGTTGCATGGAATGTCTGCTATTTAACTGAGGAGATGTCTCAGGTCATTGTTTTTACTCAGAAGACGAAATGTTCTTTTACCAATTACATATTAGATGATTTATGAACCAAACCGAAAATCAGAATATTAGGCATTTATTTTATATGTAAAACCTGTAATATACATTAAAAGTTGATTCATCTACCAAGCAAGCAAATGAGAATATCTCTCTCATAAAACTGTGTTCATAAAAGACCACAAATAACAAGAAATCACACCAATAAGGCAATAGTTTTATCGAAATCTTTCAAGTCATTTAAACATTTCTTAAATACAATAGTCTATGCAAATATATTATCTTAAACCTTCATAAATGATAACTTCCATAATTAGTTATGTTTGTTGGAATAACAAGACGTGACGGTGCTTAAAATCGATTGTTGGCAATATCTATTTTTTCCCCAAAAATGTTGAACAAGGCTTACATAGAGTAAGTTTTCATTGATGGAGTACTCTCAGACTTATCAAACGAATTTTGATAGGTTCCCCCATCAAAATCTCCTCAAGAAGATATAATACTGAGGCGAACAAAACACAACAATAAGTTCAAGTTCAAGCAAAGATTTTCTCTCCAATCGGACACAGAACGTATTCCTCCGTGGTTCAATTTTTACCTGTCTTGTAACGTGTTTGTTAGTAACGTCTGGCGTCATCAAAGCGCAGTTCCCAGGGAAAGCCACGATTTAAAATACTAAAGTTGCTCACACACCAGATGAAAAAATATATCCCTTATTCTCTTTTAGCAAGCAAGTTTTCTTATTAATTTATTCTCAAATGTGTTGGCAATATGTATAACAGACTGAAGTGGTGTATGTTTTTATTTGTATCAGGCACGATTTCAGCGGTTTATTATTTGTTTTTTGTGTATATTTCCATAGAAAAAATCACACAAACACAAACGTACGCACGCGCGCACACACATACATTTACACACACACATACATTTACACACACACATAATATATATATATATATATATATATATATATATATATATATATATATATATATATATATATATATATATATATATATTCGTTTCACTCTATCATATATTTGTACTGTAAACCTTTAACAACAAGCAGATATTTGTTCACTTCTTCCTTAGGCGTTTGAGGCTGGATCATCTATTTTTTTCTTCTTCATTCTAAACCAGATTAATGTTTCCTTCGCTAACTACATCTACGACATCTACTATCGAAATAACACGTTCACTACTATTACAAGAACAAAAGGTGGGGGTGGGGTGGGGCTGCTTTGGCTCAATGGTTAGCCTGTCAGATTCGTGACCGAAATGATGCGGGTTCTAATCCTTCAATCGTATGTGGTGGGTCAGCTAATGTAGTGTGTCCTTGGGCAAAGTACTTTACTCCAATTGCCAGGCACTAAATAACCTAATTGTGTTGCTGTGCCGCAAAGCACCAAACCAAACAAGAACAACAGCCATTGCTGCTGCTACTACTGCTACTAGTGCTATTAACGGGTACCAGGTTTCCATGGACATCAATGAAGGCAGATGCAATAATAATAATAATAATAATAAAGAAACAAACGATTAAGGATAGGAGAAGTAGGGTGGGGACTGTATGATAATAACAGGCCATGCGTACAAATGTAAGTCTCAATTCATATATGCAGGAAATCAAACACGTGTTGACAAAGTACCCCCAGTTATTGTTGGGATAATAAAATTTAATTTATTGAATTTTGTGACATTATAAGCATTTGACCAACTTAAAAGATGAAAATTCCAGTACTTCACGTATATCACGATGAATTCGTACCTAAATAATTATGTAAAGATTCTTAAAGAATACGTTGTTTTCCACTATTCGCACCCTCTTTATCGTTTTTGTGAGCTACCGATTGCAAATCTTTTGTGAGATAATATTTGATTAGGAGGTGATTAAAAATGTACATTGTTTGTTCCGGAAACGTACATATATTCAGTTTAACTGGTGACAACAAAACATTAGCAAGTCTGTATCCAGTCAAAATACAAGATTATCATTTATCACATTGCGACTATCTGCCTGACAGTTCCGTTTTCTCTAGGCCCCATTTGAAGTACGGTCTTTAATTACGTATCACTGAGAAGAATCTTTCTGATAAACCAGTCTTCATTTGTTTCAATTAGGACTCCGCGTCCTGAAATTATAACAATTGAATTATCACGACAAGGTTTATTTCTATGAAGGCTGTATTGGTTTCATAAAACCTATTATCATCGACTTACTGGCTATACAAAGTAATAAAATTAGCCATAGATAAGACCAACTCTCTTTTCTGTCAGAAAATATTTAGGACTGCAAGATGCATTGCTCCCATGTCTTTTTACATTGATAACATCATAGATGAAATTTAACGTATGGTTTCAAATTTGTGCAGGACAAACATTTCAGGAGAGATTTAATCTTCATCGATGTTGGCACGCCCTCCTCATTTTACTACCAACATATACACACACGCTACCCTACTGGTGGGAGAATGATGTACACGTACATCCTTCATTCCATTAGTTATTTAATTACTGGATTGCATGCAATTATTCACATAATGATGAATAAGTCATCTTTTTTTAGCACTATAGGATTCAGTTCCCCATTCACGAACCGTAACTCTTCGAAACAATTCTTCGTGAGTCTTCTATGTGCTACGGCGGACGTTTTATGAGACCTCTGCAGGTGACCCTTCCTTCCCAGAGGCGGCTGAAACATCATCCTCTGTACCAAATGATCAAAGCTTCGGAAGTTCATGAGGTCGCATCTCAGCAAATGGGATAACATCATTTGGCTTTCGTTTATATCATGGAGCTTGTTTATACAATCTTGTCGTTGTAAATATTTTTTATATGTTATCCAAAATGGTAACGAGCTTAGAGCTTGTAAAGTTTTAGTGCTGTGGTAAGTCCATATATATATATATGTATGTATTATATATGTATGTGTATGTATGTATATATATATATATATATATATATATATATATATATATATATATATATATATATATATATATATATATATATATATATATATATATATATATAATATAATATAATATAACATAAATCATATGGCGAGTAACAGTCCTTTCAAGTGCACTGGATCCAGCAAGAGATCATGTGTGTCAGAGATTGATTATGATAAATGCAATAAACTGACAACGAACAGTACAAAACTAGTATCTAACCTTTCAAAGGCAAATACAAAACATAGACAAGAAAAACAAATAAAACAGAAAAACCGTTGAGTTTGCAAAACTTTATATGGGTGTTTCTACAGGAATTAAACCTTTAAATGTGTTATGTTTCAACTAATTTATTTCAACTTGTTGCGGATGCTGAAAAATATTTGTATTGACCTAGAAATCGATGAGCCATAACGACATCTGTTAGTTTATGTAAATTTATGCAAGTGCAAATTATATACTGGATATTTCATTGCTATAGTAATAATTATAGGTTATTAAGCAAATTTAGAAAATATTTAAAAGAAAATTTGTCTGCTGCACAGAACACTTCTCCTCCCCATGTCACACTTTCAGTGATATAACACTTATTGCAATTGCTCACAACCCCCAACCCCAACTGGAGTACCGAAACCAGGAAAGAAAAGGAATCTTACAGGATACGCCGCCTTAGAACAATGAAACCAAGCGGTTTAAACTAAGAAGACTAGAAAAATGTTTGAAAAAGACAGCCATGCTAAAATAAAATTATCTTTTGCAGCCGACACATTTTCTTTTAAATATTTACTCATTAAGATTCGAAAGCGCTCAGGCTAGTTAGATACTAGTTTTGCACAGTTCGCTGTCCGTTTATTGCATATATATATATATATATATATATATATATATATATATATATATATATATATATATATATATATATATATATATATATGTGTGTGTGTGTGTGTGTGTGTGTGTGTGTGCATATTTGTGTGTTACTGGATGAAAACTGTTTCTTATTGGTTCATACCAACGGAAGTTGTAATTCGGAAGCTGTACTGCGTAATTTTCTTCCACTGACATGACAACTGTGTTACGTTACTTAATCTATCAAAGATTCAGTAGGTGTTTCCCAACTTCCTCCCTTACGATAAGGAGCAAACCATATCATGGTACTTAATGGAAAAAGTTTTCAAGGCTATAAAATCATTCTAAAAATGTTAGAATCACGACAAACACATGCCATAAAAATATTTCTACATTAAATTATAAGGGTGTAGTAAATTTATGTTTTCTTGATGTAAATCTTTTAATTGAAAACGGCAGGGAGGTGCAGATATCTTTGGTTCAGAGAAATAAATGTCGAGCTTACAATAAAAGTGAGTATATGCATGCAACCATACTGCGTCATGATTTATCATCAGATGTAAAGTTTGTTTTTATTTCTCGAGTTCAGGCTTTGCTATACTTATACATGGCATGCATCATTCTAAGCTATATTTCCCAGTTGACCGAGGAACTCCCACCGTAAGCATGTAACATACATGGCTCTAACATAAATTTATCATTGTGGTAAATGTACTTCCGTATCGAGATTAGCGTAGAAGAATACCCATCAATAGAAGGCAAGTGTACAAAGATTTAGCGAACAACAAAATATAAAAATCTCTTTTAAACAGTTTAAGTTTTGGAGCAATTAATTGCATATAACAAATGAATAGGTTGAATATTAAGGAATTAATTTTACGACCTGTCGATGTCTCAAGCTAGCGTGACTTTCAGACTAACGCGTCGGTTTGATTATGGCAACTTGTAAAATGTGTTTATTAGACTTAATCACTTTCAAATTACAGGGACTATAATAGGGTCATATGTACATTGTGAACTTTGAAAAAATATTCCGACACGCGTGAGTTTAATGTATATACCACTATTATATAAATATTGCTTACTAACTCACTTACATAAATGATTAATTACTTATTTGCTTGTTTAGTGCTTGATTGCTTTTACTTACTTACCTGCTTTCTTACTCTCTTACTTACTTACGTAACAGAGAATGAATATGCGAAATGCCTTGGCAATATATTAAAAGGCATTGTCATTATGGATTGAAATCAGGACGAGGAATCTTAAAAGAGTATTTGTTCGAGTTAGATGTATCCGATCATGGATTTTTTTTTTTTGCGCGTAGTAATTTCCTCTTCCATATGTCAGGTTTAATACATGCAATCCTCATATTTACTCTTTCTGAACGCAGGTGATATTCGGTGCCAAATGTGGAAGAAAGTTGCATGTTTAGCAGATTTTCTCGTCTGGTATTTTCTAATCCGTTTTGTGAAACCTTAATGAAAATAGACAATAGCTGCCCTTTGTTTTAAATGTAAATTTAACAACTATGCATGCTCATTCAGAATTGCTGTTAATCTGATGTAATCAATTTTAGACCAAAACAATCAAATTTTTGTTTTGATTATTGATTAGCGATGAACTCAAAATATGTAGGCCCTTATATTTCTTTTTTAAAGAGTCACTGTTAAATATTGTCATTATAAACGTTTTGAAAACTTACAAACAGGTACTGCTTGAAGACACTATATTCTGAATATATCAAATCGTACGATACCTTGCTCTTGGTTTCATGTTTAACAATTTCTCTTCAGTGTTGTTTTTAAAATTCTGATTCATATTTTGATGTTTGAAAAGGGATTGTTAGATGAAAAGAGTTTTTTTTTTATTGCATTCGATCCCTTTTAAATTAAGGAGTTGTTGGTTTGGGTCTTTGAAACGAATCATGCCATTAATAGACGACCTAAGTGAACGGTTTTCATATTGTGCTTTAATGTCTTCATTTTAAATGTTTCTATGGTTTGTGTGTGCGGTGAGTCCGATGTTTGATGGCTTTTAGTTTGCTGTATATTCTACATGTATATGTTTTGTCTTTTTCGTTCTTTTCTTTATTTTGGATAAGCCCTTTCTTACCTCGAACGTATCTTTGGAAAATTCACTGAGGTACAACTTCATCGCACGATATGGCCAATATCGTGTCAAATCTCCCTTAAAACCGACAAAAAAGAAAGAAGACAAGCCTTTCGTTCCTCCTAGTACGATACTAGTTATGAAATGGCGTTTCAGTCTGCTCCTCAGAAGCGCTCAGACGGCTCTTGAAACGTCACCACCATTACAGGACGAAATCAGCCACTTTTTTTTTTTGCTGAGAGCATGCTTTTGTTTTTGTCTCATTTTTTAAGCGAATCGAAAAATATAATGTAAAAGAAAGACATTTTATGACTTCAGCCACATCACTAGAGCTGTTGTTAATTTTATATCTTTTGTCGACAAATGCATCGCAAAAGATGACAGAAAATGACGACCTTAAGTAACACTGACCCTGTAGTTAAAGGGTCTGTGCAGTGCAGTGGCGTTTTATACCGACGTTACTGTAGAGCGGTTTGATAGTGTTTATCTACCTCATTGTAAAACACCCTCGTGTCATACTATATAGAACACATTCTGGATACAACGAAACACAAGGGACTAAAAAATTATATCGATATAACAGAATTTCGTTACAACCGATGAAAAATAGTATATAAAATACAGGAATAAGCTGTGTTATTTGCTCATAATGAGCAATATTTTGTTACAAACGGTGTTTACTGTGTCTAACGGTCTTAATACTTGCCATCTTTCGTTTAATTTTTACAGTTTAAACGGATGAAGTTGTCAAATAACGCTACTGGCATACACATACTGTATTCGGGCGTCATTTAAGATTGAGTTGAATTTCGAGGTACAGATAGTAGATTATTAAAACTCAGTGTCTACTGAATCATTTATATATTTTACGTTATTTAAAAAAGAACTAAAACAAAATTTTACTGGAAATTAAGGTAACAACAAAGATATGAGCTTCTGCAAGACTCAGGTATAAGGACCTGTGATAAGGACGCTTGGGGAAAAGCTAAATCACTAAGTTATAGCTTACTTCCCCCACCCCGTCCCATTTACCTTCTGTTCAAGCTATGCTGATGAACACATAATTGGACAGATTGCATGGAATACAAATCTTTACAGAATCTAGGTTCAAAGTTTCCCATGCCGCAGTATTGGCATATATACAAGACTGTGAACTTTAGGCCTTCCGACACTGGAGTCTCTTTTAATTAGGGACTGATTGGCAATCAGAGAGAAAGTTGAATCGTTTTAATTTTGGTTTCCTCCTGAAACTTGAATGCTACCGCGATTATTGAAATAGGCGGCAAAAGGGCCGCTCGTTTACTCTGTCTAGACCCTGAAATGTAATCTTCATATTCCCATCGATGGTTGAGTCTCATACTTTCTGCAATTTGTCATAATAATGTGCAATAAATCAAAAGGAAATTGGCATATTGGCTTCTCCAGGGTCAGTCTGGAGAAAAAATGTAAATTTAAAACCATCCACTTTCACCATAGAAAGCAGTTTCAGGTCAGTCAGTAGTATCGTTGAACATTGATATTGAAGAACTATCGGAAGAGTGAAAGCCAAATATACTGGTTAGTGCCCTGCAACCTGTACTCTGATATCTATAATGAATACATAAATGTGAAAGAGTTCACGGATAAGGTTATCATTTTGACATCCATCAAGCAAAGCATAACGACCATATTATAATTGGGTGTGAAGGGATCTAGACGTAGCTCATATATCAAATGCCAGGAAATAATATTTGAACTCCAACTTTGTGTAAGTACCATCATATTTGTTTCATGAGGTTAATCGTGTTAAATTTTATTTTGTAACCAAAGATATTGTCATGCTGACTTCACTTGTTGTTCCATCTGGTCAACAACTTTAGACGATGTATAATTTTTCTTCCACAGGAAACCGTGAATTCATACCTATTCACCGTACACAGACTTCAGGAAACCGTGAAGTAATACCTCTTCACTGTAAACACACTTTTGTAAATCGCGAAGTAATATCTCTTCACTTTAGAAAACAGTGAAATATTACATCTTCATTGTACACACGGTTCTGGAAACCGTGAAAAAATACATCTTCACTATACACACACTTCTGGAAACCGTGAAGCATTCTATCTTCACTGTACACACGCTTCAGGAAACTGTGACGTAACACCTCTTCACTGTACGCACGCTACTGCAAACCTTGAAGTATTATCTCTTCACTTTAGGAAACCGAGAAGTATTACATCTTTATTGTACACATACTTCAAGCTATCACTGTACCCAGAAGATGTTGTTACAGCTGTTTTGGGCTGAACGCCATTTCGCAACGCAAGATGGGATATAAAGAGCAAAAATCTTATTAAAATCAGATCTCCAGTATCCTACGTGAAGATCCGACAGCAACTGCTTAGAGGTCATGTTTAGGTGACCTTTGAATTAGTCAATGGAAACGAAGCTTTCAGAAATCGTTCGGCGTACATTGACGCTCTACAGTCATACTGCTCCGTGTTTCAAACGTGCAGATATAAGATTTCATCTGATTGGCTAATAAAAAAGCGATTATGACCCCTAAGCGGTCGCTGTCTAACCTTCACGTAGGACAGTGAAGATAATGATTTTGATTAGATGATCACATAGTTTAATGTACGTGATGGCCAATAAAACCAGCAGAAGAGGAAACTGGACCAAAACCCCACGGGAAGCTACTGGTAAGCTTTCCCACATACTGAGACTGGACAAGCTCGAGACTCCTCGATATTAATCGGTAAAGGCGAGCGCTTTAGACCACTCGGCCACCCTGGGTCTATATTTGGAATAAGTAAAGAAGTTGAGTAGACAGTGTCATGAATAATTTAAAATGTACATGAAGTTCGATAGTGCTATTATTGCACGATTTCAGGTTACAAGCTTAATACAGTTTAAAACAGTGTTCTTGCTCTTCTAAATATGATACAGTATTTTAAAATAAGCATTCAATCAGTCAGTCAACCAACCAACCAAGCAACCAACCAATCAATCTTTGGAGCCCTTCACCAAGCCTAAATAGTTTTCAACACTATGACCTGTACAAATGCATCTGTTTGTAACTTTGCGACTTTTGCAAAAACAAATTTAAAAATAATTTTTCTAACCCAACCCCCCCCAAAAAGTGCTATATATTACACTGTTAGTTATATAAATATCTAACAATATTTGGGGGCATTGGGGCGTGGAGCCTTGCTATAAAATATCTAATCTGGCGAATCAGGCTAGAATAAATGCCATTGTCAAATCTCAGATACATGATTCCAATTGTAATCATTTGCTTTCAACACTCTGTGATCATCTCGAACTTTTTGCAAGATTGAAATCGACATGTCAGTTAATTTCATGTCGAAAAGTGAAACCCATAATCCTTGAAACCAAACAAGGCAACAGAGATGACGGATGTAAATTAAATCAAGACGTTGAAAGAAATCTTTGTTTGTCACTTTCCAATGACAGGTGTAGTATTTGCTTTACACTATACCGAGGTCATGCCAATGATGAGGATCGTCTATTCTTATTCATATAGGTACATTCCAATTCCAATAAACTAATATTCGCAAGTTTCGTTCAAGATAAATGAGATATTTAATCCTGATGATAACAAAAGTTATAGAAAATATCATAAAGCAAGTACAGTTCATAACGGTCTAGTGAGTATACGCTTTCAATTTTTATAAATACTTGAAAATTTAAAATGACAAGGCGATAACTAGGTAACTTTGAACTGGTAATTGAATGTCTAGTTCAGTTATAAGTACGACTTTTAACACACGAATGTCTACGCAACGGGAATTCCATTACAAATAGGCCTAATGCGTGCAAATTTATAATGTTCAACAAGCATCATGTATTAAAATGACTTTCTTGAAAGCCATATTTTGCACCTATTGTAAAGTAATATTAGGTTAGCTTGCAGTAATTTTGATTATGAATATTACGGAACTTTATGTCAACCTGGAGTTGCGGTTTCTATAGGAATATTGCGTTGTTTTATGTCAACCTGTTGTTATAATAATAATAATAATAATAATAAACTATCTTTAACGAGGATAACACATTTGGTCATGGCTGACCCATCTGCCATGTGGTCCTCAGTTTTTGTAATCGGCTATGTTAAAAAAAATAAAAATAAATGTATCTTTAAAACAAAATAAGAAAGAAAGAAAAAACACACAAAATAAAAATAGAAGACCATGCACATAACCAGGTATCGTCGCACACTCATTCGTACATATTTAACATGAATGACTATGTGTGACTATACTGGGAAACATACAAATATGAACAATATTCAGTACACAGGTACATACATTTCAGCATAAGTCTTATTTGCTTTACACTATACCGAGGTCATGCCAGTAGGTGCAGATACAGTAAATGAGCTTTTGTAATGATTGGTTTTCGACCAAGGAATCTGGAGATAGATGTTAGTCGTCGATCGGAGATTACGCTCAGTATTCGATGATCTTAGTTCAATTATGTTAGAGATATAATCTGGAGAACGACCGTTTAAAGACTTGTATGTCGTGATTCCTTTAAAATAAAGAATACGTTTTTGTATAGGTAGCCATTGCAGGAAGTTTCAGTATTATTCGGGCTGCTTTCTTTTGGAGTCTATCAATTCTGGACAGATTATAATTTGATGTGTTTCCCGATGTGGTACAGCCGTAATATATCAGTGGTAGTATATAACCCGAAAAATAAATTTCAAGTGACTGTGGAGGTAGAAATTTCGAAAGCAGTTTTAACAGAGTTATCCTTTTGACTACATTGCACATAGGTGATCGATATGCGCATTTCAGCTGAGGTGTTGATCAATGTAGATACCAAGAAGTTTTTGATTTTTCACAATAGATACGTCTAAGCCATTTTGAGTTAGAAGTAAATCCATGTTAGTAGATAGACGCTGCCATGTCCGGATTGTCATACATTTCGTTTTAGAGATGTTAATATGCATTTTGTTTTGATGGCACCAAACTGATATATTGTTGAGGTCGATTTGAAGTTTATTTTTAATGGAATCTAGAGATTTACCAGATAAATGCAATGCAGAATCGTCCGCGAAAAGATCTGTGTTAGCGTGCGCTGGATACAAGGCTAAGTCATTGATAAATAGTAGAAAAAGAAGAGTCTCTAATATAGATCCTTGAGGAACACCACTTAAGATATGACTTGGTTCGGATATATATTTACCCGTGCAAACAACCTGGTGTCTGTTATGGCTTGTATATGAATATTACGTTGTTTTATGTCAATCTGTTGTTACTGTTTGTATAGGAATATTACGGTATTTTATGTCAGCCTGTAGTTACCGTTTGAATAGGATTATTACGTTGATTTATGTCAGCTCGGAGTTAAGGTTTGTATAGGAATATTACGGTATTTTATGTCAGCCTGTAGTTACCGTTTGAATAGGATTATTACGTTGATTTATGTCAGCTCGGAGTTAAGGTTTGTAATGGAATATTACGGTATTTTATGTCAGCCTCAAGTTTCGGTTATATAAGAATATTACGTTGTTTTATGTCAGCGTGAAGTGACATTATTGACTCCAGTGTAAAGCTTTATGTATTGATGTTGCTTGAGTTTAATGACATTTTTAAGCGCATGATAGACTGACTATATATGGCTGCGAGTATAACTGGTGGAGGAAGAACCCGGGTAAACTCCAGTACGAGCCACCGACAAACGGGAAGCTACTGGCAGGCTTGCACACATAACCCATCTTTGCTGAGCCCAAGCCTCGAACCCACGCAGAAAAAGGTGAGATGCCAGTGATCGGTAAAGATGATCACTTTAGACCATTAGGCCACCCAGAAGGCATGTGTTAGTTGCATAAAAGTAATGAGAGAGTTATAGTTAGATTCGTTTCGATATGTGCCGACCACGTAATGAGCAACATTTGGGGATGAGGGAGAGGTCCGATCCTTAAATGCAGCTCTGATTCCTTGTTAAATAAAATGAAGATTCATGAAAAGCAATAGCATCACCCCATCCCCAAGCAAAAACAATGAACAAAAATCCAATGAATACTCAGAAAGTTCGTGGGCTTCTCACTCCTCCGCCACCTCTCCAACTGTGTATACTTATGCTCTTTTCGGTAACGATTGCATTTGTTATTATTTTCGGGAGATGGTATAGAAAGGAAAAATGCACTCTTTTAAAGATATTTGTAAGTTTTTTTCAGTGTCTCTTTTTGCAACTCTTCAGTTTGGGGTAGGCCCTGCATTCGTCAACATTTGATTTGTACTACTCTTGATGCCATGTTCTGATCCGATTTTGATTAAACTTGGAATATAGGTTTATATTGTCAAGTCCTCGGATGCGTGTGACTATCAGTGAGATTCGGCATATCAATGAGGCAATATTACTTCCGATTTGCTGAGTTTCCTGCCAGTTTAGAAGTCATTGTTATGATCCGATTTTCTTTTAATCAAATTTTAGGTATGGACCTATACCATCAACTTCTCTGACGGGTTCGATATTGAGCGAGATGCACACGTATTAAGGAGGCAAGCTTGCTGCCACTCTGGAGGCCATGTTTGGGATCTGATATTGATCAAACACGGAATATGGGTTTATATCGTCATGATCTCTGGAGAGCTCGGCAACGAGCACTATCAGTTTATACGGTGAGAGGATCTCCATATCTGTATTGGCTTAGTTGGCGTTTGTACTAAACTAGAAACCATATTTCTGGTCCGCTTTTGATAAAAAAATTGGAATGCACGCTTATAGTATGAAGATCACGTATGGGATTGATAAGGCAAAACAAAATATATGTTTCCGGTCAGCTGACTGTCCCTGTTTCTCATAGCCGACCTCAGCACTTTTTTCCCGAATGGTTTGAAGAAGAAAAAAGTCAAAAAAATCACTATATATTTAAAAAAAGGACATGCCTACCGTAATTTTAAATTCAGTACAATAGGAAACTTTTTTTTTGCCTAATGAGCTAGATTTACACATACTAATGGGGGTGATCTTGCATCTGATTGACTGAGCTTGTTTGTTATCCATCTAAAGACTATATTTTCTGATATGATTTTGACTGAACTTTGTAAATAGGTTTATATCATCAACTCTTCTACGAGTACATTCATGAGCAAAATCCACACATATGAATGAAGTCATTTTGCATCTATTTCCGGTTAGAATTTTATAAAACTTGGTAAATAGGTTTATCTCATCAACTCTTCTACGAGTACATTCATGAGCAAAATCCACACATACGAATGAAGTCATTTTGCATCTATTTCCGGTTAGAATTTTATAAAACTTGGTAAATAGGTTTATCTCATCAAGATATATAAATTGTTTTGTATTTCTTGCACGATCTGTGCATATTAATGATGTGATAGTGCTTATGATTGGATGAACATTTTACCGATTGTTCCCAAATTAGGTAAACATACTAATAAAATGCTGGAGAATTTTATTATGGGTTTTTACCGCTCTAGAGACTGTATTTTTGACAAGATTTTGATCTAGCTTGGTAACTAGATTTAAATCATCGAAATCTGGGAGAGGTCGATTACGCGATTATACCTTTATCTTTGAGAATGACATATATCTAAATAAATATCAATGCTTAAATCGACATGATATAAGGGTTGGGAAATAGTTTACACAGGGTTATTTTCATACAAAACGACCATATAATCCAGCTTATTCAAATGTCAAACGGTTTAGTTATGCTACCCAAGAGAGAGAGAGAGAGAGAGAGAGAGAGAGAGAGAGAGAGAGAGATTAATCCATTTAACATTTGGATTCGTTGCACATCAAAAACGAAAGATGGTTATCTCCGTTAATAAAGTCTTATGCATGGCATAAGGCTTTATTATTTAGCAACTTTTCATTTGAAAATTCCATCCTTAATAAATTTTATAAAAAAACAAAGTGACGATGCATATAACATTTAGTTTTACTTAAATTTATGCAAGATCCAATACTACAAATCGTAGATAGCTAGATCAACACGTTACCGCATAATTCCTAGATGCCGTTTGGTTGTCACTGTATGAATTATTCTCACAACACTTACTATTATTATTTCCATATTTATCATATCTAATTTTCGTCATCTGAAGGAAACAGGAACCAGAATGTGAATCTGTAAGGCGAATGTTATCGCCTAAGATTAACCAACAACCACATTCCCCGCTCCACCCACCCACCCCCCAAAAAAGAAGAAAAAGGAAAAGCCAACATGAGAATGAAAAAGACAGCAACACCTGAAGTAAAAAGCAGTCTTTACTTCGAGTGTGGGAATACGGAATTATTTCCTGAAACAATCAAATAAAGGTTGTGTCTTTTTTCACAGAATGAAGAATAAATTGGCCAAAAAGAAGTATATTGCTCTTGTATATAGATAAGCAATTAATTAGGAATTAATTAGAAATCTGTTAATTGAACACAAATGCCACTCCAACTATTGTTTTTAAAAAACACCAATGTCACTAAAGCTAAAAATATCCATCAATACACAACACTGTGTTACCATTGAAGTCTGTTGCCTACAGTGCATGCTAATACAAACGCAGAAATCATTGAACAAACGTGAAAAGAACGGAATGACATCAAAGTCTGACATACATTTATATGACTGTGTACCTCATCAGAGCTCGTAGGCGGCACATACAAAATGTATTACAATTCCCGTAACCGTTAGTCCTCTTGCATCCCCGTAAATCGTACAACAGAAATTTACTTAATGGCATACATATATGATTAAATCTATTAAATGGTATCGTATGCCTTGTTCTTGTTCAAGAATGTTAAGATAACACAGGTATATTAAAACCCCGTTTTCACAAAAGTTATCAAAATATCCCATCAAATACGGAGCTTAGATACATTGATTCTAGATTTATTGATTTTAGGGACATTGATTCTAGATTTATTGATTTTAGGGACATTGATTCTAGATTTATTGATTTTAGGGACATTGATTCTAGATTTATTGATTTTAGGGACATTGATTCTAGATTTATTGATTTTAGGGACATTGATTTTGCTTTTGATACTTCTGACGCTATCAATATTTTTATTAGCAGTACAAATGCTGGATATGATGAAAAGTCAGTTTAAGATTTCACACATGGAAACACGTTTATTCTTGAACAGTAATTTGAGGAATTCCTGAAATGTAACCAAATCCTCAACATTTCCCCAGAGATAAGGCGAGATTCCTTTATGAATAATTCATTTTAATAATGTGTTTTAATCACAGATTCCGGCTCAATATCATCTGAAACAAAATTCATTATTACTAACCAAGTAATTCCAAAGCTAGTAAAAAGATCATTAAAAAAAACCCAACAAATTTTGAAATGTTTATTGAAGCTGAGACTAAAACGGACATTTCCCATATTTGCTTTATTTATACATATACTAGTTCTATGTAAACATTTATTTTCTTTGGGAGGGGGGTAACAAATTCTAAGAAACATTAAATACTCTCTATACATTAGGAGACACGAAGAGTGACTGTTTGAAGCATTCATAATGTTTGTTTTTGTGGAGTCTAACACCATCTTTCAGCACATGATATATATATATATATATATATATATATATATATATATATATATATATATATATATATATATATATATATATATACACATGCCGGGCAGTATGTTTGCTGGAGGAAGAACCAAGCAAGAGTCACAGAGACTCGAATCCACGCTTAAAGAAGCGGTTTGTGAGTGATCTGTAAAGTTGAGCACATTAAATCACATTGTCATCTTGGGTGCAACAGTCTTGGCCTACATCCGTTAAACCTAATAGTTAGCCCCCTTACTCCGAAACTAATTATGCGGGCGCCCTTGCAGTTAGCAGCAATCGCCGTATTTGACATTGACAAAGATTCTGACTTCGTTACTGAATCAACTCTGAAGAAATTATTTTAGTTGTCATGCCGGACTCAGTGTAGTCAGATAGATAAATCAACCCAACAAATTTGTGTTGATACTGACGATGTAGTGGGTATGATGTCACCTGTTCATTAAAATATGCAATTTTGCTGCATGCAAATCATTTTGGAACAAACCCGCGTTCACTTTAGACACATATCGGTAATGGGTAACAGCCATATCAGTGCGAAATTCAAAATTGCCACATGACAGATGGTTGTGCTATTCAAGGTGGATTTACAAGTCACTAAACATATGATTTGCTCAGGAAATATAATCTTCATGTCACCAAAAGAACCCTTCAGCCGACGGTAGCTGCACAGCCTTGAGAAATACAGGTAAGTATATAAAATATACATCGATGTGTGCAGCCAAATTTGAATGCATATAATTGCACCTTTTAATGAATAGGTGACATCAGCCCCTCACCCGAAAATCAATATCATCACGGGTGAAGGGCTGATTTTTCGGTCTAGGCTCAGTGTATCTACTGGCTGACTCACTGTTTCGATATTAAACTAACACTGCTGCTTATCCGCTGATGCTGAATACATGTATGACAAGTGAACCGTGAAGTTTTATAAGAGCCAGACTGGTTTACAAATAACAGAAATTAGTGTGCAAGGTCCAAATGACTTTACACTTGTATGCACCCCATGATTCTTCATAGGTATCACAAAAGAAATAAGATTGATATTGATTTTAAAGTTTGCCTTGTTATTGAAATATTTAATTTAAAATCAAGATTTCCAGCTGCTGTTAACTCTTGCGTTTTAATTTGAATTACTGTATATAATACCTAGGCTGAAATGCGCACACATTTCAACTTTAACTGCTTCTGTAATACAGCAATTCATAGTATCCACAATTTCTGTTGTAATAAAGTTAATATAAGAGCAATTTGATCCGTAATTTTGCGTACTTGAAATTTTTACAAGAAAGAAAATCGTCTGCGTTTTCAGTATTTTCAACTTACTGCATACAGTAAAACTGAACTCATACCAGTCATTAATTTATCATTGGAAATAAAAATGCTTTCATTTCGGTAATGATCCACTCATAACATGACATGGTACTAGGAACATCCAAACAGTAATTCGAAATAATGACTTTGGTTTGTTTATAGTTTTCGTTATCATTTTTTGTTTGTTTGCTGTTGTCTGTTAGGAGGTTTGCTTCTATCCAAGACTGGAATCCGTTTACATGCAAATAAGACTGTATTTATGTACGTGTTCATGCATGCATGCATAAAGTGTGACAATACAATAAGCTCAATACTGGATATACAGTGCTGATTAGCTGATTAAATTTAGGCATTACAAACAAAGAGACAGATATAAAAGGGTAACATGTTTAAAATACAAAATATATTTATGATGCAAATCTGTTTCAAACAGATTCAAGACTTTCTTAGCGCGAACATAACAGAACGCAACCAGGGTAAAAAGGATGCATCCATTAGTCGCCTCATATGAAATGCAGAAGGGCTACATCATCGAGCCCGTAGGGGAGGTAACTACGATAGGCCTCTTATTTGTAAGATTGATAATAATTAGTTCTTATTAGATGAATTATTTTTTGTCAGATAATTTGTAAATAAAAGTTCTCCAGTTGACCCATTTGAAACTTGCTTTCGATTTTCTCTTTGTGTGATAGAATCTTAGACATCAAAAAAGTGTCCAAACAGGGTACAAAAAAGTATAAAAAGAGATGCAAATTAGCAGTGTTCTGTACCACATGTGAAAACGGGCCAAGTTTGTTTCACTTCCTTTCAATGCTATTGGTCTGTTTTACCAAGCGATGAGCTGGCTCTAACGGAACGTACCTAGTCTGACTTGGGTTTTGTATGGAATATGCCAGATTGCTCCTTCCATTCAATTAATGTTTTCATGTGAGCCAGTGTGTCAACACCAATATGTGAAATTACGTAGAAATTTACCCGACACACTGTCAACAAGGTCAGAGATAAACATGCCCGTCATCGCTATCGTGTAGCCGAAGACTTAGTGCGCAATTAATTTCTGGCGCGCCAGAGAACAAAAATAACATGGCTTCATCACATAAGATCGTCAAAAGTATAAATCTGGTGACTCATAAACTCGCAGAGCAGTGCAGTCTGTGATGTAAGGACCGCTTCAGCTCTCCTCACTCACTATGTGGTGAAAGACCCAAAACAGGGCAAAGTGGAAAAAAAGTGAAATGAAAACGATATTAATTGAAAGACTTGACCAAACTAAATTAAGTCAATCTTCGAAACAAAACATGTCAGTTCATATCCTAAACAAAATTTTGTATCAAGTAGAATGTTGGGAAATTAATTTTATGGCACAATAGCCAACAGGTCATTTTTGTCGGTTATGTAATTTATGAATTCCTAATCTGGATTACGTGAATACTCTTTTAAAGAACTAGATCAAAATGTATCCGATCATTTTAATTTTTTCCTCAGACTGATAGTCTGTACATTTTCTATGCTAATGATGATTCAATAATTTTAGCTGAAAAAAGAACATCGGATGACACGAAATAGATGAAGGTACTCTTTTTTTCAAAAGGGATTTTTCATCGGTTGGGTTGAGACAACCTCATCCACCAACTTTCTTCTTTCTGGCCACAGATAATACAGTCATCGGACAACCACGGTAACAATATGTCTCAGATGATGTATTGCAGTTCTACATCAAGTTCAGAAGCCGTTAACCTTTCAGAGATATTAAAGACAACACGAGAAAAAAGCGAATTAATTAGTAGATCCCGCGATATATATTTAGTTTACTGCAGCAGTATTGAACAAGCAATGTACTGCTTAATAAAATAAATACTTTGGAAGAATAAAAACAAAATACTAATTAATTGCTTGCAGTACGATTATATAGCATTATAAATAATCCAAGTAAATCACGTTCGTCCTCCTGCTGCAATGTATGTATTAAATTACTAGGTTTGTAAATGCATTCAAAAAGAATTAGGATCAAACGGGCAGCCATTCAGCGCATTGCATGTTAAAATTTAATCTCTTATGCGTTTTTCTATCCAAACGACACATCGTGCACACAACATACATTTAAAAAGTCTCGACTCCACTGTAAAAATTTGGGATTTAATTCGCAATACCGTAAGTTCTTTTTTCTCATTTTCACTTTTCATTCAAGGGAAAAAAATCTTTTGTTAAACTTTAACAGAGCTTGTTATATTTCACTCTTTTCTGTTACTTATTTTTAGAGCATAGACTGGTAACAAAAGATAGATAGATAGATAGATAGATAGATGTGTGTGTGTGTCTGTGTGTGTGTGATTATTATTGTCGTTTGAGGAAAATACGGTCAGTTGTCGACATGAAATTAAGGGAAATATCACTCCAAATGTGCAACAAATTAATGTTCAAAAGATATACTAGGACGAACATTATTCAGAATGGATTCGAATATTAAAGTCGTTTTGCATTTTCTACGGTCAAATCCTGTTTGAGCATCATATATATCTTCCAAAAAATAACTGACTTGTCTTATCGTTTCAACCCATTGACAATAGAAACTAGAGAAAGAGAATTTATATTAGAATTTAAAAGTATATGCCACTTTTGTGCTATAAAAATGGTGTATTTAGAGATAATCACAAAATTAACAGGCTTCAATTCTAAGGGACTAATGCGTAAGCCTGAGTAATTGATGACTTCTTCGAGGCCCATATCACCTTTGTATATTCATCACCGGTATAAGAGCAGAGGTTTTCCGAGTATTTAACTTTCGTTCGAAGGCCTTCGGTAATTCACCATGATAACACTCTTGAGTAGACCTTACCAGACAGGTCGATGTGTCTCCAATATATCAGTTCCTTCGTATTCGCTTTCTCTCATTTTGACAAGGAGCTGAAAGCAGGACGTTTAAAATTCAGTGGGAATATGCAGATTTCATTTTAGAATACAGAGATAGTGTGCTAGATCAGGCCCTTTGCTATTGACTTCATTCATCTCTTTGACTTCCCCTTGGGAAAAAATAAATCAATGAAGTCGGATTTTTTTAGCAGATTGATACTAAACCCAGAAATCCGAGCTTTATTAAGGGTTTGAACTCCGTTAGAATCTGATTGAAAATTCTTCAGATTCGAGTAAAATGTTAGGTTTCAGCTGCTTCAAGATTGGCATTCTTTGAAATGTGCCATTGTTATGTGAACTCCAATGCAATCTATAGTGCGCAGGATGAGTGAATAATTTCAAGCACAACTAATTCATGTAACCTTTGACTTTCTCACTGACTTATTTCTTCCATAACAGACCACAGTGCAAAGCTAGATTTTTCATGTTCATTAGAATTAGAAGAGTTGAAAAGAGAAGTAGACATGAAACAGCCAGTATCGTCAATCATCGTCTGAGGTTTTTTTTTTTTTGGGGGGGGGGGGGCGATGATGTACCCGTTTTGGGACATATTATTCCTTTCGAGTCATGATAATGAGACAAGCAGTTAAAATAGTATCCATGCAAAGGATTTAAGTAACTAATTTACCTAGTTAAATTATCAGCAATTAGAAAACAATTAGCTATCTATCGTGTGGTTTATAATGTTTGGGGCTTAACGACATTTTTTTCCAGCCATTGATAACCTATACATAGCGGCCAGTATAACTGGTGGTGGAAGAACCCGGGAAAACCCTTGTAAGAACCACCGACCCAAGGAAGCTATTGGCAAGCTTTCTCACATACATACATTGGTTGGGCCTGAGACAACCGATATGAGATGGTAGTGACCGAAATGAACTAGTACAATGACCCCAATGATCTAGTACTATGATCCCACTGATATAGTACTATGACCCCAATGATCTAGTACTAGGACCCCAATGATCTTTTACTGTGACCCCAATGATATAGTACTATGACCCCAATTATATAGTACTATGACCCTATTGATCTAGTACAATGACCCCAATGATATAGTACTATGACCCCAATGATATAGTACTAGGACCCCATTGATCTTTTACTGTGACCCCAATGATATAGTACTATGACCCCAATTATATAGTACTCTGACCCTATTGATCTAGGACAATGACCCCAATGATATAGTACTATGACCCCAATGATCTAGTACTAGGACCCCAATGATCTTTTACTGTGACCCCAATGATGTAGTACTATGACCCCAATTATATAGTACTATAACGCTATTAATCTAGTACAATGACCCCAATGACCTAGTACTATGACACCAATGATCTAGTACTATGACCCCAATGATCTAGTACTATGACCCCAATGATATAGTACACTGACCCCAATGATATAGTACTATGACCCCAATGATCTAGTACAATGACCCCAATGATATAGTACTATGACCCCAATGCTATAGTACTACGACTCCAATGATATAGTACTATGACCCCAATGCTATAGAACTATGACCCCAATGATATAGTACTATGACCCCAAAGATATAGTACACTGACCCCAATGATATAGTACTATGACCCCAATGATATAGAACAATGACCCCAATGATCTAGTACAATGACCCCAATGATCTAGTACAATGACCCCAATGATATAGTACTATGACCCCAATGATATAGTACAATGACCCCAATGATATAGTACAATGACCCCAATGATCTAGTACAATGACCCCAATGATATAGTACTATGACCCCAATGATATAGTACAATGACCCCAATGATCTAGTACTATGACCAAAATGATATAGTACTATGACCCCAATGATATAGTACAATGACCCTAATGATATAGTACAATGACCCCAATGATCTAGTACAATGACCCCAATGATATAGTACTATGACCCCAAAGATATAGTACTATGACCCCAATGATATAGTACAATGACCCCAATGATATAGTACAATAACCCCAATGATCTAGTACAATGACCCCAATGATATAGTACTATGACCCCAATGATCTAGTACAATGACCCCAATGATATAGTACAATGACCCCAATGATCTAGTACAATGACCCCAATGATATAGTACTATGACCCCAATGACATAGTACTATGACCAAAATGATATAGTACTATGACCCCAATGATATAGTACAAAGACCCCAATGATCTAGTACAATGACCCCAATGATATAGTACTATGACCCCAATGATATAGTACTATGACCCCAATGATATAGTACAATGACCCCAATGATATAGTACTATGACCCCAATGATCTAGTACAATGACCCCAATGATATAGTACTATGACCCCAATGATATAGTACAATGACCCCAATAATCTAGTACAATGACCCCAATGATATAGTACTATGACCCCAATGATCTAGTACAATGACCCCAATGATATAGTACTATGACCCCAATGATCTAGTACAATGACCCCAATGATATAGTACAATGACCCCAATGATCTAGTACTATGACCCCAATGATATAGTACAATGACCCCAATGATATAGTACTATGACCCCAATGATATAGTACTATGATCCCAATGATCTAGTACAATGACCCCAATGATCTAGTACAATGACCCCAATGATCTAGTACAATGACCCCAATGATCTAGTACAATGACCCCAATGATATAGTACTATGACCCCAATGATATAGTACAATGACCCCAATGATATAGTACAATGACCCCAATGATCTAGTACAATGACCCCAATGATCTAGTACTATGACCCCAATGATATAGTACAATGACCCCAATGATATAGTACTATGACCCCAATGATATAGTACTATGACCCCAATGATATAGTACAATGACCCCAATAATATAGTACTATGACCCCAATGATATAGTACAATGACCCCAATGATATAATACAATGACCCCAATGATATAGTACAATGACCCCAATGATATAGTACTATGACCCCAATGATATAGTACTATGACCCCAATGATATAGTACAATGACCCCAATGATATAATACTATGACCCCAATGATATAGTAATAAGATCCCAATGATAGTGATATAGTTTTGGACCCCAATTATACAGTACCAGGATCTGAATGATTTAGTACTAGGATCTCAATGATTTAGTATTATGACGTGCTGACAAGCCACAATGTCCAAAAATAATTAAAAAATATAAAAGTCAGGCGCACATTAAGAAATATCGTTTCGCATTGATTGGTGTGTGTATTGTGGTGGTGGAGGGGGCGTAAAGAAGTAGGCAAAATGCGTGTGGGACGTAACATATGTGGTGAGCCCACGGGATAAAGCCCCAGAAACTATTGCATTTAAAGCGTTTGCAATACATAATTTTAAACATCTGATTTTAACGAAGAAAACTTACTCTTGGAAACGTTCCGGTCAGTTCTCGCTATTTTAATGGGGGCATTGGGGTGGGGGGGGGGAGGCGGGTGGTGATGTTGTGTAGTGGGAGAGTGTCCCCTCCGCCCCTGATGGTGTACTTTAAGACATAGGACCAAAGAATCGGGGAATTATTAATTTTACGCAATATACGTAATGAAACTGTTTTCATAGTGCGATATAAGGGAAACAAAATGAGTTATATCCATTCGCTGATTATATATATATACACAGAGAGAAAGAGAGTGCGAGAGAGAGAGAGAGAGAGAGAGAGAGAGAGAGAGAGAGAGAGAGAGAGAGAGGCGGGGAGGAATTACTGGTTCTATTTAGTTATAAAACCTGGTTTTGAGGTTCTGTACTATAGAAAAACTATAAAGGGTAGTAGAAGGTTGCCAGGATGCTATTGTGGGATATATATATATATATATATATATATATATATATATATATATATATATATATATATATATATATATATATATATATATATATGGTCTAGGTACTTCGCCATATTGGTTCTAAGGCATATTACATAAATAAACTTTATCCAGTAAGTCCTATACTTCGCACATATCCATCAGTATCCACATCTTGCACTGTATTTCCCTGAACTGTAAGAACTATACATTGTAAGCTTTCCAAGTATAAATCTTAGCCCTATATAAATTTTAATTAACAAGCCCAGGGTGTGGATTCGAATCAGATGGGTTTAATTTATCAGGATCTCCATTAAACATTTTTCTTTCTTCTAAAATTCTAGCTTTCTGACCGTCATAAAATATGGATATTTGGTTACGTTGGTTGGAAGCGCACCTGATCAGCATTACCAAAGCAGTAAAACATACACAAAAGCTTTCATAGACACGTAAAATATAACTCCGGTCAGATTATATTAAGATTACTAATATTACAGACAGATGAAAGACCATGTTCTACGTTGATTAACTATATAAATAAATAATATCTGGTAGATTTGAAAATAATCCTTCTATGAATATGAGGAAATATGTGAAATATGTCCTGAATTACCATGAAATGTGTATGTCCTGCAGAATTCCGTAACGGAATAGTGTCTGTCGCTTCTAAGTAAGTGAATTGATGTCTCAGAAACAAGACATACCGCTTTGTACATTTAATAAATGTAATTGTAATGATTGAGATGGAAAATAAGAAACATATGATATTCAGATGCTATATATTTTACATGCATGTTTTCTTAAAGAGCGTACTCTGGATTTCGCTAACCTCTAGATCACCGTTTTTAACAAGACAATAATTTTCTTTTCTTTTGCAAGCAAGAATACAGCTTGTCCAATATTTCGTTTATTGTCTATATGACGCCATATTTTCGGGCTAGCTAAAGGTTGGCGATAACATACATTCTGAACAATGTATATTTCTTGAGAAAATGTGTGAGTAGTTTTTCTTTCCAATTCTAGAGATCTTAGTTCTTAAACTGCAGAGAACTGTTAGAATCTGTCTACTTTGTCTCAAGAACCATTACGTTTGGTCTCACTTGTCACACATACCGTTAGACTTGTTCTCCCTTGTCACCAGAACCGTTAAAATCTGTCTGCTTTGTCTCAAGAACCATTAGGCTTGGTCTCCCTTGTCATACATATCGTTAGACTTATTAGACAAATTTAGTGACAAAGATATAGTATGGATGTTTGTATTGAAAAAATACATATCTTGTAAAAAGGTGGGAGGCATATATAACATCATCTTGGGGTTACGAATGTATCTTCGATTATTTTAAGTCCAATTTAACTGGGGTGACTATTTTACTGAACAAAAACTTTCAAAACACTGCATGGAATAAAATCAGATTCAAATGGCAACAAGACAGTTTTAGATATTTCAAGTAAAAACTACATGTTTACACTTATACATATATATGGTCCTAATCTTGATAATCCACATATAGTACACTTAAGTGAGGCAAGATACAGATGGCATGAAGAATAGACATATAACTAAGGGAGGTGACTCTTTAGTTAGTTATGAATTATATATATATATATATATATATATATATATATATATATATATATATATATATATATATATATTCACACTCAACGATAGACGTGGAAAAAGAATAACACCGGGAAGCAGGCACAGTCAGAGTTCTTCTTTTTTCACAATGGTAAATATTACCTGTTTGGCACGAGATTTTAGAACTGTCTATTCTCTCGTCCAACTTATTTGTAATTTTATCGACACTTAAAGAACCAACAGAAAAGCACAAAGTATTTTGGAAATTTATAAATAATATCTTGAAAGATTTTGAATAAATTACATTTGTTAAAGACTCAATTCAAGGGTGCAAGAACAAATGCATGTATATATCTCCCACTAAGAGGTAACACTATATCCAATGGGTCACATAAAAGACCCAAAGCTCAAATGAATAGTCAAATTAGAGATTACAATCTGATCTACCATTTTTTAAAAGTCGTCTGCTTCAGAGATAAAATGTGCTATTTATTATGGACTTTGATGTGCTGAATTCACATACGACAATTAAAACGATTGGCTACTGTTTCCAAGATATTTAAGTGTTTAGATTTTTGCGTCCATGTATATTGTGTAGATAGTTGCGTTTTAATCATCAATTGTAAACCTAGGTCTTTTCATGTGCTTATGGTTGCTTTACATGATAATATTTCATCTGTAAATTTTTATGTAAAGTTATAATGAAACAACAGGCACTTATGTTTATGCACCTCAAAAGTTGTTTCATGTTTTCATAGGTTTCCTTTCATATGGACTGCATGCCCATATGGAATTGATGGCAAAACATTGCCATTATGCAGCAAAACAGTTGTTGTTGTTGTTGTTGTTGTGGGGTTTAACGCCATATTTCAGCACACGATAGGCTATGCATGGTGGCCAGTATTAATGGTGGAGGAAGAACCCGGGAAAACTCCGGGAAGAACCACCGACCCACGAGAAGCTACTGGCAGGCTTTCTCACATACCCACGTTAGCCGAATCCTAGAATCGAACCCACGCAAACAGAGGTGAGATGGCAGTGATCCGTAACGGAGAGCGCTTTAGACCACTCGGGCAGCAAAAGAGATTTAAGACTCATCTTCGATGAATCAGTGAACAGTTTCCACTCATGTGGATTATGAACGATGTTGAGGGCTGCCATCAGACCAACGATGTTGTTGCAGGGCACAAGATCACCTTCCATGAAGAAGAATGGGACAAGATCCTTTTGATGGTCACGGAACATGGAAACCATAACATCACCTGCCAGGAGATTCCACTGCTGTAGTCTGGAGCCTAACAGCTCTGCCCTACTCTTGGATAGTTCCAAATCCCTGGCAAGGTCATTCAGTTCACCTTGTGTTATGAGGTGTGGTTCAGAGGAGGATGGTAGAAAGTTTGGGTCATGTGACATTGATACTTCTGGACTAGAAGTTTCGTCCCCTTCCTCGTCTGATTCAAGTGAGAATGATTCTGGTGCGATACTGTATAATTCTACAGCTGATATAGAGCAATTTTGTTCAGCAGAGTGATGTAAGCTTAATTATGATTGCATCATCCATGACTTCTTGGAATATCATTTTGCAATTCATATCATGTATGACGCAATACCAGCTTTAGATTGCATCATTCATTATTTTGCCTAAAAAGCAAGTACTGTTCAAACCCAGTCATAGATTTATTCATAGATCCAGTCAAAGATGTATTTTTAGTCATTTCTGGTTTAAATTTAAATCCCTTCCAATTATATCTAACTTATCCTCCTCCATTATCAAATCACGGGTCGTATATCCACACCCAGTATCATATCTTTAAAACTAGAATCAATCAACAATTTTAAGCATCATTTTCGTTCTCAGTGACCCAGAATTAGTAAAGTTTACATTTATTTCGGAAGCATTTTGGCTGTAGACCAGTGTTATTATTATAGAAGAGTCAAAGGACATCACGAAACTATGTAGTATAAATTAAATAGAGCGAGCTAGACCACTCCGATAGCCCAAGTGGTTGGAGCGTCCGCCTCGGATGCGGGAGGTCGCGGGTTCGAACCCTGCAGAGTCACACCAAAGACGCTCATTATTAAGAGATTAGTGCTAGGACTGATCGGCCTGGTATCAGAATAATGTGACTGGGTGGGACATGATGCTACATACCTGCGGCATGATGTCCCCGTGCTAGACATCACTATAATAAACGCCCCAATCTTGGCATTTACAGTGGTCAGTGAGATCACATCCCCAACTTGGAATATATTGTAGTTGTGAAAAGCTTGGCCCTATCCAAGAATACTCGACTATTTCTAAATTTACAAACCCACCCAAAGCATATCACAGTTAGATGCACTTTTCCATAAGATTGAATTGAGGTGAGGGAAAAGATAAAATCAAAGAAAACGTTTGTGTCAAGAGTATTTTGAAGGCAGTTTGAAAATGATAGCCATTAACCTGTTTCTTCACTCTTTGAACTAACTTGGGTGAGAAGACTTATCACGTCTGAACCTAAATGGAAAGATATTGCAACAGATTTTACGCCAAACAGAACAGCTGTTAACATTTGATATAGACTTTACGAGAAAAGTGTGAAATACTTTGAATGCATTCTGCATATATACATCGAAGTACATAATACATTTAATGAAGTACATTCTATGCATTTTCCAAAAACCCCAGTGTGGATGACTCCTAATACTGGTCATGGAATATGATTTGACAGCCAAACAGTGAAAACCATGATGTGAAAGTTAAATAGTCATCAGTAACTATAGGTCTTAACTTTATTCTGTCATCACACTCACCTGAGTATGTTTCCTAATGCGATATTTGGATTAATTAAACATCTTCTTTTGGCACTTTAATTAAATTAATGATAACAAATAGCAAAAGTACTGGTCGTTGTTTAGCAGCAGTGACAGCGGGTACATTAGTAGCAGAAGTCGTGGTAGTGGAAGGATGAGAAGGAGAAGGATGCGAAATGGAAGTATCATCATGATTGTATTGTAGGCACCAGAGCTGATCATTCAGTTAATCGGATTGAAATCAAATTTCTTCAGTCATCCATAGCGATCTTATGGACAATAAGAAGTGGTCATATTATGTTGTCTTACGTTACGTGTTTAGGCTCGAATAAACAAATATTCGAGAAAGAGTGAAAACAATAAGCTTTGAAAAATATAATTTATTTCCCTGGAAAAATACTGTAAAAATGAAGGAAAAAAAGAACTTACGTTTAAAGAATCAAATCCAAAAATAACCCAAGAATAATCAACGAATAAAATTTTAGAAGTCCTAATATTGAAATGTTCTAATAATTTCAAGTTCGAGTCCAAGATGGAAGGCGCTGACATATGCTGTATCCTGTTTAATCTTGTTGTCTACAGTTCCTTGTAGAAACATAAGAAATAATCCTCCGGTTTTGGAAATCGAATTAAATTTTTTAAGAAATGTCCTTGTTCAATAATTTAGTATGAGCACACGTATATTTCCAGGAAAAAGAATTAATCATTTTGAATCCAAATAAATTTGAAATAACTCCTAACGACACAACAAACACTTTCCAGTGTAAAAGCCCAACTGATATTATTTCTCTAAAACAATGGTTATACAGTAGTTTTGAGGCGCATAATGGGTGCCCGTATGTGGGTCACAGCATCATGTTTACATCACGTACTCAAAACAGGACCCTGATGAAAACCAATCATTTTACTCTAAGAATAATTTTGTTTTAAAAGTTGTTTACTTCACTAAAATCTATTTGCAAGCCTAGGGTCACGTATTCAATACAGTCTCGATTTCACGATTATCATTCGCACATTAAAAATTAATAAAAAAAGAAGTTGTTTACTTGACTTCCAATCAAGGCCAAGAACTAAGTCAAAAATAGAAACAGTGTTTCTAATATTAGGTATTGATGAAAAGATTCAGGTCAAACTGAATTTTCTGGAAAATATCAAATTCCTAGTAAACAAAACTATATTATTTTGACATATAATGACATTAAAAATAACAAGATTTTAAAACTTACCAACAATTAAATCAGATATAAATTAAATCAAATATACATAACAGATGACATTGTGGCTCACCAATCAAATCATATCTTTCAGAGTTCTGAAAGTGACGCACGTCATTCAGAAAATATCGTTACTAACGACAATCGAAATAACATCGGCCTTTTCCGTCCAGTCGTGAAAGAATCATGGGATGTAATTCGTAACTATATTGTGAACTACTTTCGTTCACATGGAATAGTATTTAGGCGGAAGCAGACATAGCCACGAACAGAACATTTTCGGCCAGAGGCGAACCACCAACACATAAAATTGATGTGTATTCCTAAAACTACTCCCTAGGTTATTTCAAGACCTGGCTAAAATGGCCGAGTGAAATCCATTCGTACTGACGCGAGATCTCCATAACACGAATTTGCCACCCTTTATCTGATAGGCTACTAAAATAAGTTGACATGGAATTCCAAAAAGGTCACCAGAGCATAAGCTTTTATCACTGTCTGACAGATCCACACGTTGGACTTTGTAGATCGGATTGTAATCAGAATTCTCATTCAGGGTAAGTAATATCTTGAGGCGGATGAGTACAGTGGTTGTATTAATAGTCATTAATGCTAAAATTGCAATATGTGTCATGTAGAAATAACAGTTGTACTGATGATGGTTGTAGAAATAGGTATATACATGCTTAACGGGCAGAACATAACTGATCCTATGAATACAAAAAGTCAGACCCATCAGTCATCAAACTGTCTGACACCTTTTAATTTAGACTCAAAAATCTTAAATCGAAATTCATGCTTAAAGTCTGCGACACGATGCTCCAGTGCTAGACATCACTGCAGACAACGTAGCAATATGACTGAAATATTTTTCAAGCCACGTTAAAAATGCAAATTTATCTCTCTCTCACACACACGCACGCACACACAAAAATACACACTTCAAATATTTGACAGGTGTATAGCTCATACATTGATATTGAACCTTCATGTAAATCAGCCTTTGTCGCTGCAATTTGGCAAGAATTAGACTGTAAATACGGACTTGGTGAACTTTGTCATTCCAACGTTGATTAATATTAGATTCTTTTCCTTGCATGTTTCATTAAAACTAAGGAAGTACCAATTGCTTTATCGAAATTTATAAGAACAATATTTTCATTCGATAAATAACAATTGATTTACTGCATTGACCTTTTCAAACATGCCAATTTCCATCTACAAACTTAACGTGTTACTATTGTATTAAGCTCGTTGTGATTGATTAATTTACAAGCTGTCACATATCAATGCCAGAAAACTCTCTTAATTGGATATGAAAGTTGATTCACTGATTGGTGTTTACTGCTCGAGGTAGAACTTGAAATATTTAACTTTCAAATGTCAAGCCCCCCTCCCTCTTATAACAAAACAACATACCGATAAATATAGACAAAAATGTTCATTCGTAGTTAGTTTCTGAAAGTCCTCTAGAAAATTATACTTGATGAAATCATGGGTTCATCAATTGTGTGCAAAACTTAATGTTTAGATAATAAGATAAATATTGTTAATTTAGTCAAAATGTATGCAAACATATTGCAGTTATTCAAACTGATTAGTTATGGTTATTAAAACATGGAAGAATCACCCTTTGGCGTCAACGTATACAATCTCTGTCTGTCTGTCTGTTTTTGAGTCACCTGGATCGAGCAATCACTCATTGCAAAGCGCTTATGGATCATCAATTACAACAAGTATATTAAGTACCTTTCAACTGTAAGAACATTTAGGTTTTTACAGGTACTATTAGAGAATGCTGAGGAGTGATGATAATGACCAAATATATTAACTGACATATTGCAATTAGTCTATGTTGACATAGAAAGATTAGACTGTTGATAATACAAATATATTAGGCTGTGTTGACATATAGAGATTAAGCTGTGTTGGTATATTGATATTAGGCTGTGTTTATATATATATTGATTCGGCTGTGTTGATATATTGAGATTAGGCTGTGTTGACATACTGAGTTTAGACTGTTGACATAGAGATAACGGCAATGTAGACATAGCGAACTTAGGCTTTGTTAATATATACAGAATAGACAGTGGTGACATAGCGAAATCAGGTTGTGTTGACATGGTACGGTTAGGCTGTGTTGACATAGTGACATTAGGTTGTGCTGACATAATGCATTAGGCTGTTTTGGCATGGTGACATTAGGCTGTGTTGACATAGTGACATTAGACTAAGTCAACAACTGCGAAAATTGACGACAAAACTTACGTTGCAACTTAGCAAGAAAATCTCAATAGAAAATTTACAAATATACAAATATTAAGTTATTGTAGTAGTCATCAATGTACTTATGAATGTGTCATAACGTCTACAAATTAGTCACCGTACAAAATAAATTGTATCCTCTTCGAAATTAATGATAAGTCATAAGTGTGACATCTCACTTGTATTAATATCTTGTAATACCTGTATCATGTTTCAAGGCGGCAAATTTAAGTTGTTAGAACTTTTGCCCCATCCCATTGTGTCCTATTGTGACAATAAAATATATTTAAACTAAACTGAAGGCTTGGGGACGTAGAATAGTTCCGATTCGCCCTCATGCATGTTATAAGAGGCGACTAATGAAGGCAGCCTAATTGTCATGTGATGCGTCCTGATGTTCTGAAACGCTATGAAGGTCTTGGACTTTTTGATAAGAGTGAGGTTTATAGGAGAACAATAGACTTTTAATTTCTAAGAATTTTAGCCTATTTTAGTTTTATCTTTATTATCCAGATACCTTATTTTGGTTTAAATAGATTTTATTTGCTGAATTATGTAAAAGGGGTCGGGCTACAGGTTCTCACAACATTAGATAAGCCCTTCCCCAAACAAATACAAATATACATGTTAATCAAACATAACCAATTGCAGAAATAAAGAAGAAAAACAACAGCAAAACAATGGCAACAAATTTGGTTTGCTGACAGCTAAAGCATAAAGCTTGGAAAACAAGGAAAAATAGGAGAGATATTCAAGGCAAGTAAACAACCATATTATTAGTAGAGAGGTGCATTTCTGATGTGAAATCATGGACGACATGTAACAAGCTGCAGATGAATGATGATAAAACTGAGACCATTCTGATCACAACACAAAAACTTTCTCAGTCACATCCTTTACCTCAACAATAAGTATCAGTAACACCAACATTAAATTCACACAATCAGAACGAAACCTAGGTGTCACTTTGGACAGTACGTTCACGTTGCACCAACATGTCATGAACATATGCAAGGCTGCATATATTGAGCTGAAACGCATCAGCTCCATTCGCAAATATCTTTCAGTTGATGCCACTAAAACACTTGTATGTTCATTAGTACTTTCAAGACTGGACTATTGTAACTGAATTCTGTCTGGTTCATCTCAATATCTACTTCCGAAACTTCAAAAAGTTCAAAACACGGCTGCTCGGATCATACTTAGAGTACAACTCCTCCCCGCTGCTCTGTACCCTACACAGGCTATCCATTCGATCCAGAATCAAACAAAAAATTTGTTCTCTGTGCTACATTTCACTGACAGACTCCAGTCCAACATAACTATTGGACCTTACCCACGTATATACACCAGCAAGATACTTACGCTCCTTTTCTGACAATCGTATACTCATTATTCCCACTATGAAAACAAAGTCATATGGACAGCGTTCTTTTGCATACCAGGTCCCAGCAACGTGGAATGAATTGCCCAGTGAACTTAGACACAAAGACACAGTGATCCCATTCAAGAGTGCTCTTAAAACTCACTTATTTCGACTGCAAGAACAAACTTAAAGACCTAATAATGTTCCCTACCTTAAATATTTTCAGATGTTGTTTATGTTTTTAATTTCATGGTGTTTTTTTAAATAGTAATATAATTATGTCATTTTTATGTTACAGGTGTTGTCTAATGTTGTTAAGCGCTTAGAGCTTCTAAAGATTAGGCGCTATACAAAGTCCTCATTATTATTATTATTATTATTATTATTATTAAACTTCGAAAGAATTGCATTAGCGATTTAGAGTAATATTAATAACAGTCTTTATATTACGAATATAACGAAGAACCATTCGTTAAAACGACTCGTATCCTTAATCCACGTTTGCAACAACTTAAAGATGTTCCAATTTTGCTCAATTGCAAGTTCAGGTGTGCAAAAAAAAGTTGTTTACAGAGATTGGGACGAGTATTTCATCAAGAATAAGTATTAAATTTTACCTTCGTAATATGTACGGAGTGCGTATGAAAATAAAATGGTATGCACTTTTTGCTTCTTCTTCACAGTCTGATAAGAGATTGCCTATCATTTGATTGTTGTGCTGACCTTTTTGTGAGGTCGATATATTGATTTATGATTCTAATAGTAATATTTGCGATCACCAGAACGATAAGAAGAAGGGATGCTATTGTTTAGCGGGTAAATATACTTTTTAAATATTATAAAATTGATTTCCGATTGATATTTTTCAGGTAAGGTATTCCATATGAGAATAAAAAAGTTAAGGAAAGTGTTTTGTTATTTCAAATCTGGAATTTAATATAGAGAGGTTTTGTTGATTACGTAAATTGTGTCTTGTCGTTACTCCCATCGAATGGGATCGTTGCTCCCACCGAATGGGGTAGCAGTTCGTTTAAATAACCCGGTGAATCATTTGAAATAATTCTATGAAAAGCCCAGAGTTTGTGAGATTTCTTCTTTCTGAGAGCGGGGACCAGCCCTATTCCTCATAAAAATTGCGTGCATGGGCTGTTCTAGCTGGCCCCTTGATTATCCTGCCAGCCTCTAGCCGAAATCTCTCTAATCTATACGAGTCTGCTTTTGAAAATCCATCGAAAACGATACCTGCATACTTTTATGTATATTAAATTTGTATTATTTGTTGAATGTTCTCCACTGTTGTTTGTTGTGTGTGTCTGTATTTTGTGTCTGAGCTTGGTGTCCGGGATCGGGTTGGTGGTCTGCACGACTGGTGACATTTGTTTCATGGGCTGAAAATTCTTTTTAAATTTTCACTTTGTATTCTTGGGAAAAAATGTTTTAAATTTTACAAAAAATTTTGGTTTTCGATCTTTTTTGTTACTTAATTTAAGCCGCATAGTCTTAACGCTTTTCTAATATAGGACTAATTTATGATAGGCAAATTATATCTAAGGATTTTCTTAAGTATGTTTTCAATATGCAGACTCAAGGTACATGCATTACCAAGGTAAGGCCCAACTGTTAATGATTGTCAACAAATGCATGTGGTTCATTTTGGAACTTGAATTTGGATAAGAGCGGGTTATTCTTGTGCCTGAAAAACATGACTTCGTTTTATGTTGGACCGAAGCCTACCATCCATTGATTTTACTAGTCTTGTCGAGTTTCCATGTCGCCATTGAGAGAGAGAGAGAGAGAGAGAGAGAGAGAGAGAGAGGACTGCAAACATTCTGGTGAAACCCTGTGTTGCCCGAGCTGAAACAGGCTGTATTGTGGATTCTCTGGTTTTCACAACAATAGTTTGTGTTCTATCGGAAAAATAGTGAACCAGTTGATCAGATCTGACTTTATTCCGTAACTTTTAAGTTTAGGGATAAAACCTTTGTCGAATGCTTTGGATACATTGCAAAATATTGCACGTCTTCTCCACGATGGAGTGCATCACCCATACTATGGTATATATCTATCAGAGGGTACACGGTCGAGTGATTCGGAAGAAGCCCCGATTGATATGTGTAAATAAGAACAGGTTTCAGTAAGTAATTGCATGCATGTTTGAATATGACCCTTTCCGTGACTTTGCCTTCACAGCTAAGTAAAGAAATGGGTGTATAACTGGTGGGTTCATTCTTCCTATATTCCTCTTGCATTGGTATTACAACCCATTTTTTCCAGAGAACATGGACATTTTTCTCATTAAGAGATCTGTCGAATAAGCTTCATCAGGGTCTCATTATTGCTGGTGGTGAATCATTGAGAAGAGCGTGACTTACCGGAACCACATCCTTTATTTAGAGGAATTGTTCGTAACGTCTAGAATTTCCTGTTCACATATTACAATATGGTCAATTTGTTAATTGTGCAGATTGGTAATTACGGAAGAGCTCCATTGATATCGTTGATTTTACAGACAGACGTGAAAAACGAATTTAAACACTTGGCATTCTCTAAATCGGAGAAAGCAGTGTTCAGTGTACCATCATTTTGCATGAATAGAAATTTAGTGTATTATGGAATAATATTTGTTTGACTAAGTATCGTTGAGACTCCAAATGTCTTTTAAGTTGGTTTGGAGAAAATCCAAATTTCCATTACATTTATAACTATTTTCCTTTTAAATTATTTTTTAATGTTTACTTTATTTCGAAATAAATTCTATATATTTATACCAGCCTCTTGGGCTATTAATTTTGGTCTTTATCTTTCTCAACTGCTCTCTGTAAATATATTTGTTGCATCGTTGATATCGGAGCACTTACTGAATCTTGTGTCCAGTCAAAGTTTATAATTAAAGTCAGCATATTTATAAAGCCACACCTTCCGTTTATAGCAAAAATTTGATTTGTAATAAAATTTAGTTATTAAATAAATTGCCCGGTGGTCACTTATTGACACATGAGTAGAAATAACCACCGAATTAAGAATTTATATATTAGGTTACAGTGAGGATGATGAATGAGTGGTTCATTTATTTTTAGAGCTGTTTAGTATCATAATTTCCCTGAGGTTTTTCATATTGGAATATACTAGTAGCACGTTCTCGTTTAGGTCACCAAGAATGATTAGGTTTTCAGAAATACCGAGGATTCATCACATGCTGATACTGAAGGTATCCCAGAAAGAATCATCGTTCCCATGGAGATAGATACACAACTACTGGTAGACAGGATCTATTCTTTACATAAATTTCAATTCAAAGACTGTCATTGTTTTGTACATGTATCTCTGTGATATTTTCGAATACCTGATTTTCTGATATATAAACCATAATTCCACCCCTGTGATTAGTTTTATCATGTATAATTGGGTTGGTGGTATCCATCTAATTTAATATCATCACTATGTTTACTACGTACTGTGTAGACACGATTATGTTGATATGTCTTTAATCACATACATACATACATACATACATACATACATACATACATACATACATACATACATGCATGCATGCATGCATGCATACATACATGCATATATACATTCATACATACATACATACATACATACATACATACATACTGTAAATTAAAACCGGATCGTTGCTCCATATACACAGATTAATTATGGGCCATCATGGAAGCTCTAAGATGTATTAAAAAATTAATATCAAACAAGCAGTAATATTAATTGACTCGCTAAGCGTCATTTCGTCTATCCTCAACAATAATACCAACTCAAGAGAAAATGTCCTTAAACAAACTTATCTGCCATTTAAAGAACTAACTAATAACCATCAAATAGTTGATTTCATGTTGATACCATCCCACATTGATATCAAAGGAAATGAATTAATTGACCAAGTAGCGAAGCAAAATCTACATGAGCCAACTTATACTAGATTCCAATACAGTGTCAGTGAATTAATAAGTATAACCAACAATTATATCACTAGGATATGACAAGAAAACTGGAACCGCACTACTACAGGCAGAAAACTATACTCCATCATGAAAAACGTCAACAAATCTAGGAAATCACCAAAAGTTAACAATAACGATCAAAGGATCATAAACAGAATTTACACAGGAAAAGCTAAATTGGCCAGCAGCTTTGGGCAGTACATATGACCCCAAACCCGTAACTCAAATTGCTACCACTGACGGGTTCCAGAAGACCTAACATATTTTCAACACCTACCAAAAACTAAAGAAAGAAAGAACCAAACTAAAAATGGAGCAAAATAAGATTGGATCCCCGGTAACATAGAGTTTCTAATGAATAACAATCCCAACCGTAACCTCACATATATAAATATAATTAACTTTATATACGAATCTGGGTTACAATAAAAAATATGTAACTAAAGTATCCTCATTATACCATCCGTAATACAGATAGTCATTTCACCACCGGACGCCCCTCTTGGTGTAACTGGGTGGGGAATTTGGTGCGGGGATAGCATTCGGTTTACCCCCCAAGTATGGGTGTGTAGGTTGTCTGGATGTATGACCCGCTAAATAAATACCATTCAATTAATTACAACTAGGAGACAGGCTAACAAACTAAATGTAAGGAACAATAAGATCAGATGTCTTTGACACGTCTTAGCGACCCGAGTTCTCGGCAAAGATAACTGTCTTAACAAAATAGACTTAGCCTGAAAATGAAATACCACCATATTAATCGCTTAATCCATAAGCTAGGGAAATGAACCAAACATGAATATAGACCAACAAATAATAAGGGATAAACAAGACCTAATATCTTAATGTAAATAGGTGCGACTAGAAGAGGGAAAAAAACAATGAAGGACTTGTGTGGGGTGGGGAGCAGAGTGTGAACCCACTGGTGGGAGGCGAGAACAGGCAAGACCCTCAGACGTGGTTATCGCCTATAGAACGGACCAACCAGCTGCGGTGTGTGTGTGTGTGTGTGTGGGGTAATTAGGCTGCTCTTCCTAACTCCCCAAATGTGTTGAAAATTTCTTTTATATTTTCATTATACTTCTTTATCCTTATCTATTCATTTCTTTACTCTGAACAACCCCTTCTTCTCTAACAACCACCAACAGCATGTACACTAATAACTCAATACCTATGAGGACTCGGTAACACTCTAACCAAAGGTGACACCTATAATACTATTAAGGGTACTCGAACACCTAGAAACATCGAATACGACCAGAAAACTAGATCATATAATGTGGTCCAACACCCAAGACCATCAGGCTCCACCACACAAAGTGGCAATCCAATTACCACCACTAGGAAAGTAAGGCCCTAAATTAGCACTTATAAGATTGTCTAAACACCAAAGACCATCAGGACCGGCAGCACAAGACTGCAATCAAAATAGATAACACCCACCAGATAATATGACCCCAAATTTAATCCAACAGTAAAGGTGGTCTAAAAACCCAAAGACAATTAGGACAAGCTGCACAAGGCGGCAATCATTTCAATAAAGCTGTCACCCTAGGTACCTCTCTTCGTCTTAATTCTCAAACAAAAACAGCACAGTTGTTTTTCCCCAATTGTGTAAGACGGCAGATTTAAAACAAAAATACCAATGAGTTTAGAAGCACCTACCTGTGACCTTGGACCTGACCTTCCCGCCCTCTCGTCCCTTGCCACGGCCGGACATCAAAATCAATCAGCATGCTGTGCACGCCCTTTGTGCTGCCTTCATAAGGATGTGTGCGTGAGGGGTATATTCCCACTCATACACACCTTAGGCAATTCAATAGATGCGGACTGAAAGGTTGATTGTGTGTGTGGGGTCTATTCCCACTCTTTTCAAAGCCCTACCTTCAGACAGTTAGGGACTAATCTTAGTCCCACTACCTGACGGCTTCAATTCAACAGTGCTCCCAGAACACATAAAATCCTGGGGGAAGTGCTCGAATTCCTTTCCCCAGGATTAATTAAACAGCCTGCTGTGCAGGCATAAAACAGTGGTAAATGCACGGCTGTACGCCAACCACTTTAGTCCAAAGTAAGCATGTAAGTACTGTAAATTAAACTACCAGTTATTATTTAAGAGCTCGGTTAATTCCGAAAAGCTGTATTGTCCATGACATTAAATAATGGGGAATTTTAAATTAAATAGAGACTAGGAGTTTGAATTATAGGAAACCATGAAATGTCTTTTCCCGTGATAAAGGCAAGTACATGATGCGTTTTGAACAGTGGGAGTCCTAACACTTTCGCACGGACATCTTTATCTAATTTACTAATTTATATATATGTAACTGATGACACTGAACACTAGCCTACATTTTGTCCATCTCGTTAAAAAGATTTGACACATGAAATAAAATATACGGTTGCAAATTTGTTGTCTCTCGCAAGTTAAGGAAATAGAAACAATTCACAAGTCTAAAATGTCTCAAGTGACACGGTCGCGTCCTCGGCTGTCTTCAAATAACAATTGCTAAGAAAATAAAACAAAGTGTGGATTTCAGCACGTGATGTGAATCAGACAAACTGATCCAGATTCTTAAGATAAACTGTCAGACATAGTTATCAGCCGATATGGATGAAGTCCTTTCCGTACTTCTCCCGTGTTGAAAACACTGGTTGATGAATGACTTTAAACTACGGCGGCCCAAACAAGTCTCTTTTGGTCTTTAAGGTAAATAGGAAATTTTCTGTTTTTATACATGAAAGTGTAAACAATGACCAAAACAGTTATTAGCAGTTGTTGTTGTTGTGGGGTTTAACGCCATTTTGCAGCACATGATAGGCTATACATGGCGGCCAGTATTAATGGTGGAGGAAGAACCGGAGAAAACCCCGGAAAGAACCACCGACCCACGAGAAGCTGCTGGCAAGCTTTCTCACATACCCACATTGGCTGAATCTTAGAGTCGAACCGCCGCAGACAGAGGTGAGATGGCAGTGATCCGTAACGAAGAGCGCTTTAGACCACTCGGCCACTCGGGGCCCCTTATTAGCAGTTAATTTCTCTACTAAAGTATACATAGGAAAATAATTACTTGTCTGTCTGTCTGTCTGTCTGTCTCTGTCTCTGTCTGTCTCTGTCTGTCTCTGTCTCTGTCTGTCTTCGTCTCTGTCTGTCTGTCTGTCTCTCTCTCTCTCTCTCTCTCTCTCTCTCTCTCTCTCTCTCTCTCTCTCTATATATATATATATATATATATATATATATATATATATATATATATATATATATATATATATATATATATATATATATATATATATATATATATATATATATATATCCAAGTAAAATTGTAATTTTTAAAAAATATATATAAAAATGAAGAACTGCACATAAACGCCATGAATAAAAGTAAACAAATTAAATGTAAACATGACATAATATGGAAATTGTAATACGCAATGTACAGAGACAGAGCGTAACTCTACACGCGATCGTGCTTGTGTATATTCCTAATTATAGTATCCTATTTTGACGTTATATTAGACAGCAGTATTTAAGTAATTTTCTCCCAGTTAGATAAGATTAAGTATTCTAAGAACAAACACTGAAGAGAGTGCAAATGACAAATCAGATAAGATTTATATTAAATCTCAAATCCATCCATTTTAATAAAAAGGAATCTTTGTATGTGAAGCCATGAACAAATTCTTAATGTTGTCAGATGAAAGAATAATTTCATTAATTTTTAAATTGAAAAATCGGACGGTTTGATTTTGAATGGTTTTGATTGATATGTTGGAGGATGTTGTATGGGATTGTTGTGCTCTAGGATATAGGCTGAGTGACTGATAAGCCACGTTGATGAGAAATATTGCAACAAACACATACTTTTTTAGGTTTGGAGAATCTTTAGATCTCCGGAAGTAAGTCCTATAACGAATCGCTTATACAAAGAAAATGATGCATATAATGTCGGAAATCTTTTACTCTGAAAGCTTTAAATGTGTTTTAAAACTTATTTTAAATCTTTGGTATCAAAAAAAGTCATTACGTTCAAATGACAGAACAAGTATGATGAAGTCATTACGTTCAAATGACAGAACAAGTATGATGAAGTGAAATTCACGGATCAGTTTGAAAAATAGAAGTATTCTGATTACTGTGTTTCAGCAAAGAAAATGTGTACATTTCAAGTTTGTGTATTCTTTAGCCCCCAACATAGCTGATATTTTTCTTTAAGAGTATAGGCTAAATATTCAGATCATTATATTTGGAGATAAACACGTTTATTTTAATCTGAGTATTGGACATGGTTTTCCACTTGGAGCTTCCTAAACTTGCTGACAACCTTTAATGTTTTCTTGAGGAGACTGACCTACATCATGGATGTATTATTGTGTCATAATGATCACATAATCTTGTTTAACTGAAACATTACTCATTCTTGCGTTAACATCTGATTCAGAATCATTAATAATACTGTGTTCAGTTTATCTTTTGGGTGGATTTATTTATTCAAATTAGTATTCATTGGAATTACAACGTGTTCAATAATATTTGTGGACTGAAACATTGATTTTGAATAAAAATAAATCTAGACAAAGACATTTTAGATTATAATATTGTGATTCATCAAAAGACTGTTAGCATATCGTTACAATCCAGGCCACTAGCACATTGTCACAATC